>JAOTON010000341.1:360000-697500 GCA_034440635.1 Lepas anatifera
GCCACGCCAGGACACGCCCGTCAGCGTCGACAGCACAGACACTCCCGTCAGCGTTAGACAAGACAGACACGCCCGTCAGCGTCGACAACACAACCGCGCCAGACACGCCCGTCAGCGTCGGACAACACAGACACTCCCGTCAGCGTTAGACAAGACAGACACGCCCGTCAGCGTCGACAACACGTCGCGCAGTCACGCCCGTCAGCGTCGGACAACACAGCCGCGCCAGACACGCCCGTCAGCGTCAGACAACACAGCGCTCCCGTAGCGTTAGACAAGACAGACACGCCCGTAGCGTCGGACAACGGCGCCAGTCACGCCCGTCAGCGTCAGACAACACAGCAGCAACAGACAACAAAGCCACGCCAGGACACGCCCGTCAGCGTCAGACAACACAACCGCGCCAGACACGCCCGTCAGCGTCAGACAACACAGACACTCCCGTCAGCGTTAGATAAGACAGACACGCCCGTCAGCGTCAAACAACACAGCCGCACCAGTCAGCGTCAGACAACACAGCCGGGTCAGACACGCCCGTCAGCGTCGGTCAACACAGATGCGACAGACACAACCGTAAGCGTCTGACAAACCAGACACGCACGTCAGCGTCAGACAACACAGCCACACCAGACACGCCCGTTAAAGCGGCATCATATAAACGCCCTCACACGTCACTCTTACTTAGTTCAAACTTTGGCTAAAATTTCCACTTGACACTCTGACTCAAAACCAATTTTGGGACACTGGGCATTTGATAGAGTCACGAGGCGACAGCGTCCGGGCACTGCTCTCACCTGCGTCAGGTCCATGGGAAAGCCGGGCAGGTTGGCCAGGTGAGTGAACTCCAGCGCGTGAACAAACAGGGCTGGGAACATGGGGTGCACGGTGAAGTCGTCGTGCGACTCGTACAACAGGCGCAGGCCGTGGGGTTGTGACAGAGAGACACCTGCCGGGTCAGCCGCCCACGTCAGTGGAGCGGGCACACGGATCAACCCAACGCCGGCCAGACGCAGGGACAACCAGTCTGGTACAGGCACCCAAACCCGGCCTCACACAGGTAGGGAGAAGACCCAGCAGAGAGGCACAAACTCGGCTCGGTACTTATGTACCGGGCTGTGTCTGTACACAGCTTGGTTCACGGTGTCAGCTTGATACATCGTGCGTATGTACCACACCATTAGAAGATGAGGAAATAAACTAAGAAAAGACTAAGAAAAACGATGAGGGTATACTATTTTCAAGTGTTACGCGGCACCCACAAACTATGAATGACCACCAGAGCCTCAAGCGGCAGCTGGTTCACGTTCACGAGTTGGCAGGACTATATCCACCGGCGGTGCTGCGGCCTCACCGATGCTGAGAGCGAAGAGGACGACGTCGCGCGGCGTATACGAGTACTGCGCCGGCGGCAGTCGGGCACGCAACGCCCGTGCCAGGTCCACCCCATCGGCGGGGCCTCCTCCGGCTGGTCGGCAGCAGCCGCCTCAGTCACCAGCTCCGCCAGCAGCGCCATCTGCGCCGCCGCAGAGTCCACCGAGACCGGCGCCGCGTGGTCGTCCACAGCCTCCCACTCTTCCAGCACCTACAGAGAGCTGGGCGGTCAGAGCGGGGGCCACGCCCAGGAGCCGCCTCCCACTGCTCCAGCACCTCCAGAGAGCTGGGCGGTCAGAGCGCGAGTCACGCCCAGGGGCCGCCCTTCGCTGTTCACACAGGTCAAACGGGGGAGCGTGGACGGGGCTCAAATGGCTCGATACTTTTTATCGCAAAGGCTCGTCAGATCTGCAGCACTGTTCGGAGTGGGAATCTGACATCCTGATACCTACAAAAATCCACCATTGTGTTTGATACGACCAAACGGCACGTACCATTGAAAACATACAGCATGAATGCGTGAGACACGATGCAGCGGGAGATTATGACGTCATCGCCACAGACAGACAGCTGTCGTCTTTTGGCGGTGTCGGGTTCTAACTCTAGCTTTTGTCACCTTGATCAGGCCCACCTCCGCTCTCCCCAATCCAACGTCACCCCAATTGCGTTTCCTCACTCCAAAGTAGAAAATAGCTAAGAAAGGACCCACCTTCCCGCAGGAAGTAGCATTGGTGACGGACCCACCTTCCCCAGGAAGAAGCCTTGTCGACAGACCCACCTTCCCCAGGAAGTAGCCTTGTCGACGGACCCACCTTCCCGGGAAATAGCCTTGGTGACGGACCCACCTTCCCCACGAAGTAGCCTTGTCGACGGACCCACCTTCCCCAGGAAGTAGTATTGGTGACAGACCCACCTTCCCGGGAAGTAACCTTGGTGACGGACCCACCTTCCCCAGGAAGTAGCCTTGGTGACGGACCCACCTTACCCGGGAAGTAGCCTTGGTGACGGGCCCACATTCCCAGGAAGTAGCCTTGGTGACGGACCCACCTTCCCGGGAAGTAGCCTTGGTGACGGACCCACCTTCCCCAGGAAGTAGCCTTGGTGACGGACCCACCTTCCCCAGGAAGTAGCCTTGGTGACGGACCCACCTTACCCAGGAAGTAGCCTTGGTGACGGACCCACCTTCCCAGGAAGTAGCCTTGGTGACGGACCCACCTTCCCGGGAAGTAGCCTTGGTGACGGACCCACCTTCCCCAGGAAGTAGCCTTGGTGACGGACCCACCTTCTCCGGGAAGTAGCCTTGTCGACGGACCCACCTTCCCCAGGAAGTAGCCTTGGTGACAGACCCACCTTCCCCAGGAAGTAGCCTTGGTGACGGACCCACATTCCCAGGAAGTAGCCTTGGTGACGGACCCACCTTCCGGGGAAGTAGCCTTGGTGACGGACCCATCTTCCCCAGGAAGAAGCATTGGTGACGGACCCACCTTCCCGGGAAGTAGCCTTGTTGACGGACCCACCTTCCCCAGGAAGTAGCCTTGGTGACGGACCCACCTTCCCGGGAAGTAGCCTTGGTGACGGACCCACCTTCCCCAGGAAGTAGCCTTGGTGACGGACCCACCTTACCCAGGAAGTAGCCTTGGTGACGGACCCACATTCCCAGGAAGTAGCCTTGGTGACGGACCCACCTTCCCGGGAAGTAGCCTTGGTGACGGACCCACCTTACCCAGGAAGTAGCCTTGGTGACGGGCCCATATTCCCAGGAAGTAGCCTTGGTGACGGACCCACCTTCCTGGGAAGTAGCCTTGGTGACGGACCCACCTTCCCCAGGAAGTAGCCTTGGTGACGGACCCACCTTCCCCAGGAAGTAGCCTTGGTGACGGACCCACCTTCCCCAGGAAGTAGCCTTGGTGACGGGCCCACATTCCCAGGAAGTAGCCTTGGTGACGGACCCACCTTCCCGGGAAGTAGCCTTGGTGACGGACCCACCTTCCCCAGGAAGTAGCCTTGGTGACGGACCCACCTTCCCGGGAAGTAGCCTTGGTGACGGACCCACCTTCCCCAGGAAGTAGCCTTGGTGACAGACCCACCTTCCCCGGGAAGTAGCCTTGGTGACGGACCCACCTTCCCAGGAAGTAGCCTTGGTGACGGACCCACCTTCCCGGGAAGTAGCCTTGGTGACGGACCCATCTTCCCCAGGAAGTAGCCTTGGTGACGGACCCACCTTCCCGGGAAGTAACCTTGGTGACGGACCCACCTTCCCCAGGAAGTAGCCTTGGTGACGGACCCACCTTCCCGGGAAGTAGCCTTGGTGACGGACCCACCTTCCCCAGGAAGTAGCCTTGGTGACGGACCCACCTTCCCCAGGAAGTAGCCTTGGTGACGGACCCACATTCCCAGGAAGTAGCCTTGGTGACGGACCCACCTTCCCGGGAAGTAGCCTTGGTGACGGACCCATCTTCCCCAGGAAGAAGCATTGGTGACGGACCCACCTTCCCGGGAAGTAACCTTGGTGACGGACCCACCTTCCCCAGGAAGTAGCCTTGGTGACGGACCCACCTTCCCAGGAAGTAGCCTTGGTGACGGACCCACCTTCCCGGGAAGTAGCCTTGGTGACGGACCCACCTTCCCCAGGAAGTAGCCTTGGTGACAGACCCACCTTACCCAGGAAGTAGCCTTGGTGACGGACCCACCTTCCCAGGAAGTAGCCTTGGTGACGGACCCACCTTCCCCGTGAAGTAGCCTTGTCGACAGACCCACCTTCCCGGGAAGTAGTATTGGTGACGGACCCACCTTCCCCGGGAAGTAGCATTGGTGACGGACCCACTATCCCCAGCTCCGTGAGCTCCAGAACCCACCTTCTCCGGGGTGAGGTGCGGGTCGGCGATGCCGCGACTGCGCTGCCATCTGTAGGTGGCGGCGGCGCCGCCGGCGGCCTCCACCACGGCGCCGGAGGTGGGGCAGCGCTCGTGGACGAGTGCAACCGCCACCGGAGCCACTGGCGCCGGACCCAGCAGCGAGATGTACTCTGGCGGGAAAATCTGAGCCGCACACACCAGCGCCAGTCACGAACACAGCAGCGGCCGGAAATGGTACAGCTGCCCGTCACGCCCGCCTACGCACACTGTCGAATCTGGTCTGAGGTTGTTCGAGACGGCATAGGGACTACCCTGTGGACCACAGACATATAACTATACCACTCTTAGAAAACTCCCGTCATGCCTGTTGGTAGCCTGCGTCCGCAGCAGGCGAGGGGACGTAGTCAGGGGTTAAAGGGATCCCCCTCCCCCGGTCACCCCTGGTCACCAGCAACGGTCTCTCTGACGTCTGTTGCTTGCCCACTTTCTCTCGCCCACCGTTTTCACCGAATCGCCAACGGCCACCTTCCTTTTATCTAGCCACCGTAAAACCTGACAGCCCTGTGTCACCGTCTGTCCCTCCCTCACTAATACCCACTAGAACACGTCATGGTCAATAAAATGTGTATCAATTCCAGTCTATATCTGCACTTTCCCCAACAAACCCAGGAAAATATGTTTAACACACCACGATAAAAATCAAAATACAAATAATGCTTAAAAAATACAACAGTACCAAGCATAAAAATACTATAAATCCATATCCAGATACAAACCTATTCAAATCCACGGGAAAAACTCAGTATCAAATCCATGGCGCAGGTACTCTACAGGATGTCCTCCCCCTCACCAGTCGTCTTTTTACCTCTGGTCCTGCCCTCATCACCAGACGCCGTTCTTGTCCAGCCGCTCTTCCAACCACTCCCCGTCCCGTGATCCCTAACACTCCCATCTCGGTGCCCGCTGCACAAGTTTTCACATATATCACCATATGATACGAGAGTAACTAGCGAGAGGGCTTTCAGGGAGCGTCACGCGGTTAGAACCGCCGTGAGACTCACATCCTCGGTGAGACGGGAGGCAGCGGCAGGCACCAGGATGTTACACATGATGTTGTACTTTTGCCCCTCCACAGCCAGCGTCTTTCCCAGTCCCACCAGGCCCATTTTGGCCGAGCTGAAACCAAGATCGTGGCTGGTTTTAAAAACTCAAGTTGAGTTTTTCCACTTACACACTATTTTAAACTCAGTCGAATTCTCGTGTGCCAACAAAGTTTTAAGCAAAATTTAGAATTTTTCAGTCCTCCGACTATCTTTGGCAGTCCCGAAGTTCACTTTAAAATGAAATTAAATACCAAAGCTGTGAGTTCAAAATATGTAAAGATACGGCACCGTTGGCAACTCCGGCCATACTGCAGCTCGGAGAGGACGGGTGGGGGCCCTCACTGGCACTTAAGAGCGAGGGCAAAGGACCCCCCTTGGCGCTGGCCGCCAGATATGTACCATCGTGGGCAAAGTCTTCCCTCGGCGCTGGACGCCAATTATTGGTTAAAATACATGGAAGCGAAGCTCGCATGAGGCGTGAATGGCCAGCAGACACAGACGCAGAATGAGTAGCTGCAGCACATAAAGAACTGCTCCCGGGACCGTGACGCGGCACCCAGCCTATCATATACAAAAAACGGACGCAACTATGACGGTTCACTGTCGGGGAACATCCCTAGCTATTCTCTAACCGGCTGTTAGCTAACTTGAACCTCTTAATGAACAGCATAAGCGTCTCATTCCATCCGTGATACAAAACAGCATTTCGCCTCCTCGCTAAACCAAATCCTACCGCCATCTCTGACAAATTCAGCCCCGAACCTCCACCACGTGGGACTGCACATTGTGCACCAGGCGTCGATTTCAGATCAGTGAACACCAGTTCTACCTCCGCCGCGCCCAACCGGTCCCTGGTGTGGTCGTGCACCTGTAGTTGGCCTGGCCGAAGTTTCCGAACAGGCCGGCGCCGGAGGAGGTGAAGAGAACGCGGCCGTAGCCCTGTTTCTTGAAGTGCGGCCAGGCGGCGCGCGTCGTCACGAATGCACCCCGCAGGTGCACGCGCTGAACCAAGTCTGTACCAGACAGTCGCGTCAGCTACACACTGCAGAGTCAATCACACACTACGGACACTGCAGACTGCCGCGGCAATCATACACTTCAGACAAATTTTAGACTGCCGCGTCAATCATACAGCAAGGACAGACTGTACAGTGCCGCGTCAACCATACAGCAAGGACAGACTGTACAGTGCCGCGTCAATCATACAGCAAGGACAGACTGTACAGTGCCGCGTCAACCATACAGCAAGGACAGACTGTACAGTGCCGCGTCAACCATACACTTCAGATACACTGCAGACTGCCGCGGCAATCATACACTTCAGACACACTGTAGACTGCCGCGTCAATCATACAGCAAAGACAGACTGTACAGTGCCGCGTCAATCATACAGCAAGGACAGACTGTACAGTGCCGCGTCAACCATACACTTCAGATATACTGCAGACTGCCGCGGCAATCATACACTACAGATCGCCGCGTAAATCATACACCACAGACACGCTGAACAGTGCCGCGTCAACCACACTACATGCCGCTTACGCGACACACTACAGACCACAGTGTCTGCCACATTATCATTGTATTATTATTATTGTATATTTTAGCTATTTGGAGTGTATGTTCTAGCTATTTACATATTACATTAAGTGTTATCATTCAACATTTCAAAGGAAAATATCAAAAGCCACTAGAGCGAGAACACACCTCTCGGTCACTACCAAGCCGATGTTAACACGCGCATTGACGGGGGTCTGAGCCACCTTCGCATTGACGGGGGTACCCGCCCCCCTAAGATCTCGAGAACCACGGTAGGTAGCGAAAAACGGTAAACGGCGTTGGGCTGCCCATCCACTTCTCCATCGAAAACATTTGAACCATTTTTTTGTCAGGTCACATTTAAGGTCCCGAGAGGTCAAAACATGCCCGTCATAGGGATAACAAAGTAAATTCAGTTTTTTCGGCCATTACATCTGAGCAAGTAAAGATAGATCAAAACGACTTGAACTATATGAATCCTCACAGCAATCCGTATCGAATGATATATAATTTAACCTTGCTAGGTCAAATCAAGGATTTGACCTGACCTGAGGTCAGGTCAGGGTCAAATTACATAAAATGCATACCAATAGAACCGCAAAGCCCAGGCAAGTCTAATGCAGCTAAAATAAATGCTCTATCGCCATCAGTTACTGAGTTATTCCGTAAAAAAACATTTTCCATGTATTTCCAAATGGAGAGGTCATGCCTCGTACCTGACCTTAGGTCATCGATATAAAAAATACCAGGACATGTTTTAGAGAACTCGGTGGGACCATTATGTGATATGAGTTTCAATCGGATAAGTTTACCCTGCTCCGACGTATGTTATCTTAAACTTTTTTGAGGTCGGGTCACTTGACCTGTACTGGTGACCTGACCTGAGATGAACTAACCTTAAAATTTTCACAAAAGTTGTAAAAATGATGAGGGAAAAGGTATGCCAAGTACGGCGGCGCGTAGCGCCGCCATTTTACTGCTGTCTCCGAAAAACCCGAGGGGGGGGCGGGTACCCGCCCCCGCCCCCGTCAATGCGCGTGTTAAAGAACCTATCAAAGTAGAAATCTTCAGAAGACGTTCAAAGCGAGCAGCCCCCCCCAGTGCGTACCCCAGTCTTTGTCCTGCATTTTGAGGATGCTGCGGTCGCGCAGGATACCGGCGTTGTTGATGAGGATGTCGATCCGGCCGAATGCCTTCATGGCCGTCTCCACGATGTTGTGTCCGTCCTCCACCGAGTCGTAGTTGGCCACTGCTTTACCGCCTGCCGGCACCACAGCCACTGTTCTAGAGGGACGCGCGCTGACCAGAGAGTCCGTTCATTAAAGGATGTAAACCTGCAGAAGGAGCGCTGTGAAAATTACAGCGCATAGCACAGTACTCACATCGCACATCCAGGAAAAACGCACATAAACCAGCCTGTTGTATACGGTATGTAGTCTTGGGTTAACTGTAGTTCGCAGCTACATTGAATAAGATGCCAGAAAGGAAAATAAAAGGTCACCTTGTTCTGTGATCTCGCTGACGACGTTGTCGGCGGTTCTGGCACTGCCCTCTCCGTGGCGAGAGGAGCCCAGGTCGTTGACGACCACCGACGCTCCCCGGCTGGCAAGCAGTAAGGCATACTCGCGACCCAGACCTGCGTCGACGCAGAGGCAGACGTCACGCTCTCCAGCTCAGCTCAACCTCCATTCATAACACAACGACTTCGACACAGTGCACAGGGATGGTGTGGCGCAGAAGCTTAGGTGGTCTAAGTGATAATGTTCTATCTCTCCGACTGTGTCTGGACCCCATTCGGATTTTTGTGCACTGCTACTTTGAGGTAGTGTCGGTAGTGCCCTACTTGTATTAGATATGGTTCCATGCTGTTCTATATGAGCTGATGGCCGATCTATGGTCTGGGTTCGGCAAGACAGCAACGTTCCGCACATATCAGTCTGCATACTACAGGGACTTGATCGCATTGCAATGACCGCACCATCGCCCAGACGAGGAGCGCCTGGCCAGCGCATTCTCCAGATATAATCCTTGCATAACTGTTACTGGACAGATTTTTCTGAAGAGTAAAATATATTTGTGTGATTTTTTAACACGCCACAAAGCGGTGAGAGCCTTAGCTTAGAGGGCTTATTTAGCTCTGAATGCGACGTTCGGTCCTCCAAGCGGAAACTCTTCTCCCAAGAGAGGTGTTCAAGGTCATGCTAGAGTCAAAGGCAAAAGAAAGCACTCTGCATCAGCAAAAATTCAGTCACACTCACTGTACATTTTAAGGTAAAATGAGTTATGTGCAGCTTGTTTGGAGCAATACGACTAAGAACTTTCAGGCTTGCTGTGTCAAATGATACACGGGCCGAACCGTTCCTATTCTAGAGCAACACAAAAAGCCTTTTCGAAGTGTTCTAGTGTGTTGAAATTTCAGTCTGCAACGTCGATTTTCGTTTCCAAAGAAATATTTGTCCTACATTTTTTAGTAAAATTAAATAAAATAAAATCCTAACTCCTGATACGCAAACATAGTGTTTACATCCGCTTCTAGGGATCTTTGAAGTATACCTATACTAGAATCTAGAGGATTGGCATAAACAATCGTCGGTGTCAGCCGCCCGATAAAGGCACATAAGGGCAAGTAGGGGGCCCAAGGCCGGGTCTTGAGCAGGTAGGGTGGGGTGAGGCAGGCAGCCTGCAGCTATACATTTTTGCTTGGATAGTTTACCGCCCACTTTAACTCATCGTATGCTATCACAGAACATTTATAATCGCCCTCTTACTAGGTCTTCATCTATTTCGAATTCCTCCTCGAATTTTTAACAACTCCCTGCGTAAAACTGTTTAAGTAGTGGAAAATATCTACGTACACTGCAGTACGCACACTGACCTAATGTAAAGTTCCGTGCAAGTTTCGGTCAAGTAAATCGGCAGTAATTGATGGCTGCGTTTGGTCTATATCAGCCTTGTTTTTTTCCTAAAATAATTGTCCCATGAGATCCGGTCCAGCTCCATCGTCACGCTAACGAAAGTTTTATATCGCTAAAACCCTATTTCCTACCTGGACAGGGTCTCAACCATTTTATAGCCAGATGAACATAAGAAAAAGCAAAGACATGTCAAGTGATACAAAGTCTAAGACCTTTTTCACCATAACTCGGTTCTGGCTCATCTGAACGGACTTAAGGGTTCTGTACAAGGATTTAACGACTGACACAATGACTGCAGTAGTGAGGGTTTATTATGGGCGCCATATGACCTAGGTGTCGGTGCACCCTAAAGCCGCCAAATATGATGATGTGGCGGTTAATTCGATCTCAGGTCAAGACGCTCGCGCAACATTACCGGCAAGGGGTGACCGTATTCCACTCCCCCCACGGTTTAATACGGGAGCTTTGCATCTTATCAGCTTAAAATCTACAGCATATATTCCGACCGATCCAAGAACAATACAACGTTGGTTACACATACAGAAGACGAAAGTCAATCCGAAGTTTGTATGAAATGGTGAAAAATCCTAGCACAAGCCAAGCGTTGGAGACGGGGAACCGTTAACACTTCGATTCTCAATTACGTTCGTGCGCTCCTGAGGACTCGTGCTTTTACGAACCCCTGCATCGATATGTACAGGGCTTCGGTTGTTAAAAATAGAAAATGAGATCGAAAACCCTTTATAATTTGAACAGGGGAATTCAATAATTTCTTGGCGCGTTTGTCCAAAGCTGGAAAAAACTCGATGAATAAAATGTCGATGTCGGCAAAAATTTCGGTTAACCTTAAATAAAAAAGTCGGGGAGGGTTCAGCTCCATGTGCTGACCTCTCTCGAACCGGAACATCGGGGAGACATGGCCCCCTCCCTTATGCACAGATTCATCCCGATTCGCCGCGGCCTTCCGCACGGTGTAGAACGGCGACAGCTACGCGATACGCCCTCTTGACCTTGGCGATCCCGCATGCGTCGCTGGCCGTGCCGTGGATAACCGCTTGCGACCGACACACGGCGACAACCTCACAACGGCCCGCACTGCCGCTGCTCTGAGCAAAAACCGGCACCCCAAACACGTCAAAGACAGACGCGCAAACCGCGCCGGGCTCAGCGAGGCACGGAAACCACAACCCAGCCGACTCCGCCAAATGACGGCGTCGACCTAACTGTGGTGTCTGGTTCAACGATAGGGAGTCCAAGTAGACGGTCCGCGGTGATGTTTTGCACCAAACACAGAGTATGTAGGTCGCTGGTAAATGTTTGCGCTCACTAAGCTAAACATTCGGGGTTCAAGATCCCGATAGTGGGGTCATAAAACTGGAATGTGAACCCCAAATCACTGCCAACAGGGCACAAACTTGGAACGCTAATGTCCTCAAGAGTGGGCATGCATCAGACAAGGAAGAAGCTACGCTGACCCTAGTCTGGTCTCAGATTTATTAGGCGATGAGCTTCAAAAACGTCACCACGTAATTGCTGGTCGAGAGAGAGGAGGGGACAAATACTGTGATACACCTAATTCTTATTTTATGCGTGCTTATAAAGTCAGAACGCGCAGCAAAAATATTTTTGTAAGCCAATCCTGTTGAAGTTACATCACAGTGCGTCATTTGCCACCTCCATTAAGAGTGGCACGGAATAAACAGTTCAAAGTTAATGCCACCAATATGACTGAAGTTGCATCATAGCCGTTTATGGCGGATTGGCGTTAATTGTATCTGGACAACGCACGGGCCGCCACCATCGAAATTTGTGTGCTCTGGTAATTTTCGTGCTGAGAAATAAAGTCTCCTGCCGTGAGTAGTGGTAGAGCAAAAAGCCAGGTTTCAGCTTCCAATCGATGCTCGAATTGAACAAAGAAATTATCGTATCATACATGTTACATGAAATAATTAAGTCAAGGAAATAAGATGATGCATTTTTCAAGTGTTACGAGGAGGGTGGGGACGTGAGAGGGGGACGGGGTAGCACCGAGAAGGGTGGCAACGCCGTGATTCCTCCGAGAACAAGGCTTAATTCCGAGGAGGGTGGGGACGTGAGTGGGGGGGTAGCACCGAGGAGGGTGGGGACGTGAGAGGCGGACGGGGTAGCACCGAGAAGGGTGGGTGGCAACGCCGTGAGTTCGCCGAGGGCGGGGGCGTGTTTCCGGGGAGGGTGGGTCCATGGAGGTACTGGTAAGGACGGGAGCAGAGGACCGGGGGTCACTCACCGCCGCCAGCGCCAGTGATCACGGCCACACGGCCGTCGAACCTCAGCTGGCCGGACATGGCTCTCTGCCGGAGAGTACTGGTCAGCACACCGAGCACAGCCACTCAACTACCCTCCTGCTACCTACACCCGCTCTGAACCATCCACCATAAATAGAACAACAAACGGAAACACAAGATTGGACAGCATGCGCACAAGTCAATGAACGGCGGGGAGTGTGAAGAACAGAAAATAATAAGGCAAAATAAAACAAAACTTTAAGCGAAAAAAACACGCAACATTTTGTTAATGAAAGCCAACTACCACTTAGCTTCCATTAACAGCCAACAAGCTTTGAGAAGAACACACCAATATACAAATATTTTCCCGGCAGAATTGGTTCTGGGGTGATATCGGAGTTTCGATATTAGGTAGTTATGTGGAGATGATGTTCATGGTTTTGGTTTTAACCTCACACCCAGTAGCGGCATGCTACTCAAGAACAGGAGGCATTTCATGAACGGAAACAAAGGGCCGCGGGCGCGTACCTGGGAAATCCCGACAGGTACAATAACGTAAGGTCTGGACACTGCATCAGGTTTCCTAAGCTTCCACGGGTGCCCACGAGTAGGGGAGCCTCTCTCTATCTCGAAAAACTAAGATGGGCTTTGGTCAATGGCCCCACGGAGGAGCTGATACACTCCTCGGCGCGTCCTAAGGTAACCGACAGAAGAAATAAAAGGTACAAAATATAAGGCAATAGATAGTAATAAATAGAAGGCAATAGGAAGTGGTGTGTCCTATAGCAAAGTGACGGAAGTTTCAATGTACATAGATGCTCCGTGTATGCCTAACTGTTATGTGCAGATCACTCGGGTCACACAGTGCTGTACCTTCTCTAGTAGCCTCTGATTAGTGCTGTTGAAAATTCTGGATCAGTGAAGATATTGAACGTGTGGTGGATACCTGGTTCTCCAAACACATGCCAAGCAGCCCCCTACTACCTTTCTTCCTTCCTTTTCGACACCAAAACTGCTACTGCATTCCAATTTGTTTATTGTAGTGGCCTTCCTATGATCAGCCCGGGGCTGGCTTCCCACCGCCGGCAAACACAGCGGACTCCCATCTGTATGTCCAGAATGTACCACAGGGAATAGGACACAGATATCTAATGCATTCAAGACATGTAGACAGTGAAGCTTGCCGAGCGACCGGCGATGCCAGCGCAGCCCGCACAAATTCAGATACGCAGAGCTGGAAGAGGTCAATTTCGCAGGGAAAATGATCTCTCGCTAAACAATGCGAGTCTGAATGAAAGGGTCGGAAAAATTCGCCTGCAAAGCTGACGGCTATATGTGCGACTTTTTGGTGGCGAGGTCCCGGCGCTGGGCCCCAATCTGGTCCCAGCAGGACTAGAGGCGCTTGTGCACTCTCTTGTGATACAATGTCGCAAAGGTGCCTGGCACCCGATCCCGTCACCCAAATCGACGAGATATTTGAGCTCGACAATTAGCTGTGCCATCTATACGCGTTGGTCGTCGGCCTCCTACGCTCCGTCCGTGGCTCACTTCTCGTTGCCCGCCCCCCCCGCTCGTTGGGCTCCTGCACTCCGTCTGTTGCTTGCTCATCCATTGCGCTTACATGCCCGTTGCTCCGCGCCCGTCCTCTCTCATCGCCGTGTATTTCCTCACTCTCCCGCGTTAGTATTTTGGAGTCCCTCATTTTCTTTCAAACATGGGAAGTGTTTTCCCTCTTAAATGTATTGTATTGGGGATGCTTTTTTCGTACCTGAATACATGTATGGAAGTAAAGCTGAGACCAAAGGCTAAATGCCGGGACTAGAAGCAATCAGGATCAATCGAAATTTACTGTAATGGAAATGCACATTTATCTCAAACCAAGATGCGAAACAACACATAACTGTGATTTCTTAGCACATTATTCACTTCATTTCCTCCTTGATAACATTTGCCAGCTCTATCAGACAAGAAAAGTATCAATTTACATGGATGGAAAAGCAAGAACAATGGAGGGTAAATGTAAATGGGTGATAGGGCAGCTGGCTTCACATCTGGCAGTATGTGTGAAACCAGCTACCTCATTACTCCATGATGCACACACATTTGGTCTTCGCCTGCCCCTTGCCGAAGTCTGTCTTTAATCCCGTATTTTCTTTTTTAACACACACATCGATGGGGGACAGGTACCCGCCCCCTCAGGCTTTTCGGAGATAGCATAAAAATGGTGGCGTGTAGCGCCACCGTACTTGGCATACCTTTTTCTCATCATTTTTGCTTTTTCAAAATTTTAGGGTTTGGCCATCTCAGGTCAGGCCACCAGTACAGGTCAAGTGACCTGACCTAAAAAAAGTTAAGGATAGCATAAGTTGGAACAGGGTGAACTTATTCAATTGAAACTCATATCACATAATGGGCCTGCCAGGTTCTCTCAAATATTTTCTGGTATTTTTTATATTTATGACCTAAGGTCAGGTACGAGCCATGACCTCTCCAATGGAAATACATGGGAAAATTGTTTAACTGAATAACTTAATAAAGGATGGTGCTGGGGCAATTATTTTAACTGCATTAGATTTGCCTTGTCTTTGCAGTTCTGATGATATTTATTTTATTTAATATGACCTTGACCTGACCTCAAGTCAGGTCAAATTCTTAATTCGGCCTAGCAAGGTCACATCATATATAATTTGAATCGGATTGCTGCGAGGATTCATAACGTTCAAGTTGTATTGGTCTATCTTTAATTTTGCAGATGTAACGACCAAAAACCTTAATTTACATGTTATCCTTATGGTGGTATGTTTTTAACCTCTGGTGACCTTAAATGTGACCTGACAAAAAAATTATCGATTTTGGAGCGCTGCGGTCAGGAGCATGGTGATAAGTTGATAAGTTGTTCACTGGCCTGTCCCCTCAAATTGGGATGTAAAAAACACTTAAGATTACATATTCGGGCACATCCCTTCATCAGAACCATGTAGGTAATATAAAAAATTATCAGT
Organism: Lepas anatifera; assembly: GCA_034440635.1. Classification (NCBI taxonomy): domain Eukaryota; kingdom Metazoa; phylum Arthropoda; class Thecostraca; family Lepadidae; genus Lepas; species Lepas anatifera. The sequence continues at coordinate 375,050 of JAOTON010000341.1, forward strand.
CATACTGTAGCCAGCCCTGAGTGAACACCTTATTAACCTGACAGAAAAAGTATTCAAATATTTTAGATGGAGAAGTAAATGGGCTACCCAATACTGTTTACTGCTTTCTGCTTCCTAACATGGTTCTCAAGACCTTAGGGGGCGGGTACACGCCCCTGTCAAAGCGAAGGTGGCTCAGACCCGTCAAAAAGCGTGTATGTTTTTGGTAACGTGCACGTTTATTGTTACACACTACATTGCATTCATTACATTCATTCGACATAATCATTCGCATTCACTTGACACTATCAGACATTCCAGTAACACATATAGCAGATAGACACAATTCGCTCGGACTTTGCTCGCCAACCACCACACGTCGAGAATGCGCCACACCAACCCGGCCCACAGTGCCAACTGAACCCGACAGCACTCATCTTCAGCATTTGCATTGGATTCTCAGGCAAGACATATGTAACGAACACTACAGGTCACCTGTTTTAACGACTTGTGAGACCTAATGGGTCATACAAGCTCACGTAACGCCAGGAGAAGCCGGAGCTTGGAGACGCGCTTAAGAAGCCGAATGAGATGAAGACAGGCATGGGAAGTTCAGGGATGTGACAGGATGTGGAGAAGGAAGAGCAGGGAGCACGACTGAGTGCATCAGTGCCAAATATCTTCACCGGAGCCTTGCCTGAGTGCTGATACATTTAAGGAACACTTCCGAAAACAATTCATCGCCATCAACATCTTTCGGCAGTGCTTCAAATACTGGCCGACCGTCTGTTCCGAGACGGGAGGTCTCTGTGGGGTTAGCAGCTAACCCCCACAGCCGTTGAGCCGTTTCCAGATCTGTGAGCTATCTGCAGACACTCGATGGCTTTAATGGTAATTGAATGAAGCAATGGTAATTGACATGAATGTTTTGTCCTGTAGTTATGTGTACAGTTGTATAATTGTGGGATTGGGTTCATTGGGGAGCGGGGGGCATAGGCGGATCCAGGATTGCCGATCAGAGGGGGCACCTTCCGGGGGCGCCACCCGGACCAGGGGGCGCCACTTATGACTGGCAAAATCTGTCAGGTGGGCGCCAAATCCTATCGGTGAGTGCTGACTTTCGTATCCTGGGGGGGTGGGTGGGAAGCGACATTTCAGGGGGGCGCCATCGACCTTTCAGGGGGCGCTGAGGGTCGATGGGGGTGCATGTGCCCCCCTTGCCTCCCCTGGATCTGCCTATGGGGGGGGTAATAAACCAACCCCTTATGTTGGGACAACCGAGAAAAAAATTCAGGAGCTGGCCAGTCTGCAAAGTATGGCAACAGGCCTGACGAGCCGCACCAGCCATCCAAAATTCTCGCACCACCAGCCACCAAAAATTTGAACCAATCTACCATATACCAGGGAGGAAAACACACCCATTCCTACCCACACGATGCAATGCTACCTCTCTTATTAGTTAGTTAGCTAGTTGAGGAATTCATAAGGCTCTCTCCTGTGTCTTTATAACCATATAGCCATTATTTGTTTGGTTTTCAGTGTCACCTTCCTCGCAACAATCTCACAAATTCGCACCAGATTGGTAAAATTCACACCACTCGCTCCTGGCTCCAAGGGCACTCACACCAACAAGATCTTGTCAAAAATGTCATACTTTGCACACTGGGGAACTGGTGACTGGAAACAGCAGTCTCATCTTCTCCAGTGTTTCAATTGCTTCATCAAGTTTTAATTGATTTTTCTCTCAAAAACATTTAATGTTACGTCTGCATGTTGAGTTGCGACTAAAACGTTAACACTTTGAACCAAGGCAATAGATGCACTCACTATGAAGAACAGCTTTAACCCTTCGCTCTAACCCGCCGCCCCATGGATCAAAGCGATGTATGTGTACCTGTACGTGCGTGATCCATGACCGCCCCTCGTCGTCCAACAAGAGCCGTGTTATTCTGCCTGGCAGAATGCATGCTAGTATGCTGCACACATGCATAGTACTGTATCTTTTGGTCCAATTTGACTTGTAGATGTAGATGTAGATGTAGATGTAGGTAGAAGAAAAGAGGCCCCTGCAGGGCCTGTGACTTCCAGCCGCTCGTTAGGGAAAATGCGGAATAACTGGGAATTTTCTGTGGGATGTTTCATTGGATCGTAGGAAAAACATTGAAAGCTCCCAAAATACTATGGTTTATACTAGACATCATATTGTTGACTCTGCCAGAGTGAATCCAGATTCTTCTTAAATACCTCCACTGAATTGGCCTCTACAATATGTCCAGGCAGGTTATTCCAATTGTTGCAGGCACGAATCGGTAGGTGGAATCGCCTCACCAGCGTCCTTGCTTGTTGTTTTTTCAGTCTATAGACGTGTCCTCTTGTTCCGTAGCTTGAGTCATGTAGCTTCACAAGGCCTTCAGCTTTGATTTTGCCAGTAACAAGCTTGTAAATACTGATCATGTCACCGCGTATTCTACGGTACTTTAGACTTGGCATCTTGAGCTGTCTCAGTCTGTCGTGGTACGATAGGTCCCTTAAGCCTTTAACCAGCTTGGTTGCTTGGCGCTGTACCCTCTCCAGCATTATCTTGTCGCCCTCAAAGAATGGGCCCCAGATACAGTTTCCATACTCTAGGGAGGGCCTCACAATTGCTTTGTACAGTCTCGATACCATGTTTGCATCTAGAAAGCTGAAAGTTCTTCTGATGACAGCGAGTAGACCTCTGGCTCTTTTTACTACTCCAGCAGCATGCACATGAAATTTCAGTTCACTGTCCACTTGTATGCCCAGGTCTTTTTCGACCTGGGATGTTCTTAAGTTGACTCCACCTATGGTATATATGTTAGGTTCTTTCTGGTTACCAAGGTGTAGGACAGAACACTTTGTCAAGTTCAGTGGGAGCTGCCAGATCTGGGTCCATTGGAAGATGGCATCCAGGTCAGCTTGGAGCACCAAAGACTGGTCTGAAGTTTTGACAGATCCAAACAACTTCATATCATCTGCAAACAGCATTGAATGGTTCTGGACAACCTGGGGAGGTCATTAATAAACACCAAGAAGCAGAGTGGGCCTAGGATAGATCCCTGAGGTATCCCACTGGAGATATCCGTCCACATCGAGCACTGCCTGTTGACACTCACTTGTTGCTTTCTGTTGGTGAGGAAGTTCTGTACCCAGCTCAGAACATTGCCTGAAATGCCATATGCATGTAGTTTGGAAATCAGCCTGGCATGTGGCACTGCATCGAATGCCTTTCGAAAGTCGAGGTATATTACATCAATTGGCTCACCTTTGTCAAGAGACTCAGTCCACTTTTCCAAACAAGTCAGCATTTGCGATTCACAAGATCTTCCTGGGAGGAAACCATGTTGGTAGGGCGAAATCAGATTGTTTACCAGGAGATGTTCCAGTATAGCTTGTTGGACAAAATATTCCATCGTTTTGCCAATAATACAGGTCAAGCTGATGGGCCGGTAATTACTGGGGTCACTCCTTGAGCCTTTCTTGAAGATTGGTTTCACTAATGCTACCTTCCACTGCCTAGGAAGTTCCCCTGCTGTCAGAGATCTGGTGAACAAAGTTTCCAAAGGTCCACTGAGCACATCTGCACACTTTTTTAGAAGCAGGGGATGGATTCCGTCTGGACCGGGTGATTTTGCCTCGTTGAGGGCTTTAAGCTTCTTCTGGATTTGGGCTCGCGAGATCTGGATGGCTGTAAGATTTTCCCCCTGGTGAACAGAGACCATCTGTGGAATATTTGTCCTGTCTTCCTTTGTGAATACACTCTGAAAGAAAGAATTTAGCACTTCTGCCTTTTCAAGATCGGTTTCAGCCAGTGCTGCAGTCTTCGTCCTCAGGGTTTCTACATTTGACCTCACTTTAAGCTGCTTGTTGGCATAGTTCCAGAAACGCTTGACATTTGTTTTGGTGGACTTTGCAATATGTTGCTCCAGGTCAGCCTTTAATTTGCGAGTGAGCTTGCGCAGCCTGTTGTTGGTTTGTGAGTATTTGATGTAGTCGTTTTCCTGCTGTGTCAATTGATAGGTGTGCCAGAGCTTTTCTTTTTTTCTCCTGAGCGTCAGTGCGGCATGGTTCATATATATGTTCTTTTTCTTTCTGGGAATCCTAATGGGAACTTCTTGTTTCACGACACTGTCCAAACTTGCCTCAATGATGTCCCAAGACTCCTGAACACCTTTACCAGCAATTTTCTGTTCCAAGTTTAGGGTTTCTAGCTTTCTCTGGATTTTGTTGAAATCTGCTCTGCTCCAGTTAAGTTGCGTGCCACCATGTTCCCCGCTGGTAACTCTTTTGCACCTTAAAGTAAATTCAAGAATCAGGTGATCACTCAAGCCGAGCCCTGGCAGGTAATCAATGTCTCCGATAATGTGTTCTTCATTAGAGAAGATGAGGTCGAGAGTGTGAGGTGTTTGTCCTTTTCTTACCCGGGTTGGTTTAGTCACGTGTTGAAATAATAAACAAGTTTGAACTCCTTCGAGAAAACGGCTGGCTCCGGAGTGGTGCCCCAGGCATGCAAATTTCTTGCTCCCAATCTATATTATTAATCACTTTTATATTTTTTATCACTTTTGCAGTTGCCATGTGACTAAACGACTGTTTTTAGCTGTTGATGAAGAATGATGCGAGTTGATACACTATGAAGAATGATTATGAAGAATGGTGCGATTCCAGATACACTGGATGAAGGAACTGACAATTAATGTTTTACATACCTAGGTACTCCTGGCGCCGGGTATTTCTCCAAAAACAATAATTACCTAGGTATTTTCCTGGACTTGGTAGGAGTGATCATCTGATTTTGAAGTTCCATCTCAATGTATACACAGAACACAAGATTAGCAATATTACAAGATACAACTTCAACGGTGCTGACTTTCGTTGCCTAAATCAGCTCATATCTGAAACAAACTGGGACGTCATTGGAAGTCTACCCATTGAGGAAGCGCATAATTTCTTCAAACAAACACTAGAAAATTTGGTGGAGCAGTGTATTCCCAAGGTACGGCCCAGGAAAAACCGCAAGAACATTTACATGACTAGCTTTGCACTGAACATGAAGGACAAGAAAAATAGGCTTTGGAAGCAATACAAGCAGTCCGGTGACATAATTGATTATGGTCGTTATTCCTTGTGCTCAAACAAACTGAGAAATCTTACCTGTAAGCTCCAGTTGGAACATGAACGCCGGCTAGCAGCAGATGCCAAAAAGTGCCCCAAGCCATTTTGGAAGTACATTAACAGCAGGCTTAAAACCAAAAGCAAGATTGAAGACCTGAAGGATGTTAATGGTGCGCTGGTATCTTCTGACAAGGAAAAGGCACAAGTTCTGAACTCTTTCTTTTCGAGCGTATTTACACATGAGGACATTTGCTTCATCCCTGAGTTTGAACCACGCTCGCTGGGACCTTATTTGGAGCACATGAACTTCACTCCACAGTTGGTTGCTGAGAAGCTAAAAACCCTAAAGAGAAATAGTTCCCCAGGGCTGGACAAGCTTCATCCTCGCATCCTCTCAGAGACCCACAGCTCCCTGTGTATCCCTCTTGCTCGGCTATTCCAGAAATCCCTAGACTCAGCCACTCTGCCCAATGACTGGCGAAAGGGTTCGGTCGTGCCCATTTTTAAGAAGGGAGACAGGCAGCTGCCCAACAACTATCGACCAGTGAGTCTAACGTCTGTGCCATGCAAAGTAATGGAGTCTGCTATTAGGGACCAGCTCTTTCTGCACCTAACTGCAACTGACCTACTATCCAAGGACCAACACGGTTTCAGGCCAAGAAGGTCTTGCGAGACTCAGATGCTTGAAGTTTTGGAGCACTGGAGTTCCTTAATGGAGGACCATTACCCGGTTGATTCGCTGTACCTCGATTTTAGCAAAGCGTTTGATTCGGTACCCCATGAGCGACTACTCCTAAAGCTGTATGGCTATGGGGTGCGGGGTAGACTCCTAAACTGGATCCGAGCTTTCCTGACAAATCGACAGCAACAAGTGGTGGTAGGCACCGAAGCTTCCACTTGGGCGAAGGTGACTAGTGGTATCCCCCAGGGTTCTGTTCTGGGTCCCCTTCTGTTCCTGGTGTATATAAATGACTTGCCTGACATTGTAGAATCCAGTATCAAAATTTTTGCCGACGATACTAAAGTATACAACGCAGCTCAACATCATGCATCCAGGAACAAACTGCAAGATGATATCAACCGCATCATACACTGGTCAGAAAACTGGCAGCTCCCATTTAACACAGGAAAATGCTCAGTTCTGCACCTTGGGTCAGGCAACGTGCATCAACAGTACACAATGTCCGGTGGGCCTGTCCGTGAAGTCAGTGAGGAAAAAGACCTGGGCATCATGATCGATTCCGGCTTGAAGTTCAGGCACCAGGCGGCCTCTGCGGTATCCAGGGCCAACAGGGTACTTGCTGTGATTCGAAGGTCTTTTGCCAATATTGACAAATTCACTCTACCCTGCTTGTACAAAGCACTTGTGCGTCCTCTAGTCGAGTACGGCAACGCTGTGTGGGGGCCGTTTAATCGGGCCGACCAGCAACTGGTGGAGAAGGTACAGAGACGTGCAACTCGTATGATCCCCTCACTACGCCTTTTACCTTATATGGATAGGCTCCGAAGTCTAGATCTCCCGTCATTGTATTACCGTGAGACGAAGAGGAGATATGGTGAAAATGTTTCAGTTGCTACATGGGAGGGTCGATCTGGACTACTCAGACTTCGTAGCACTAAACACAAACACACGGACTAGAGGCCACCCGCTGAAACTGACGAAACCCACAGCTCAGACCAGGGTCCGCCGATGTGTGTTTGGGGTTCGAGCCGTCTCTGACTGGAACTCTCTACCCGAGTCTGTAGTTTCTTCACAGACATTGTCTCAATTCAAGGCCAACTTAGACACTCACTGGAACCATCTCAGGTACCTGATCCCTGAGAACGACTGAGATAAGCACACATTCATCTGGAGCTCGTTGAGAACGGGACCCGCAGGCCACAGTGGCCTCAAAATCCCGACTATTTGTAAGGTAAGGTAAGGTAAGGTAATCCCCCACCTTCTTTCCTTCCCTACCCAACACACACAAACAAAATGGTCAATGTCCATGCGTGGATTTCCAAATATGGAGGCCAAGCAAGGGCCCGTGAGAAAGCAAAGCTAGTAGCTAAAACTGTCTTCTTTGATTCGTGTCAAGACGGCTTTATATTATTCTACGTAAATCAAAGTTGAAAATTAATAATACCAGTAACAATATTTGCTTGTAAAAGGCAGGAATAATTAAAGCAGCCGTAGACGGCGCGCTAAAGACAAATAGTTTATTATTACGTTTAGCAAGAGAACAACGATAAATTTAATGATCCATCACGTGGTTTTAAATACTTTTTTAGCCCTCAGGTTACTAGAGCTTGAGCTTCTGCTTGGTTGAATTTTTTCAAAGACAGCAATGGCGCACACTTGTTTTTTATCTTTATTATTATATTCTTGTTGTTGTTGTTGTCGGCTACGACAGACAACGAAGCGTGTGGCGTGCGATAGTTCAAGTTGAATGTGGTTGAAGAATTTGAAGTCATTCACCTTCTATTAACGATATATACATCGACTGGATCGGACTCAGAAACTCACTCAAGTCGAGTATGTGCAAAATGAGGAACCCAATGCTTCCCAGGAGGATACTGACAGGGCTGTTGGCAAGCTTAACCAGAGTGTTTTTAAACCCTTTGGGACGCCTTCCCGCTCATCCAGTGATGCCAGCAGTGACGGGGCTTTCTGCCAAGGGGGCCCTCTTAAGGTCTGTGGAAACCCTGTTGCTCTCAACGAAGACGGGTGCGTTGTGACATATGCTGTAATTGGTACCATGCAAAGTGCCAGTCTCTACAGTTGGCTGCGCTTCGGGCTCTTGAAAAGCACAAGGGTCTATTCTGGATCTGCTGTAAGTGCCGAGATGCACTGCCCAGTGCCAGTTCAGCTTCACTGAGCAATAGAGTCAACCAGAAACTTGATGAGTTTTGCAGTATCTCCACCAAGCACATGGCGGCCCTCGATTCCTATGTGTCTGAACAGAAACATGCTCTTGATCAGGTCTCTGCTGGCCATGAGAAGGTGTTGCAATTGGTGGGTCAGCAGTATACTCGGATCTGTGAGACTTCAGCGGACCAGGGTCCAGGTAAACCTTCTTTCTCCGACATAGTTAAAGGCTCTTGCAAAGAGGTGATCTCCGCATTGAGCAACAAAATAGAGACCATTCCACGTCAAGAATCGGGTACCACTTCAGACCTTCTGGAAAAGGAAAGACGGAGATACAATGCAGTAGTGCACAACCTCCCTGAACCTCCAGTAGGCAGCCACCAGGAATGCTCAAATAGGGACTCCCTGACCCTTTCCAACATTCTGAAAGATGAGCTGCACATGCATGCTAGGATAGTCTCTTGTCGTCGTGTCGGGAGAAAGGTATAGGACAGGTCCAGGCTGCTTATAGTCACCTTCGATTCAGAGGCAGTGAAGTGGGATGTTATCCGCTCGGCCCCCAGCTTCAATATAGTTCAAACTGGAGCAACTTGTACATAAACCCTGATCTCACCAAAACTGAAAGGGAAGCTGCAAGGCAGCTTAGACAGGAACTGAAGGAAAGAAGAGCAAGTGGTGAGAGGGACTTAACCATCAGAAGTGGTAAGATAGTGGTTGTCAGGGGAACTGGCAATCGCCACAGTGGCAGAGGGTCACAACAGCATGTTGACCACTCCTCAGCATCTTCAAGTATGGCAGCAGGAACCAGTCTCTCTGTTACAGCTTCCGACACAGTACCAAAAACTGTTGAGTCTGTCAGGGGTTCTGGTCAGGAGGCACCAGTGTCAGGAGGTAATCCACCCTTCCCAGCTCCAACACATCATGAATCTCTCAGGGAGGAACCGGCCCAGTGTTGACATAAGGACACTGGTGACTTCCTAGTGTTATATACTAACGCTGACCAGTTCCCGAACAAACGGGATGAACTGACTTTGTTGATTTCCCAAGATGAGCCAGATGTGATAATGATAACAGAAGTCCTTCCCAAAGCAAGCACTGCTCCTATTGGAAGAACCTGCATTAGTCTACCTAATTACACGATGCACCTCAATTTTGAACCATCATTACCAAGATTGGGCTCTTCTTCAGTCCGCGGTTTGGCAATTTTTGTTAAGGAGAACCTCCACTGCCAAGAGGTGTCTTTCTGCGGCATGGAGTTCTCTGAGCATCTATGGGTGAAGGTTCGACTCATTGGCAACCAATCTTTGTTGTTGGGGTGTATCTACAGAAGTCCATCTTGTTCTCCAGAAAATAACTCTGCTCTTTGTAGACTCCTTGAGACAGTGACAGCAACTAGGCCCCAACACCTGCTTCTTGTAGGAGATTTCAATTTTCCTAACATTGATTGGGAAATTGGTATGTCCCTTGACTCTCGAACCATGTCTCCCATTTGTTCCTTGAGTCTATCAGAGATGGGTTTCTTGTGCAACATGTTGACAAGCCAACCAGGTACCGTCATGGTCAAACTCCGCACATTTTGGACCTCATTCTGTCGATGAACGAGGACATGTTGGAGGAGCTCCACTACCTCCCTGGGTTGGGGAGTAGCGATCACCTCTGCCTCAGCATGAAGCTTTCCTGCCAAAAAGTGACTAGAAAAGTAGTTGATCACCCCAAACTGGCTCTCTTCAGAGGTGACTATGACAGGCTGAGGGGCTTGGCGCAGGAGGTTGACTGGCAGTTTGGGCATCGACTCGGGATGCAGCAAGAGTATAATCATTTTCTTCATGAAGTAAGAAGAATGATAGGTCTTTGTATTCCAGCTAAGCCACCCCAACGAAGGAACCGGAGACATTATATGAACAGAGAAGCTATGAGGATTGTGAAGCAAAAGAAAAAATTTTGGCATAACTACAAGACAGCATCAACTGAGAGTGAAAAAATTATTCATTGGGAGACCTACAGGAGGCGAAGAAATGACCTTAGGAGACTTTCCAGACGTCTGCGACAGGAGCACCAGAGAAAAGTTGCCAGTCAAGTAAAGGAAAATCCCAAGGCCTTCTGGACTTATACTCGTGAGCCAGGTCAAAACCAGGGAAAAGATTCAGGACCTACACAGAGTAGATGGAACAACTGCTACAAGTGATGAAGAGAAGGCTGCGATCCTCTCCACGTTTTTCTCCAGTGTATTCACTGTCGAGGGCACTAGCGAGGAGGCTCCTGACATGGATGGACAAGGACATGGAAACATTCTTGAAAACATCAACATTACCCCAGCTATGGTTGAGTCCAAACTGCAACGTCTAAAGTGCTCGTCCTCTGCTGGACCTGATGGGTTGCCTCCTCGGGTGCTCAAAAGAGGCAGCGGCCACCCTTTGCATTCCACTTTGCTCTGTGTTCAGGAAATCCCTTGAGACCTGCAATCTGCCGGACGATTGGAAAGTTGCGGAGGTGGTTCCGATTTTCAAGAAAGGAGGAAAGTGTGACCCATCTAACTACCGACCCATTAGCCTAACCTCTGTCCCCTCCAAGGTCATGGAGTCTATTATCAGGGATGCCTTACTTGCCCACATGGAAGAATCTGGCCTGATGACCAACACACAGCACGGTTTTGTACCTAAGAGGTCCTGCACCACTCAGTTGCTTAGTTCCCTAGAAATCTGGACCAAGCTCCTAGAGGAAGGGAAACCTGTTGATGTGGCTTATCTTGATTTTGCAAAGGCCTTCGATTCTGTGCCCCACAAGCGACTCATCAGGAAGCTGTGTGGCCTTGGCGTGAGAGGCTCTGTCCTGAACTGGATTAAGGCATTTCTTACTGGAAGAAGACAGAGAGTAAGGGTAAATGGAGCACTCTCCGATTGGGCACCAGTCACCAGTGGCGTACCTCAAGGATCTGTGCTGGGCCCAACCCTGTTTGTGATGTTCATCAACGATTTGCCAGAGGGATTGTCATGCAATGTCCGTCTCTTTGCTGATGACACCAAACTGTTCAGGGATGTAGCCAGTCAAGATGGATGGAGAGATATGCAGGAAGATCTACAACGACTCGAATCCTGGTCTGTAAGGTGGCTTCTGCCTTTCAATGTATCTAAGTGTAGTGTCCTGCACATTGGGCGGGCTAATGAACACCTTGTATACAGTATGAAGGGTCGTGAACTTGCAGCACAGGCCACTGAAAAGGATCTGGGTGTGTTCATGGATGAAGAGCTCAAGTTCAGGAGGCATGCTGCTGCAGCTGTTTCGAAGGCCAGCCAAATTCTGGGTGTCATTAGGAGATCTTTCGTTCACATAGATCAACAGGTGCTCCCACTTTTGTACAAGGCCTTAGTGCGCCCACACTTGGAGTATGCCAATGTGGTGTGGGGTCCGTTTAATAAGGCTGATCAGCTCCTGGTGGAGAGAGTGCAGCGCCCGCGCAACAAGACTGGTGCCCTCTCTACAGAACCTCGATTATGAGCAGAGACTCTGTGCTCTGAAGCTTCCATCCCTCTGGTATAGACGCAAGAGAGGTGACATGTTGTTTGTGTACAAACTCATGCACGGCCTGCTGGGGGTGACCAGAGAGGAGTTCTTCCTGGACCCTCCTGAAGTCTCCACTCGAGGGCACCGTTTCAAAGTGGGGAAGCCTCAAGCAGTCACAAGAGTAAGGAGGAACCACCTTGGAGTACGCACAATCTCGGACTGGAACAGCCTCCCGGCATGGGTGGTGGAGTCACCTTCGACGAACTCCTTCAAGAACAGTATCGATAAGTTCTGGGCAGAGCATATGTACACATTCCCGACCTAGCCTTCTGTAATGAAACACGTCCTGAGCTCGATGAGAACGGGCAAGACAGGCACCTGGTGTGCCTTATAAAGTCCCGACCATCTAAGATCTAAGAAGATAATGCACAGATGTAATTTAAAATACTGTTGAGTATTTTTTAGGGAGATAAGGCAATTGACACAGTAGGGTTGGTAGGGACGGCCATTTCCAATCACCAATTCCAGAATTCTCTTTTCAATCAAGCTTTTGTTTCAATGCCTTTCAGTACCTATATGCAAAAACGTTTTTTTAAATGCAGATCTGGGAGACAGCCACGGCGCACAAGAGTTAGGCAGCGAAGCCCCATGGGGAACTCTCCCGGGGTATGGCCGAGTCCCCGCCAGCGCACCGCCGCCCCCCAAACACACCGGCGCCGGCAATCTGGCGGGCTGAAGGAGGGGCGGCGGGAATCACCCGGAGAGGGGCGAGAGGCCGCGGGAAGCTAGAAGGCTTGGATAGATGACATATTTTTGCAGGCAGTGTTTAAACCAATGGTGTTGGAAGGGTCGGCATGAAACGGGAAGGCTTGAGAAACCTGACGTCGCCCCCGCTAACCATGGATGTGAGAGTTTGATGGATGTTTTTCTTCGATTCAAAGTGATTTTGACCCCAGTACCCACCATTTTTTGGTTGTATTTTGGTTGTTTCACCGAGTTGCTTTATAGGTAGTCAAGTGGAGGAATAGGAATTACATCTGAAAATGTTGTTTCCAAGGAAAGAAACTTAGAGCTGTGTTCTGTGCTGTGTGTGTGTGCAAAATTATTTTTTGCTCTTTCATCTAGTTAAATTGATACTTTTCTCATCTCATAAAGTTGGAAAATTGCATCAAGGAGGCAATGAAGAGCTGGAAAGTCCAGTTATATTTTGTCTCATATCTTAATTTTAGATGAAATGTGAAAAACATTATCATGAATTTTGCTTGATCCAGACTGGCTCTGGTCCCGGCACAGTCCCGGCATCTAGCCTTTGGTCCTGGCTTTAGTCCCGCCTGGACCAAAGGCTAGATGCTGGGACTGTGCTGGGACCAGAGCCGGTCTGGATCAAGCAATATTCATGATAATTCCACATTCCACATTCCATCTAAAACTAAGATATGAAATAATGATAATAAGATAGGTACTAAGATAATGAGATATGAGATAATCCTGGCTTTGGTCCTGCTGGGACTAAACCTGGTCCTGGCGCCGGGACTTGAAACCGTTCACATATATTGTTCATCATAACAATACACTGCACATTATAAAAACGACCAGGGATAGGATTAGGTATGCAGGGGGTGTGCTCGCGAACATGGACCGATACTACGTGGGGAATAGCGGCGTTATATCTTTGGCGGGGGAACGCGGGACGCAAAGTACAGCGCTGTCCGACGCAACATACTCCAGAGTCCACTGCGAAATCGACTCCGGCGGCGTCGGGGGAGGGGACGGCGTCGGGGGCGAGGGGACGGCGGCGGCAGCGGATGGCGCTGATGGCGCGGCGGGCGCGAGCATCAGGACGCGGATGAGCCAGCGCTGGGGCGCGACGAACGGACGGCGTTTGGGCAACTAGGTTGTGAGGATAGCGTTTGTGACTGAGGGACCAAAAAGTCCCACCTATGACAACCACGTAATAAATTCTAAAAAGTTGTATATCTTAGCTGTATCTATTGTTCACCTAAAAGTAATAGTACATATTTTGTCTTAAATCCACCACTTGCAGTTCTTCCATTGTTTTTGCCTGTGTGCTGCTATTCTCTTTTCTACTAACCATACCGTGTGATTCTTCTTCTTCAAAGCCATTTTTTGTGTTTTTTGTGAAGGAGGAGAGAGAAGAAGAAGGTAGGGACATGCTTGATTTTAGAGAATTACCCAGACATAAAATTTTAATTGGTACTTGATACTTGGGTGGTCGGCTCCATCCTTTGGATTTGACGTCAAAGCCTGCCAGCCTTAAAAACATACATTAAAGCATGCCATGCGTCCGGGCAAGGACTGCTTATGACTGGCTTTTCAGCTTATTCCCTCTGTACCCTTGCTGTGTAAATGTAGGTAGTGTATCATGAGGCTCTCTCGGTCATTTTTGCTCACATTGAGTCTCTCCACTGTTATGTTCCTCCTCAGTGTCACCCCATACCAATGTTGTGCCCACCTGCTCTCTTCCTTCAGCTCTTCATATTTAAATAGGAGGTGCTCCACAGTTTCCAAGGCACTCTGACATAGTGGGCAGATTGGGTCCTGGCCGCTATGATTCCTGATTCTACTCAGTGTGAGCCTTGAATGCCCAGTGAGCAGCTTTAATCTTGTTAGAGTGGCTGGCCTTTGTATCACACTATAGGTACCTATGGTATTATGGTAGTAGGCAGATCACATCTCACAATTTAAAAGGATCACATCAGAATGTCCAAAGTTCAAAGGGTCAATGTTCATAGGTTCTACCCTTTGAAAGTTAGACCTTTTGAATAAGAAGTCCAACATTCAAAAGGTCCAAAGAGGCATGCTCAGATGCATGAGAGTGGGGTGCATGATGCTGCAGAGGCGTGCTAAGACACATGATAATATGAGGCAATGAGGGTCATGTTAGGCTAGGTTAGGTCAGGTCAGGTCAGTTGTGTATGCCCTTGGTCCCTATTTCCTAGTCTGGGGATATCACCCCTCTTACCAGAATCTGAGTGTGCCTCTGGTCTGGGTACCACTTCATACTACTCAAACCCTCCCTCCTTCCATCTGTTTCACCTCTTGGGATTTTCTTGCAGAATGTGGGGATATTTCTAAAACATTTCCCAAAGTGGTACCCAGACCAGAGGTGCACTCAGAATCTGGAAAGAGAGGTGATATCCCCAGATTAGGAAATAGAGACCAAGGGCATACACAACTGACCTGACCTCACCCTCATCTCACCTCACTTAACCTAACCTAACCTAACCTAGCCTAGCTTAGCCTAGCCTAACCTAACCTAACCTAACCTAAGCTAACCTAACCTAACCTAACCTAACCCTCATTTACCCCCAATCTCTCATATCCCTCATAACCCCCAATCTCTGGTTAAGCTGGTAGCTGGTATGGTTAGCTGGTATGGAAACGCTGTGCTTATGCTTATACTTGCCGAACATTGAGCTATTTCGAATTCTTACCTCGACATTGTTCTGGTAAATTTGCTGCAAGTAAGCTCTCGCTTTCTGCTTTTGCAGTTCTCCCTCCCGTCACAGCTGTTGTACCTATGTATCTTGTGTGCCACTCTAAACTCTTATCCGCCTGTTAATGCCCGGATGCAATCTGTTAACATTAAGTGCGATGTCATTAATGTATCGATGTTTAGCCTCATCGTTGGCGCCCAAGCTAGGCTAAAAACTTCATATGTATAACTATGTTGCGAGACCGCCGGTATAACTTCTGGTTTGGCTTATGATGGGTTACCTCTCTATCTAAATGTTAGTTGCTACCTGCGGGGACCGACCGGGGTCCGAGCTGACTGATGCTGCCTTGTATTGCCATTGTCGTGTCGCGGCCGGGGCCTGCCGTGGTGGGTGCTGCGGCCTTCGAGTGGGGATCGGTGTGCCGGGCTGGGTTTTTGTCGCGCGAGATTACCAGGTTGGGTTTATCATTCTGTTTGACATGTTCGGGATCCGGTTCCTTTGCGCCCGGCTCGAGCGGCGGCCGTCCGGTGGTGGCACTGGCGATTGGTTCCCGGGACCTCTCGACTTTGCCACCTGCGGGGCGGCCGCCTGCTCCAGCCGGGCGGGGCTCTCTGGGGGACGGATCTTGCATTTACATGCTGGTGGCGCCCCCACAGTGGAGTGGTGGCGCCACTGTGTGGCTGCATGGGCGCGTCCTGCGTCGCCGTGGGGGTGCCTCCCCGTGGGTGGTGGCGCCACCGTGTGGCTGCGTGACCCGGCCTGGCTGGCGGGGCGCTGGCATCTGAGATTGTTTTATCATGCAGTTCCTGGAGTCTTGCTCGATTCTTAACCACGTTAGTTTTAGTGCCTACGAGCTTATCCTGTGATCGTTTTAGAGTTTCCTTCGTCTTACCCCATCTATTTATGGGGTTACATCTTCGCAAATATATGTATGGATTCATTTCCTCCTATTATCATGTGTCTTAGCACACCTCTGTGGCATCATGCACCCCACTCTCATGCGTCTGAGCACTCCTTTTTGGACCTTTTGGAATCTTGGACTTCTTATTCAAAAGGTCTAACTTTCAAAGGGTAGAGCCTATGGACATTAGACCCTTTGATCAGTGGACCTTCTGATGTGTTCCTTTTTAACTGCAAGATGTGATCTGCCTACTACCATAATACTGGTACCTACTAGCTGGCTAGAAGTTACATGGGGCCATGTAATGCTCTTCCTCTCTCGTCAGGCCTGGCAGGCCATCGTATGTCATCCTGTGATGAGCAGTGTTCAAAGTGACTAGGGCTGAAGTGTGCATGGAAGTGAAAAATGATTAATGAAATAATGTACACATCAGATGTAGAAACAGCCTGTGTTTGTCCCAGATTTGCTGGTTGATATTGTATCAGATGCTCAAACAAACGTTTTTGTTCCAATTTTGTTGTTTTGTACTATTTATAACTGCATAGTTATTGCTGCTGTGTATGCAACTCAACAGCTATTAGGCCACAGGGAAATGTTATGTTTCATGCACAGGATTGTTGCATGTGTGAAGCATTTGCTAACATCAAACACAGCCAAATGGCCTTTCAAATGGTAGCTGTCTCTGATATGGTGTAGTATGATAAAAAGCAGAGGTCATTTTAGGTCATGAATTAAGGTCACCCAAGGTCGGTACAACTGCTAATGCTCCAACGTATCCAAAGCACCATAAACCTGTCAAGGCTTAAGATGAACTTGGTGGCAATGTATTTGTCTACTTGAAGCCATTTACTTGTATTTCATCACACACAGGAGGCAGGACAATAATAACTCATACACATGTACATGTATAAAAACAGTTGATAATATGTGGGACTGTCAAGCCCTCTGACAGGACAGGCAACTGGTTAACACTTCTTTTAAATGATGTTTTGGGTCTATGTAGGTCATTTAGTCAGGCTACAATGGTCGTTTCAAATTAAAGGCACAAATAGTGATACAGAATCTGTGGTAGGTAAGTGATCAGCTTTCATTTGACATCCATATTAACGATGCTGTAGCTTATCTGCTCGAAAGTTACCTACTTCCAATGGAGTTTTGTCCTAGCTGGTGATGACCTCTGTGACCTTTACAAAATCTGAGTTACAAAAAATCACCCATCACTGGTAAGCTTATACCCTGAGAACCACCCTGTCAAAAATAGAATAAAAATAGGTTTTAAAAATTCTCAATTCAAAGGCAAGGTTACAGGGTCGCAAGGTCAAAACCAGATCTGAGGTAAAAGTTTTTATTTTTCTTATATGCCCCATTGTATGCTCTACCCAGTGATATCCATTTTAATTAATTTCGCTTAATCACTTTTAAGATACATATTTATTTCTGCTTCAATGTTTGCATTGACCTCAAAACTTTGATGCCCTCTGTCTAGTGACATCTTTGACCTGGGGACTCAAATTTTTCTTTTGCATAGGAAACCTTGGGTACAAAATTTGGTGGAAATCTAAAGGGTGATGGTGAACTTGCCTGGCCAATTTGTCCTGGAATGGCCCAGATTTCTCATCTGAAAAAAGCTGGAAAATGTTATCAAGGAAGCAATGAGGTGAATAATATGTGCTTGGAAATCACAGTTATGTTTTGTTCCACATATTTGGGGGGTGTTCGGGGCGATTTTGCCACCGCCGCTGGGGGGTGCTCGCCTCGCCGTATGCCGCTTGGCCGCCGCCGTGCCCGTTGGCCGGGCTTCGTGGAGCCTGCCGCCTCTTGCGCTGACCGTGCCCAGTGGTACCTGCCGTCTCCGTCGCGTTCGGGTCGACCGTGCCCAGTGGTACCAGCCCGCCTGTCGTGCTTGGGTCCGACCATTCCCGCCGCCGAAGTCGTGGTCGTTCTTTTTGCTTCTTGGAGTAATCCTGGCATCAGTACTGGCCAGGTCTCTTTGATTTTCTGTAAGCTGCCAGCTGTTCATGTCATGGCAGTTGAGCCTGCACCTGAGTAGCTGAGCTCCGTGTCGGGGGCGGTATCCTGAGCAACTTTAAATAAATCCTGTGTCTGTGCCTGGGTATAACCGTAACGTACCGTACCTCAAAGCGCGACCCAGTCCAGCAACAGGTTGTTTTTCCATTATCAGCAGCCGCGCAGGTGTTTGGTGCTGCTCCGGAAGTCGTCCTGACGCTGTGCTATCTGCTGGCTGGGTGTGCGGCGCGGACTCATGGTAGGAGACCTCGGATTGTGTTCGCCGGATGTCAGCCAGCCCGTCGTCCCCTCCTCTGGTTTGTGTTCTAAACCGGTGTGCCTCGAGATAGGAACAAGTACACGTGTTACGGATTCTTTAAATCAAGGATTCAAAAACTGTCCTAGATTCAAAAACTGCCCTTTTACCTGCCGCTTTCAGTTTCGTACGCTTTTTCAGCTGACAACTCACAGAACCAATAATTTCTCTTATGCATCATCCCCCACTGGCCGTACTCGTGGCAGCATTTGTTTTGTAAAAAATTATGTTTTTACGAAATTTCTTACAGTTACGACTTAAAATTCCTTCTATTGTTTTGCATGAATTTTTCTGAAAATTCTGTCCAAGAAAAAGGGTCTAGTTTGAACTATAAAAGATTGTTTCAATGCGATTCATTTTGTTGGTATTTGATGATGGAGTGAGATCATGATATTTAAACGAGTATTTCAGGTGGAATTGAAGGCTGGATACCTTCATTCTGGCAGAACTCTCCCCAAAATTTCATGCCCAGTGTGAATCCAGGCAGAAGGTTTCCCTAATTATTTTCTGGCAGCCTGGGGACTTTCTGTTCTTAATTCCATAATAACTTGATACCTACTAAAGTTATATGGTGTTGTCACTCTCACCTTGCTGGAGGGTTATATACTGTCATGATTCGTAAATAATTTACCCCGGCATGTTTAACATTCAAATATTCCTGCCCTCGCCCTTCTCCAGATCCCATCGCCCTGTCCAACCCCTGTTCCAGAACCCATCGTGGCTGTATCGTTCGCGCGGTGGGCGCAAAATGACCGTCGCTGTGGATGCACCCGAAACCCTAATGCTGCTGATGCATCCTCTGCGCCGTTTGGTTCTGTGCCCGCGCAGCCCTCACGCCGACGCTTGCCGATGCTCGCCACGCGCCGTGCTCGTTGGCACTGGTAGCCGCCTGGCGTGCGCGCTTGTGGCCCCACAGTGGCAGTATTTGCTCAATTTCAGTTTCGGTTTGCACTCGTTTTTTTTTTGGTTCCCCCCAGCAGATACTGCTGCGTATCCTCGCGACTCTGGAGGGAACTAGCAGCGGCTCCCAAGTTCTGTTGCCACATATGGCCCTGCTGTCTGCCCTGTATCGGAGCTGAAGTTTTGGAGCTGCAGATGGCGCTTATTGCTGAGGCTGTTGTTTTGGTACCGTAGATCGCGTTGCAGTTGGTGCTGACCCCTGAATAGGCTGAGCCGCCCGCCGAGACCCGGCCGAGATGACAGTCGTAGGTCAGAGCCGGCCCCGGCCTGGACCTTACTCTAGCCAGTCACCCTAGAACTGTACCACAGCGACCCAAACAACTTGGACACAAGTACTGTGGACATGTGCAAGGAACTCCCGCATTTGAACCCACATATATCGACATGCTCATGCTAACATCATAAATGTTTAACAGTCATGGAAACTGTTAAATTAAAAAGGTGACTTGTTTTGGTACGCACACATTTTCCCTCGCAGTTTTAACGCCACTACGGTTTCTGGTTTGTAGCCGACGTACGCTGCAGCCGACGAAATTTCATTCATACCATGGAGGCTGATTAAAATATTGCTTGAACCAAACAGCATCATGAGTCCATTTGAAACGTTTTTGTGCCCTGAGAGGCGGGCGATGGCGATGGAGTAGCAGCAGTCTTGCCTCCTCTGACAGCCCCACCATCGACAGGGTGAACAGTCGGCGCTGCAATGGGGAGGTCAGTGGTGGCCGAGAAACAGCTGGAGGATGCCGCACGCGACATGTCCGGCAGTGGCGCCACCTGCGGCCTGCTGGTGGGTCAGAATACGGCGCAGCGTGCTCTGGTGGCCGGCCTGTGCCGCACGCCGGCCGATGCTGCTAGCGACGACCTCAGCGCCTCCTGGATGGCCAAGCACGCCCGGCAAGTCACCCAGCTGTTGCCCGGCGGTATCGACGTACTCGGAATATTCGTCATCGGCGCTGCTGACCTATTGAAAACAAGAGAGGCGCAGCTCCGCTCCAGCATGACTGCCATCTATCGAGCTTTGGAGAAACTCCAGCTTCACGACTCCTCCACCGAAGAGAAGCTGGTGGCTGTCATTGACCCGCGGACGGGCAAGATAACGTGTCGCTCGGTGGACGTGTGGAGTGCTGGAGCGGCACTGCGGCCGGCCGAGTGGCGCTTCCAGTCGGTGGCGTGGCAGCGGGTTCAGACAGAGCTGGAGGTGGACCTGACAGCGGGAGTAGCTCCGGACGCCGCCGACGCCAGCCTGCTGCGGCAGCTGCGGACCAGCCTGCAGCCGTGGCTCAGCGCGCTGGCGCGCTCCTCCTGCCTGCTCGACGGCCGTCTGGTGGACTCGGACGCCGCCCTGTCAACCGACAAAGCGGATAAGGCGCGCACCTTCACGCTGGACCTGCTGACTGACACCACAGAGCTGGGCGGCGACGGCCAGCTGCGCCAGCAGTCTGTGGCCGCCGTGATCCGCGTGTCGGGCCGGATCCACTGCGTGGCCTATTTGCAGCCGCGCGCCACCGTCGCCGAGGCGCTGGCTGCGGTGTGCCGGGACGCGCGGCGCTCGCTGCTGGCGCGCTGCCAGATGCACTGCGACACGCTGGTGGAGGAGCAGCCGGCGCAGGGCGAGGAGGCGCCTCCGGTGCTGCACGAGCCGCCGCGGCGCGTGCTGGCGCCGCTGCGGGCCAGTCAGGTGCACGTCTCCGACTACCTGTTCCCGGGCGACTCGGCGGCCGACAGTCTGCAGACGCTGGACGACCTGTTCGGCCTGCAGCTGACTGCAGCCGACGTGCTGGACTGCGTGGAGACGCCGGCCGAGGAGCGCGCCCACTCGGAGTCGGCGTCGGAGGCCGGCGCGCTGGACGACCTGCGGGACCTGCAGACCAGCTCGGCGCGCGTCGGCTGGCCGCTGTTGGCGGCGGCGGCGGCTGCGTGTGTACTGGCCGTGGCTGCTGCCGTCCTCCTGCTGACTGGAGCTGACAGCGACCAGCGGGAACGGCAGCAGCCCTGAGTACCGCGCGCTGCTGCCGTCGGGTGGAGGGGAACCGTGCTTCTGCCGATACTCTCATCGGCCTGAATTCTACCGATAGGACTGGAGAGAGAACGTGCAGGAACTTGTGTGCAGGTATTTAAATGGACGCGTGTTCAGTGTGATTAAACACAAATATGATGCGATATGAGTGGAATTTATTTTTTCAGTGAATGTTTTAGCCAATGATGAAAGCTTATTATTACATATATGTCGCTTTTCTTGTTATCTCTAAAAATGCCAATATTTTGACATCGGTGATTTTTGTAAAGCCACTGGCGTAACTGAGCCGTACCGCTGGTTGTAGAGTGGTTTGGCTCATCAGTGCCGGTGTCGGGTGCTGGGGCGTGTACATTGCGCTCTGTATGTATATTATACTGCAGTGCTGGCGGCGGAACAGGCAACGAGTGTCAGTCCTGAACGGAGGAGCCGGCGTGTGGGCGTGGTGTTGGTACGACGTACTCCGGCATGTGGGGGGAGGGCAGAGTGGGGTGGACTTTGTGGCACGGGAAAACTTCTGTTGCCTGAGAACCAGTAGCAAGGCTCGTTCAATATTAATGCCGACCTGAAGAAGCTACCGTTCTCGGTTGTAAGTGATACCTTGCGCTGCTACGGTTGCGACGCGCGTGCTTGAATGGTTGTGGGGGTATTTCGTCTGTTCTTGAAATATATTTTATTTCATAAATGCTTGCGATTTGATGTTGAGAAGGTGATCAGCTTGGAATGGACTTAACTAAATAGTACTTAGCATGGGACTTGAGAAATATTGATAAACTAGTACATTTTTCCCAACAATACCGAGAGGAAGGAGCAATCTTTAGGCATATATCCTATCGCTCAAAGATAAGGGATGTTCAGTGCCTTGCCACTAAGCCACTAGAGAGCTTGTGCATTCCAAGTATCTCGCAATAATTCCCAGCAGACTGGGATCAGTGATAAGAATGCTGATAAGTCCAAGTTCTACATTTTAAGTATTCCGTGCTGACACACTGCAATATAGGATTATCTTAACACCACCACACTGGGATTCAAATTAACTAAATTCAGCGCCGCGTTGGGGGTGTGGACGGCAGAATGAAGGGTACAGCGGCAAAGAAGGCCGCATACGGAGTGGAATGGGCATCAGCATTGTGAACGCTGAGAGTAAAAACAAAGTCTCAGCTCCAGTTTTTGGGTGTGCATTGCCTCGGAATACACGGACTGACTGACGCCTTTTCCTCCAAGTATCTGAAACCTCCTACGAAGACACTCGAATCCAGTTTTTTATGCTTCCATCACGCGCATTAAATGAAACGATTTACCATCTCCCTGGAGGCGTGAGCGCCTTGACTGGTGTTGACCGGCCCAAAATGAGCCGATACTCAGTTTCAAACCGGAACACTTCGCCCCGATGATTTAAACTCAAAACACAGCCTGGAACGGCTACAATGTAAAACAGCCCAGTCAAAACTGTCGGTGCCCAGTGCGGCCGGGGGGTGACTCCTGATGATGCGGTGTGCAGGTGGTCTCTGGCGATGCGGCCACGTCCGCTGGTGCAGCTGCTGGTGGCGCTGGGTGCAGTCCTGCTGGTGCTGCAGATTGTCCACTCCATCCTGCTGCAGCGACTGCAGGAGATGCAGCAGGAATCGACCCCGCCCACCGGACAGGTCAGTCGCCTTCTCACCGAAGACATCGGTCCCCCACCCCCGGACAGGTCAGACCCCCACCCTCCAGACAGGTCAGACCCCCATCCTCCAGACAGGTCAGACCCCCATCCACCGGGCAGGTCAGTCCCTCACCCAGCGGGCAGGTCAGTCCCTCACCCAGCGGGCAGTTCAGCCCCCGCCCACCGGACAGGTCAGTCTCCCACCCACTGGAGAGGTTAGTCGCCCACCCACCGGACAGGTCAGTCTCCCACCCACTGGAGAGGTTAGTCGCCCGCCCAGCGAAGAGGTCAGTCCCCACCCACCGGACAGGTCAGTCCCTCACCCACCGGACAGGTTAGTCCCCCCTCCCACACCGGAGAGGTTAGCCGTGCGTCCCAGTCTTCCCTGAATTCCATGCTGTCTGAAGGAGACTTGAAGTCTTTCTCAGCCCAATGCTGCATAGTTACCAAGGTTACCTTTTATGTGTACACGAATTTGGAAGGAGTGTACCATGACTCAGACATGAAACTAGCGTACGGTATCCGTTGGTGAATAGTGTGAAATGGCGACATTGATTGATAACCAGTATTTAGCTGAAATGTATAAATCTAAATTACCCACTTTCAGGGGCGCACATTATGCAAACACAAAAGTGAGTTCAGAAGGTATTTTGCCACTTATACTTTAACTTAAATAGCAAAGCCTTAGAGGTCAATCAAGGTCGGGCTAGGCTGGTGACATGACCTTATGTTGTCTCAAGGACATATGAATAAATGACGCACCTTCATGTAAGTTGTTTCCACGCAAGTGTCGCATGGTTGTTATTAAAACACGTGCTTTGCCGGCTCGGTGGCGTGATTAGGCCCCCTACAGGGATGTGAATTTCCATTCATCCAGATCCAACGGATTTGGTCGGAAAAAACACAACTGGTTGTCAATCAATGCGGAATTTGGCTACACGTCAATGGTTGAAGCCGAACGAATGATTTGATTCGAAATCTGCGCCAACAGCGTAGGTGCTGACGCATACATGCTATACTTT
Organism: Lepas anatifera; assembly: GCA_034440635.1. NCBI lineage: Eukaryota > Metazoa > Arthropoda > Thecostraca > Lepadidae > Lepas > Lepas anatifera. The sequence goes on from JAOTON010000341.1 coordinate 398,834, forward strand.
TATTCAAATATAGACATATATTCACAAACCAGGCTTATTTATTTTATTCACACCATGTTCAACCGACACCAACTAGTCCGCGTTCTGTTCTCCCAGGAATCGTCCGTGGAGGTTCTACAAGAGTTCTCGGACGCCGCTGAAAGTTCTGCTGTCGTGGACGGCTCTGGAGAGTTCCGAATTCTGGAGAACGTGCTGTCTCCTGCACTAGAGAACTCCCTGGATGTAACTCTTGCCTTTCACGCCTCTGTAGAGAGCATGATGTACCTTCCCGAAACCATCCAACACTGGCAGGTACGAGACAATCACAGATGGTTTCCTGTGGCAACTTTTTTGTACGAGATTTTGATCTAGTTAGTAAGACATGACATTTGACATTTGATTTGTTTTAGTTAGTAGACAAGACATGCAGGTTATTTGCGCTATTTGAGTCTTAACCATGCTGTAACTTCGTAACTTAGAAAGGTGGTTTCAGGGCAACAATCATATTTTTCCTGAGGACCAATGATCCAGCTACATTTCTGCCTGACCTTCATGTGCTCCTAGGCCTTGTGTGAGTGTGACGTGGCGTCGTCGATATGCTCCAGTTTGACGTGGTTTCTTCAGCAGGCTCCGGTGTAATATAGCTCCGTGGAAAGGAGCCGCATGACGTGGCTGGGTCGTCAGGGCCCGGTGTGACGTGGCCGGGTCAGCAGGGCCCGGTGTGACGTGGCTCGGTCGGCAGGGCCCGGTGTGACGTGGCTGGTTTGGCAGGGCCCGGTGTGACGTGGCTGGTTTGGCAGGGTCCGGTGTGACGTGGCTGGTTTGGCGGGGGCCGGTGTGACGTGGCAGGGCCCGGTGTGACGTGTCTCGGTGTGACGTGGCTGGGTCGGCAGGGCCTGGTGTGACGTGGCTGGTTTGGCAGGGCCCGGTGTGACGTGGCTGGGTCGGCAGGGCCCGGTGTGACGTGGCTGGGTCGGCAGGGCCCGGTGTGACGTAGCTGGTTTGGCAGGGCCCGGTGTGACGTGGCTGGTTTGGCAGGGCCCGGTGTGACGTGACTGGTTTGGCAGGGCCCGGTGTGACCTGGCTGGATCGGCAGGGCCCGGTGTGACGTGGCTGGTTTGGCAGGGCCCGGTGTGACGTGGCTGGTTTGGCAGGGCCCGGTGTGACGTGGCTGGGTCGGCAGGGCCCGGTGTGACGTGGCTGGGTCGGCAGGGCCCGGTGTGACGTAGCTGGTTTGGCAGGGCCCGGTGTGACGTGGCTGGTTTGGCAGGGCCCGGTGTGACGTGGCTGGTTTGGCAGGGCCCGGTGTGACGTGGCTGGGTCGGCAGGGCCCGGTGTGACGTGGCTGGGTCGGCAGGGCCCGGTGTGACGTGGCTGGGTCGGCAGGGCCCGGTGTGACGTGGCTGGTTTGGCAGGATCTGGTGTGACGTGGCTCGGTCGGCAGGGCCCGGTGTGACGTGGCTCGGTCGGCAGGGCCCGGTGTGACGTGTCTCGGTCGGCAGGGCCCGGTGTGACGTGGCTGGGTCGGCAGGGCCCGGTGTGACGTGGCTCGGTCGGCAGGGCCCGGTGTGACCTGGCTGGATCGGCAGGGCCCGGTGTGACGTGGCTGGTTTGGCAGGGCCCGGTGTGACGTGGCTGGTTTGGCAGGGCCCGGTGTGACGTGGCTGGGTCGGCAGGGCCCGGTGTGACGTGGCTGGGTCGGCAGGGCCCGGTGTGACGTAGCTGGTTTGGCAGGGCCCGGTGTGACGTGGCTGGTTTGGCAGGGCCCGGTGTGACGTGGCTGGTTTGGCAGGGCCCGGTGTGACGTGGCTGGGTCGGCAGGGCCCGGTGTGACGTGGCTGGGTCGGCAGGGCCCGGTGTGACGTGGCTGGGTCGGCAGGGCCCGGTGTGACGTGGCTGGTTTGGCAGGATCTGGTGTGACGTGGCTCGGTCGGCAGGGCCCGGTGTGACGTGGCTCGGTCGGCAGGGCCCGGTGTGACGTGTCTCGGTCGGCAGGGCCCGGTGTGACGTGGCTGGGTCGGCAGGGCCCGGTGTGACGTGGCTGGGTCGGCAGGGCCCGGTGTGACGTGGCTGGGTCGGCAGGGCCCGGTGTGACGTGGCTGGTTTGGCAGGATCTGGTGTGACGTGGCTCGGTCGGCAGGGCCCGGTGTGACGTGGCTCGGTCGGCAGGGCCCGGTGTGACGTGTCTCGGTCGGCAGGGCCCGGTGTGACGTGGCTGGGTCGGCAGGGCCCGGTGTGACGTGGCTGGGTCGGCAGGGCCCGGTGTGACGTGGCTGGGTCGGCAGGGCCCGGTGTGACGTAGCTGGTTTGGCAGGGCCCGGTGTGACGTGGCTGGTTTGGCAGGGCCCGGTGTGACGTGGCTGGGTCGGCAGGGCCCGGTGTCGGTGGCGGTGTTCGTGCCGGCGGAGCTGGCGGCAGCAGCGCCGCTGCTGCTGCTGGCGCTGCGGCTCTGCTCGGCCCCGGCCGGCGCCGTGCCGCAGCTCTCGCTGCACGTGGTGACGCCGGTGGGCGTGCTGCTCGACTGGCGGGTGCAGCCGCCGCACCGGGCCGCCCTCTGCCGGACCCTGCAGCGGCCGCCGCCGGCCCTCAGCTACCGACTCTCCACGGCCTACCCCAACAACCTGCTGCGCTCCGTGGCGCGCCGGGGGCGGCGTCGCAGCTGGTGCTGTCGCTGGACGCCGACATGGTGCCGTCGGCGGAGCTGCGGCCGCGGCTGCTGGCCCTGGCGGCGCGGCAGCGGCTCTGGACCGCCCGCCGGCTGGCGCTGGTGCTGCCGCTGTATGAACTGGCCGCCGACGAGCCGCCGCCCCGCGACAAAGCCGCCCTGCTGCTGCTGCGCCACCGCAAGCCCCACCGGCTCCGACCCTTCTACTCGGCCCTGTGCGCCAAGTGTCAGGCGCCGACCAATTACTCCCGCTGGGAGGAGGCGCCGGAGGCCGGGCCGCTCTCAGTGCTGTACCACGTGCCCTGGAGAGACCCCTGGGAGCCGGTGTACGTGCTGCACCGGGACGCCCCCTGTACGACGAGCGCTTCCGCCAGTTCGGCTTCAACCGGATCAGTCACGCCTGTGAGCTGCACGTGGCCGGCTACACCTTCGCTGTGCTGAGCGACGCGTTCGTGCTGCATATGGGCCTGAAGGGGGAGACGCCGGCGCGACCGGGACAGGAGGTAGAACTGGACACTAACCGGGACCTCTTCAGGCAGTTCAAGCGGGAGCTGAAGCTCAAGTACCCGGACTCGCACAGACGGTGTTAGCCGGAGCTGAGACTGAGTCAGTGCGGACAGCTGATGGCTGCCTAACGGAGTTTATGTGCCTCTAGTCAACCCGCGGCTTGCCTCGAGGCAAGCCGCGGTCCGTAACATCAGAATGTCACCTGGGCTCAATATTGAATCTACGAGACGCGTCGTCGCTGTGTTTACACAGGTTGCATTTTTATGCTGTGTCGTTGGATTTGTTCCAGCTGATTCGGTTTTTTTGTAAGAATTTCAAGTAGGCTTTGTAGGAGTATTGTGTACATTATATTGGTGCCAGCGACGGTACCAGTGCCATTCGTCATCCTGATGTGCCTGGTGTGTCCCTGCATGGTCGCCAGCTGGTCGGAGCGCCGGAACTCGTGTGGTCGGACCGCCACAGCCCGTGTGGTCGGACCGCCGGAACTCTGTGGTCGGACGCCGGAACACTTGTGGTCGGGCCATCACGGCGAGCTCATGTGATATAAACCTTTCTCATCATTGAATGCCAGATGATCACGCCAAGCAGGCGCATGCTAATCATTGTACAGAAGCAGTTTTGATACAGTTCTGTAAGATAACCATCAGCGCTTTGGACGCCGGACTGTGTTTAGTGACGCACATCGCCAGCACCGATATTCGAGGGGTCACCAGAATCTACCCAAATACTGTTGGTCGTCATCAACCGAATGCTGCCCCCCACCGTAGTTAGTCAGATTATAGCACAAGTTTCACCGGCCACACAGATAGGTAACGTTTCATTTCTTGTCGGAGAGGATAGGACGTAGATACAAACGAACGCGGATTACGAGGATATCTACGAAAATATGTTTCACGTGACCACAAACCTGTTTGGAGTTAGGCATTCAGTTAATGATTTAAATAGTACGTGCCATGGGTAGGCTTGTTGATGACTTAATATTTTTTAGTCGACTCAACTCTGTCACAGCTTAAAAAACTGACTCTGATTCTGACTCAACTCATCGCATTGAGGTGGTGATGCGACTCTGACTCAGTTCACATTCAGAAGTGAGTCCACTAAACTATGACTCAAAGTTGGCTAGGCTCTGAGTCGACTTTGACTCATGGCTCACAAACTTTTTCTGACACAAATCGGCTACGGAAAAGTGTAGCCGAATAACGGTCGCAGCTTTCAAAACTTTTAAAATATACGGATAAAAAAGAAACTAGGAATGTTTTCTAATTTGTAATCCAAATTGTCTTTTCTGGCGGGATAAAATGCATGAAATTATATTTAAATATCACCAAATTTAATGGGTCTAAAAGAAGATACTTTTAATTCGCAAATGACTACACGGCATAGAACTTTAGAAAACACCTCATATCTGGTTTTACAAATAACTCAGCCGTGTTTCAAAAACCCGAGAATTAGGCTTTTTGAAAATATTAAATTATTGATCACAAAGAGTAACAAAAAAGGTATCGTTGGCTAAATGAAAGCAATAGCGATATTCAGCTGGGAGTTTGGCTGATTTCTTGAAGTTTTCACTGCCTTAGCGTTACCGCCTTGCTCAGATACGGACGTTCCACTCCACCAATGCACACGAGTCCCCACTGCAGTTTACCAGAGGTTCACTGACACATTTAACAGTGTCCCTACACGGGTCAGATCACCGCGTTGCTGTTCGTGTTCTTATCTCCATTTTCCTGAGCGCGATCTTTCCAAATTCGACAAAGACATCGGTGGTAAAATCGAAGCATCATATATTTCACTATAAATATCTTGCATAAGGTCGTGTTTTAGCCGGCAAGCCGGGGGTGGGCGGTCCACTCAGCCCGCCCCCGCCGAGCTCCAGGGTCAGCTCCTGCCCACAATACACCTCCAGTAATCTGGCAACCATGCTTTCCAATGTTCACCAGAAACCATCAATCCTTACCTGCAGGAGACCGTGTAAAAGAAAAAAGGACACCGCGGGCGTTTTCATTCGTGAGTGGTTCGACACTCGACAAGGGACACACCGCGCCCACCAAATCACCGCACTTTCGCTGCTGCTTGGCGCCCTGCTCCACTGGAAAGGGTGAAGGTTCGGCACTCTCCTCCAATCCAGCCACACCAATTTATTTTCTCCAATCGGGGGTGTTCGTCGTCACAAACTTCGAGAACATCCTGCCGAATGGCGTAAATTTTGCCTAAATGTGTCGTTCAAAATCGGCATGCAAGCCTGGAAGATGGTCTACGCCGGGCACTTGCTCTGGAGGCATCTGCCCGACGAGGGTGCGCTCCTTGAGCGTGCGCAGCTGTTGAGCGGCGGTCGGCGACATCGCTGGAGACTGGAGGCGGCAGGGGAGGGGTCGGCACCGAGCCCCCGCCGCCGATTGGTCAGCCTTCACAGAACACGGCTGCTGATTGGTTTCCTCCACCACTGGCGGACGGGCCGGCGCGGCTGAGACGGCCCCGCTGACAATCAAGCTACAACAACGATAGAGCACTGTAGGAGCCGCCGATACCCGCAAGTTTGGTAATTTTTCTCTCAGGAGCTAACGCCGGCGGCACCAGACGAACTCCCGGCCACCTCGCACTGATGCCTTACATCAGCAACGTCATCATATCCACCGCACATTGCATATCGTTTAGTATGGACTGGATCAACATCACTAATCGCGGAACCAGATTTACCGGCGTGACAACAGCGATAAAGTGTTGGTTAATTTCTCGCTCCGGAGAATTCATTTGAAACTAAGGTACCGGCCAAGAAAAATAGTTTTTACGTTATCTGGTAGGACTAAAAAGCACGCTCCAGCGCCTGGTATTCAGCCGGAAGCGGATTTGGTTTGTTTCTCCCAAGACCATTATGACCCCGATTTCTCCCCGATCAAATTAGTGTCAGCTGCTTCGGAACGCTTACTGCAACATACTACACGGGTACCTAGCATTTCATAACGAGAAAATGGCAATCGACCGCACGATTGGTACACAATTAAAGTCCAGAAAAACATGCAGAATGTTTCCAACGAATCACACGACCGACGTGATGCTGTACAAGATAAGCCTCGCCATCATACTATCACAGCTCTGAAAATAGTGAAAACGCGCCCCATGTAGGACCTGTCTGAAGGATAGGGAGGCGGCCCGGGACGATCGGTCGGCAGGCCCGGCTGGGGCGGCAGCCGGTGATAGGTGCGGGGCGGCAGCCGCCTGACTAGGCGCGGGTCGGCGTGCCGGCGGCGGCGCTATCACAGTTGGCGGCGGCCCGGCTGCCGCGTCACACCGCTGTACTGCTGTCACCCCGCGCCGCCGCCGCCGCCGCCGCGCCACCTTTGGCCGCGCCGCTGGGACTGGTCACCGCCGGGCATCCACCCTGCCGAGCCGGGCGGCGGGTCAGAGCACCCCCGGCTGCACACCGCAGTAGCCGTCAGGTCAGACACTCTGCTGCGGCGGGTTAGAGCACTCCCGGCTGGACACCGCAGTAGCGGTGGTCAGATCAGACACCGAATGGTCCCTGTACGAACTGGACCGTCAGCGGCGCCGTTGGCAACATTCGAACACATTGAGATTTTGGTACCAAGATATGTAATGTCTTCCAATCACAAAGCGTACGTTAGTTCAGTACAGTATTGGTTAATAGGAGTCGTCTTCGGTGCGGAGTTAATGCAATTTTGATGATTTTGACTAGTCAATCGAATATTTATAAGTAAAACCGTTTCAAGAAATTATATCTTCAACCTTTTCATTCGTCAACGTTTTGCTTCCCAAAGTTCTACTTTAATGCGCACCATTTCATAGCTCTTGAATATCTGTTACCTACATATCCAGTTAAATATAGGTGACGAACTCGATCGCAATCGAGAAATTCAACGCTGAGGCAAAACCAAGCTTTTTCGTTTGGCGGCAAAACCCTTTTAGCCGCCCCCTTCTCTCTGGATCTGTGACTGAGCCATGACTCTTCATTACTTAAAGCAATTATATTATCATATTATTGATTCTTTCAAGTGATGGCGACTTGGTCCGGGGGCAACTTCAGGTCATTTGGCATCCGAAAACCGCCAAACCTAAACGGCTCATCCCAGGTCGTCACGAGAAGTCTTGTTGTGGCCTATTGGAAGATTCTGGTGCCAATGGATTATGCAGACCAGTTGGCAAGTACAGCAGTAACGGAACAGATGGCCAATAGAACAGGATGGAAAAGAGGCGCCAACGCGCAGTTCGAGCCATCTCGGTAATGAAAGAAACGGGGCAGTTTGCATGCAGCAAAAGACCCCAATTGAGCCACCTCATTGAATGGCATCATGACCGCGTTATATCCGAAGGAGACTCTGGTTTCGTCTGAAGGCTTTCTCGGAACAAATGAAGGTCAACTGCGGATTGATTTACCTTCCTGCGGTTGAAAGCGTTACATTTATCAGGAAAAAGCCGTAGAAACATTTGTAGGCTCGTTATCGATCAGCAGCGTTATATCACAGGGGCGGTGACACGTAGAGCGACAGAAATGTAGAGGGCGCGGTCCTCTCAGTGGTTGAAATTGGGTCAGCGTATCGGCTTGCTGTAGACATGGTATCGAGAGCTCGCTGGGTGCACTAATGCTTTAGGGATGTTGATCCCTCCCCGATCGGGGGAGAGCCTTTTTGCCCTTCATCCGTCATCAGAAAGGGAGGTGTGATTTAAGTCTTGCAATTTTTGAACAAAATTTGTGAAAGAATCACTTTTTGTTTTAAAAGTTTTCAAACACTTTTAAAAGAATCACACTTCCTAACTTCTTGAAGAGTCTCCAGAGACCAAGTGTTAGTATCAGGTCTACGTACAACACCGGCTTCCACGTATTATCCATTGCAAAATATACCGCGATTTCGAGCCGCGAAAAACAAGGAAATGAAAAATGAAGGATGTAAAACTAAATTACTCTATTACAAGTATTTTCACGCACGATGAATAATACAAAAAAGTAAACGGGTAAACGCATACAAATATTTATTTCGAATATCAACCCTATCAGGAAAAGAGAACGCCTGAAATCTGCACTAGCGGACTGCAGGCTTCGGCTGTCCTGAGATAAGGGGGCGGGGAGGTACTCACAGTACCGGGCCGGGCACAGGTGCAGACATAGCCACCATAGGCGGATCCAGGATTGCCGATCGGGGGGGGGGCACCTTCCCGGGTGGGCGCCATCAGGACCAGGGAGGCGCCACTTTTGACCGGGAAAACCTATCACGTGGGCGCAAAATCTTATCGGTGGGCGCCGATTTTCGCCTCTTTAGGGGGGGGTGGACTGGGAAGCGACCTTTCAGGGGGGCGCCATGACCATTTCAGGGAGGCGCCGAGGGTCGGTCGGGGGCACGTGCCCCTTTACCCCCTGGATCCGCGTATGGTAGCCACCGCATTATACAGGCTCCCTGAGGTAAAGGGGGGAGGGGGTACTCACTGTGCCGGGCCGCGCCCAGGTGCAGACGTAGCCGTCGCAGCAGGCGGTCACCACACACTCGCGCCGGAAGGTGAGAGAGGTGAGCCGCTCGTGGCTGACCCGGCAGCTGACGTGCGGCTCCAGGATCGGACACTCGGCCAGCCGCGGACACGCCGGAGTACCGATCAGCCGCTGTCGCGCCGCCGCCGCGCCTCCCCGGACGCGGCGCGAGCTCCGCCCTTCTCGGCGCGGTGGCCGCCGAGCAGGAGGCCCAGCCGGCGGCCAGGCTCGCGCGTCTTCTCGCCGCCGGAGCCGGCGTGGTTGTTGGCGGTGCCGCCGCCGCCGCCGCCGATGCCCAGCGACGACAGCCGGGCCGTCAGCGATGCGGCGGCGCCGGCCGCGTCGGCACCGCTGCTGGCGGCGACGGCGGAGGCGCGGCTGCGCGGCGCCGGCCGGCGCAGCACCTCGTCGGTGAGCTCCCACAGGCACAGCTGCGTGTCCTGACCCACCGAGCCGATGCGGTAGGAGACCAGCGGCGGCGGCGCCGGCTCCTCGTCCGAGGAGTAGCCGTTATTACCGGAGCCGGTGCCGTTGGCGGCGGTGCCGGCCAGGTCGCCGGTGGCGCCGCCGTCCACCACTGTGGTGTAAGGGGTCGAACGCGACGTCGGCGACCCAGGAGCGGTGGCCGCGGCCGCGAGCCACCACGCGCCGTTCTGCTACGCTCCACACGGTCAGCAGGTCGTCCTCGCCGCCGGCGGCCACGTAGCGGCCGTCCGGGGACCAGGCGACGCACGTGAGCGCGCCGAAGTAGCTGCGCGCCACGCCGGCCAGCTCCATGCTGTCGTAGCGGAACACGCGCAGACAGCCGTCCTGCGAGACGGTGGCCAGGTGGCGGCCGCACGGTGAGAACGCGAAGCGGTTGACGGCGCCCTCGCCCACCGCCCAGCGGTAGAGCGGGTTGCGCGTGCTGCGCGCCTTGCAGGTGTACACGGTGAAGCCGTCGCCCTGTTTGAAGGTCTGGTAGGCGGGTGCGGCCGGCCCGCACGGCAGACGCTCGGAGTAGAGGTACAGCTGGCCGCTGGCGTGCGACGCCAGGAACTGGTGCGGGCAGCCGGGCAGCCAGCGCACGCACGTCACCCGGCTCTTGTCGATCAGTTGCTGCGGCGCAGCGCAACCACGTTAGCACCAGCGGCAGCGACGCAAAAACGCCGGACACCTAGTCTAGTCACGGCTCACGCTTCTACAAACCGAACAATAATACATGTGCTCTCTCCATTTAACAAGACAAAACACAGTTGTTTGGTCAATACAAAAGAGGTGGTTAAGTCAATTCTTGAGTGTCGCACATTAAACGTTTTAACTTTTTAACTTGAAGGGTAAGAGAGAGACAGGGAGAGAGAGTGAGAGAGAGAGAGAGAAAGAGAGAGAGAGAGAGAAAGAGAGAGAGAGAAAGAGATAAAAAAAAAGGAGAAAGGAAGGAGAAGAGAGAAAAGAGAAAGAGAGAAAGAGAGAGAGAGAGAGACAGACTGACCTCGTCGTTGAAGATGCGGTGGGCGTCCTGTCGCGCCGAGTCGATTAGCTGGACCTGTCCGCCGGTAAAACCCACCAGCAGCGGCGGAGCCGCGCCCCCGCCCCGCCCGCAGACGAGCAGAAGTCGTGACACGTCGGACTCGTGCTCTTGTAGACTCGCTTGTCGACCGGCTTTGTGAGGTCAACGGCCTGCGGCGGTGGGGCAGCGGCTGTACAGAGTATCGCCGGCACCAGCCACGCACGCTCATCCTCAGATCCGACAGTCTGCTGGGGTGTCTGACTTTAGCTTGTAAGATGAGACAACCAACTCAATATCATGTCGTCTTTTTGCTCGAAATGATGCAATGATGGACATGATTGTCATTGAAACCTCCTAGGAAGGTAATAACGGAGTAAGGTAGAAACGTTTTAACAACCCTTCGGAAACAATGCGCTTCCAGGTAGCTTGGAACGCAAACAGCTTAATACTTTATAATCTTGGATAGATTCCCAGTGATGGGATAGCCTCTGCTCATCTGGTATTAAACAGCATTTGTAAGAGCACGTTGTTGCAACAGTTGCTAGCCTGGAACTACAGTCAGCTGGCCTGGGATTACTGATAGATGGAATGGGGCAGCAGTCAGCTGGCCTGGGGCTGCAGTCAGCTGGTCTGGGGCTGCAGTCAGCTGGTCTGGGGCTGCAGTCAGCTGGTCTGGGGCTGCAGTCAGCTGGTCTGGGGCTGCAGTCAGCTGGCCTGCAGCTGCGGTCTGCTGGCGCGGGGCTACGGCCAGCTGGTCTGGGATTCCTGCTAGATTTATTTATTTATTGCAACTTTACCAGTGCTCCCTCCCTCTCTCTTTTGGCCAAGCGACACGGTGTGCAGACTGACTGAAGGCAAGTTTTGACAACAAAGGAAGGAATGGCTTCAGGGTTATTTGGATGGATAAAAAGTTATGGTCTGTCTTCCAAGCACTGAACAAGAACAGCCAAGCGCACCATTGAACCGAACCCAATCATCCGATGCAAGAGAGCACACCGAGCGCAGGTGGTGTCCTGGGTGGGCATAATCGACGGGAAGTGCCTGCCTGTTCACTGGTTTGAAGGGCCTGCCAACGAAGCAACATATTCAGAGATGCTGAAGACGGTGATGTGGCCCGATGCCACCCGAAAAGGGTATTGGTACCAGCATAAAGGCACTACATCGCACGTGACAACAGCGTTGATGCATTCTTTTGACAGTTCGACAATCGGCTGTTCTCCCGCAAAGCGGGACATCCCTGGTCACCGTAGATTCCCGGCTCGGCATGTGTCGAATCCAGGCTCTCGCCTCAAGCTTAAGATGAAGCCGTTCGTCGCAAGCCCGAAACCTTGGGATCAGTCGAGGAACATCGCGGGGGAACGCGCACGACACATCGCCGAGGACCAACTGCGGCGGATGGCACGTTACACCCGGAGCCGAGACGAGCTGTGCAGAACAAGGTGGACATTCTGAACACCTCCTCTCGAACATGAGATGAATACAATGAAAACGTTTTTGATTCGAAGTTAAATGTCCAACAGTTGTCTTTTCAACCATGTACCACTTTGCTATTTTGCATGTCAAGATATGCCAGGGACCAGATCTTACTCATCATCATTCGTTAATGATCACTCCATATCTCGCACAGAGGGGTCACCTCTCCTCTCCAGTATTGCTTCAAGCCATTCATTGAACCAGCGAAAGTCGGCCTTCCCGATGCCCCTAGAGAAGTTGTGAACCACCTCCCTCACTCTGATGTTGAGCTCGGCTACTGCCACACGTACAGCAGCTCCGTAGTCAGAGTTTCCATCAAGTATATTCCACCCTCACGTCGCTCTCTGACAAAGGTGATACGCTATCATGTCGTCGCACCCCAGGCAAAGGTGATTCGCTATCATGTCGTCGTGCCACAGGCAAAGGAGAGTCGCTATCATGTCGTCGCGCCCTAGGCAAAGGAGATTCGCTATCATGTCGCCGCGCCCCAGGCAAAGGAGAGTCGCTATCCTGTTGTCGCGCCCCAGGTAAAAGAGAGACTGTGCCCGAAACTGACACTACCAGCGACGGTCGAGAGGCGGCAGTGGCGCAGATATGATGCCAAGAGTGCATTCACAACAAACCATATGCACAGGGTTTTATAATTCTCTGATGTATCATGTTCTTATTTCTGGGGAGGAAGATGTACCAGACAACTACACAGAACACACAACTTGCGCTATCATCGTCATCCTTATCATCATTGGGAGGAAGAGTAGCATCACCTTCCTTGGTCATGTTAGGCCCAAAGTACGATTTGAGTAAGGCGCTTATTGAACGTGCTTAGTTGCAGAGGCACCAAACAAAGGATGGTCTCATAAAAAGGTAACACACATCAGGCAAAATTTGAGGCACATGCTTTCTCTCACAGTTATTTTTCTAGTCTCTGATGAGTTAATTAGATTTCAAGTTCTATTCTAACATCAATATAACCAAAGAAAAAGTGAGCCCCAGTAACTTTCCCTTTACCTGCCAATATCATAGGACACAGTACTCCCGAGATATTGGTCACATAAAAGGTCCAAAAGCATCATGTTCAGCTGCTGTGGCTGATGAGGGTGCAATGATTTTGATACTGGGTGTCGTTCTCCCTTGTATGCTTACTGAAAAGCCTTTACCATTTACCATCTGGTTATCAACACTAATTAGGCTCCTTAAAAAAAAATTGACTAATATGGCACAGAAACAACCAAAACTTTTAAATTGACAGTTTCAAGGAAGTTCAACCAGCAATCCTTCTGTTGTGCATGCCTAAAGGCACCTACCTCCCCACAGGCCCAGACTGTAAGGCACCCTGAGTTTGGTCCTATACAAACGGTAAATCCGTCCCCGCCTATAAGTTTAGTAACACTGATGTCACTGTTTCTCTGTGCAGGCAACTTGGAATTGAGGGACACTGCTACTGAACCGAAAAATTAACAAGGGCTGCAGTGGACAAAAATCAAACAAAGAATCAGGATCACCAGTGAGTGTATCTTGATCAGGGGGTGCAATTTAAGCCAGGGCAGCATCACTCCCTGTGATGAAACCTTTCAGGGGGTGCCAAGTCAGATTGTAAGGGCTCCTACAAACATTTCACGAGATGGGGTGCTATGTATTCCATGAAGAGGCAACTGCCTCTATGTCCCTGGATATGCCTTTGCAATAGACATGATTGTAAGTTAAGTATGCATGATTGTTTGACTGGTTACAATTTTCATATTGCTTGCTACACATCCACATCTAAAAATAAAATATTTTCACATGCCACCTCTTTCTTCGCATCACATGTAGAGAGTGATAGTAGCAGGAAATTCTGAAAAAGACTGACTTTGTTCCCATGGCTCACACAATCAGCATTCAACAGAGGATCAGGATCTATCTAGGTTTTGACAATACATTGGTGTGGATCATTATAGAGATATAATAGATAAAAGTTTTCAACATAAATTTTTCCATATTTCTGGTGCACATGTAGTGATTCCCTTAACTTGTAAACCTAAATTCTAAAAAAGAGATTGTGCCGATATGTGAACTTTTTCCTCGATGTAGTTTGTTTGTTTTGTACGGAGTGTTGGATAATTAGTGTTATATGTATTTTTGAGTGGCCACAAGCTTTACCCTCAGCACAATAAGAAAATCATTCACCACCATGCTTGCAAGCTCTACCAGATCTTGTTGGATGTGAATCAACACAAATAAAATTGACTCAGTTCAAGTTCCCATTAAAAAAACATCATCAAACAACATCAAACATCTGCATGGGATATAGGTCACATCCAGATTTTCAAATTTACCTTTTGAAGACCTTTGTAGACATAAACATACAATTCTCTTCCATGGTTGAAGCATATTCTTTCACTACTTCCAGATGAATCCTCGACAGTTACAAAGGAAACTCTCACTGGAATATTTCCATGTCCTGCACTACTATACCCAACCCTATTTGGTCGAGAATAGTCTGAATGTGTCATTAACCTGTAGCAGCCTTCTCTTGTTGAGAACTGAGTTTTAGGCTCATCTTTAACACCATTCTCCAGAGAATTTGCCATCCTCCAGTGTCTCGTCCAAATCTTGATATCACACAAAATCTTGATCTCATAACAAAGAACAGCTCATTCTTGGTTTTCTGCCTACCATGGCATGTTAAAATGAGCACAAAGTTCTGTTGAAACAGCCATAGAAAATGACCAGCCACCACCAGACCATATTCCTGTGTGCTTCCACATAAATTATTTTCTTGAGGACTTGATAGGCTCAGTTGCAGGACCAGGATATGTTTGATGTTTCAGTGAAGATATCTGACAAAAGATGTTGTAAGGTAAGTCGATGACAGCAAAAGACATCCACCGGATCTGGTTTTTGGGCGGCCGCCTCCTTCAACGAGATTTGGTCCAAGTCCGGCTTTCTGCAGTAGTCACTCTATTCACAGCACTGCAGAATTTTGCGGAGTGAGGGCACAAACGGTGAAACAATTTAGATGCGAGACTTTCGCACAAGTCGCAAACTTTTTTGATGAGACTGTTCCACCTTAGCCCTTCGCAGTACTAAATCCTCACGCCGCCACAAAATAATTATAACAATCACTACCTCCTGATACGAGCAAAGCAATGGATACACACACAAGCATTACGAGAAGCGGCGAAAGTGAATGATTTTAAGACGGTGACTGAAAATCAGGAAGTTGGCCGTAGAAAATATCACCTCAGGGTAAATGAGCCAGGTTCGACATGATCAGCAATGGTTCATTTTTCCACACTATTAGGAATGCTGCCACAGTTCCTAAGGTGGGGTATTAGATTGTCCAAATTTCAAACAATCCAAAGTACAAATCATCCATTTTTTAAATCGTCCAATGCTTAAATCATCCAAAATCATCTCACAAAAGATTCAAATCGTCTAACAACGCATCCTCCCACGATCAGAATGTCCAATATGCAGCTGTACAGGTGGCGATCAGAACCTCCAAACATCAATGCGTCCAAAGGTCATAACATCCAAGGAAATATCGTCCAACGATCAAATCGTCAGAAGTCAAATCGTCCATCTATCAGAAAGTCCAACGTTCATGGCTTGTTAACGCGAATGGGAACTTACCTAACCTAAACTAACCTAACCTAACCTAACCTAACCTAACCTAAACTAAACTAACCTAACCTAACCTAACCTAACCTAACCTAACCTAACCTAACCTAACCTAACCTAACCTAACCTAACCTAACCTAACCTAACCTAACCTAACCTAACCTAACCTAACCTAACCTAACCTAACCTAACCTAACCTAACCTAAGCTAACCTAACCTAACCTAACCTAACCTAACCTAACCTAACCTAACCTAACCTAACCTAACCTAACCACCACCACCGTGGCGCAGTTGGTTAACCCTCGCCCCACCGGGGGCCACCGATGGCCTCCCTAAGGTTTTTCCGGGATAGCAGAAAAACAACGAGGCGCAGCACCGCGGTTGAGGGCTCTACCTCTCACTGCATCATTTTCCCATCATCCCTGAAAGTTTTTACCCCGGGTCACTCAAGGTCAGGTCACCAGACGAGGTCAACCAAGGTCACCTCACTTCAACTTTAGAGCTCTGTAAGAGATACATTTCAAGTTTCAAGTTCAAGTTTACAAGTTGATCGATTTGAAACCTCCTACACTTCATGACCCCTCCAGGGTCTACAAGGTGTATATCCGGGATTTTTCGATTTCGAGCCATGAGGTCAGGTCACGAGGCGACCTCTCCCATTGGAAAAGCATGGGGAAAAGCTGTTTCATGATATAAAAGCCACAAAAATGATTGCAAATACTCAGACTGCTCAGAACAGCCTTTCTGGACACGCTTTCACGGATCCCAGGGGTCATATTTGCCCTTTGACTTTTCCAAGGTCATCTAAGGGCACCAGAGGTCAAAAACAGTATTTTGACAATAACTTTTGACCTAATTAAGCTAGAGCGGTGAAACAAACACCATCACGTTTTTCTTGTCACTAGCTTTCATTTCATATACCACAAGGTCACTTTTTTACCTTTGTGACCTCAGGTCATGTCAGGTCACGAGGTGACCTCTGGAGGTCAAACCACTGGCGGGAGGTCTTTACGTTTCACATAGCGGAAAAAGTACTGGCAATTTGCTATCAAATGTACTTTACCAGGCCTCAATAGCTCTAATGACATAAGAGTTATGCCCAGTTTGCTTAATCATTGCATATTTGAGTGAAAATAGCCGGTCTTGACCTAATTTGACCTCTGGAGGTCAAACCATTGACCTGAGCACTAAAACATGCGAAGTAATTTCTTATTGAATTTACGCGAGCTTTCTATTGCAGTTTGCAGATTTGCGCTAACGCCCATATTTTCGGAGTTAGAGGGGGGCCATCGATGCCCCCCGGTGGGGCGAAGGTGGCGCCGGACCCCCGGTGGGGCGCGGGTTAAAGCGCCTCGGTCAAGTGTGGGAGGTCCTTGGATCAAAGCTGACCTCTGGCAGCATTTTCCTGGACCGCCTTCTACCCAGGAGATGGCAGTACACTGGGTAGTGCCCGCCTTGACTAGGGACTTTCCGCCGACTTCCGCCCTTGTTATTGGGAGCACAGGCTTGATCTGCCTTTAAATAAATGCCGATTTTTAAGAAAGGTGACCGCCAGAGCGCTAGCAATTATCGGCCCATTGGCATAACTTGCATCACCTGTAGAGTACTGGAGGGTCTCATCCGTGACCAGGTGATGCAGCATCTGTTAAGGAATCACCTGCTTTCTGCTGCTCAACATGGCTTTCGCCCCCGCCGCTCATGCGACTCCCAACTTTTAGAGGCTGTTGACAATTGGAGTAGGAGTATCGAGGCAGGGCAACCAGTTGATGCAGTATATTTAGATTTTCAGAAAGCCTTTGACTCGGTGCCTCATGAAAGACTGCTCTGTGAACTGCAAGGTTATGGCATCTCAGGGAAAATACTTGCCTGGATAAGGGATCCCTTGAAAAAAACCATGAAGATTTCCTGGTGGTCAGATGGTTTTTGTGGGAAATTGAAACAGATCGGCTGATGGTTTCTGATGGTCTGGTGGTCCCTGATGGTTTCTAGTGGTTTCTGATGGTATCTGGTGGTTTCTGATGGTTTCTGGTGTTGATGCAGTATATTTAGATTTTCAGAAAGCCTTTGACTCGGTGCCTCATGAAAGACTGCTCTGTGAACTGCAAGGTTATGGCATCTCAGGGAAAATACTTGCCTGGATAAGGGATCCCTTGAAAAAAACCATGAGGATTTCCTGGTGGTCAGATGGTTTTTGTGGGAAATTGAAACAGATCGGCTGATGGTTTCTGATGGTCTGGTGGTCCCTGATGGTTTCTAGTGGTTTCTGATGGTATCTGGTGGTTTCTGATGGTTTCTGGTGGTCCTTTCCTGGTGGTTTCTGGTGGCCTGATGGTTTCTGGTGGTCGAGTTCTGATGGTTTCTGGTGGTCGTTTTTTGATGGTTTCTGGTGGTCGTTTTCTGATGGTTTCTGGTGGTCAATTTCTGATGGTTTCTGGTGGTCGTTTTCTGATGGTTTCTGATGGTCGTTTTCCGGTGGTATGGTGGCTTCCAGCATTCTGTGATTCCAGCGGTCAGCGGTTTCCAGCGAATCACTACATGTGGTCCTCCAAAGATTCCCCCTCCCCTTCTTAACATGTACCTTTGGGTATTTTAACGACAGTGTTAACGAAGTCGCGGTGAGCAGAAGCCGCGGTGAGAATTTAGGTATCTGTCGAAGATGAAAACCGCATCGATATGAACAATATCACCAGGATGTTTATAAATCCTTTACAAACAGAGGCGTTACCAGGCTCTTCACATCCGCTGTAAGCAAAAATACAATTTTCTTAATAAAATCAAGCAGTCAAATCAAGGAAGTCTGGGTAGGTTGTCCGCGAATGTGGCCCGAATCGGTACTCACTCACGCCGGTGATGCGTTGCATTGCAGCAGAATAACTCGGATGTTTGATACGGTGGCAGCTCCTCGTGTCGTATCTGCATTGTATGGTATTACGTCCATACAAGAATAATGCAGGATAAAACACAATCAGGTTAAAACAGTATATACAAATTGTAAGAAAGTTCCAGCGGTAGGAAGAGAGTGGAAGAAAAAAATATGCAACAAAACGGTAAGAAAACACTCGCACACGGTAAAGAAACACTCGCACACGGTAAAAGCAGTCGGAGACAATGTGTATCGCTTATATATGGGATGATCCTCGCATTCCGATGGCGACCGTCGCCCCCACCCCTGCCCCGACCGGAGGGCGCAACTCACGAATGATAAGCCACATTTTTCACATCTTCCCTACTCTGTCTTAAATCCTACCTTACATTGTTAACCAACGTAACGCAGTTCGGTCAGGGCCTACTATTAGTGATGCACCCGGCAGTAAATATCCTCATAACTTACGGACTCCTCGTTACAGTATGACTACTCCACCTCGACCAGTTTCCTTCTGCGACTGACTGCCCCGCCAGCCCTAACAGAATGCGACCATACAAAAGACAGCCGTCCCCGCGCAACCGCCCGAGGCGCAGTCGGGCGCGGAGGGGAGACTCGGCGCCGGCAGCGCGCCCCGAGCCGCGGCGCGAGAAGGGTGGAAGCGTTCCGCGGCAGAGTACAACAGCGAACTCTCTTACCTGCTCCCATAGCCATTCGCTTCTGCGTTTCTTCTTTTGAAAATAAAACATTTGGAACCATAAGTATTTGATTTAAGAATATATATTAAGTTCTTTTTAATAAACAAGATTGCACAGACGGGGCTACCAGGCCGTCCGGATGACCACCAGAAACCATCAGACCTTCAGATACTGACCACCAGGCCACCAGAGTGACCATCAGACCATCAAACATTGACCACCAGAAACCACCAGACCATCAGACACTGACCACCAGACCATCAGGAATTACCACCAGAAGCCACCAGGCAGACCACCAGACCATCAGGATGACCACCAAAAACCACCAGATAGACCACCAGACCATCAGGATGACCACCAGAAACCACCAGGCAGAACACCAGACCATCAGAGTGACCACCAGAAACCATCAGAAACCACCAGACCACCAGGAAAATCCTGGTGGTTTTTTCAAGGGACTTCTTGAGAGATAGAGAGCAGCGAGTAGTGGTGGATGGATGTGAATCAAATTGGGTTCCTGTGGTGAGCTGTGTACCCCAGGGATCCGTGCTGGGGCCCCTACTGTTTGTGGTGTATGTGAACGATCTGCCTGATGTGTTCCATACGACTCCAAAGGTGTTCGCGGACGATACAAAGGTGTACAGTCCACTTAGCTCGACCAGTTCTTCACTGATTCTTCAGGCAGACCTGGATCGTGCTGTTGCATGGTCTGACACCTGGCAGTTGTCTTTTAACAAGGGAGAGTGCACTGTACTCCATCTCGGAACAACCAATGAGCAGTACACATACACAATGAGAGATAGTCTACTCGCCCATTCTGCCCAGGAAAGAGACCTAGGAGTCATTATCGACGCAGACATGAAGTTTCGTGCTCAGGCGGCATCTGCGGTGGCAAAGAGTTCCCAAATCCTAGCACTGATTCGTAGATCATTTCGTGCAATCAACCTGGTGTCGCTTCCGATTCTCTTCAAAACTCTTGTGAGACCACATCTTGAATATGGGGACTTGCTCTGGGGGCCCTTCAACCGAGAAGACCAGAAAAAGGTCAAGAGAGTGCAACGGCGTGCCACCCGAATGATCCCTAAATACGGCATAAGCCGTAGTTAGAGGCTGCAAGATCTTCGACTTTCCTCTCTATGCTACAGAAGGCGACGGGGGACATGATCCGCATATTCCAGATTCATGGCGACATCGATCTCGACCCAGAACGCTTCTTCCAGCGAGACGCTAACTCTCGGACGAGGGGACACGAATACAAACTGGTTAAACCTCGTGCCGAGTCTCGTATCCGTCGCAATGCATTCGGAATTAGAGTTGTTAACGACTGGAATGGTCTCCCCAGTCATGTTGTCACTGCACCTACTGTCAACACATTCAAGACCAGGCTTGACAAACACTGGGAGGACTATTGGTATACTATACCTGACACGGATTAGGTAGTGAAACCACACTTACACGAGATCACTAAGACCGGACACCTACAGGTCTAGACATAGGCGGATCCAGGATTGCCGATCGGGGGGGCACTTTCCCGGGGGGGCGCCATCCGGACCAGGGGGCGCCACTTATGACCGGCAAAACTTATCAGGTGGGCGCCAAATCCTGTTGGTGGGCGCCGACTTTCGTATCCTGGGGTGTGGGAAGCGACATTTCAGGGGGCGCCATCGACCTTTCAGGGGGCACCGAGGGTCGATCGGGGGGACACATGCCCCCCTTGCCGCCCTGGATCCGCCTATGGGTCTAGAGCCTCATTAAGTCCGTATCCTTCAAGTTCAAGTTCAAGTTCACCGGTTCAGTGGCACCGCCCGAGGGCACGGCCTCGCCGCGTGTCACCGGAGCAGTTCTCTGTTCCGCCGGGACCGAGAAATCGGGATAGCCCCGACGTCTGGTACAGTGGGGCGTGCGATATGGAGCGTGCGGACATGACTGTCCCGCAAGGGTGCCGATAACCGTAAGCCCCGCTGCCGTGTACATGGTGTGTGTAGTGGAAATGTGAAACTATGAGGTTCTATTATTATTGTATGTCATGAAACTTAACTGACAAGGCTTTTGTTTCAGACCTCTCTCTTGCATGTAAACGTTTAGCTGAATAAAACCTCAAGATGGAGGTCAAACTCCTGTGTTTCATTGCAATTTATTCAGCTAACGTAATTTGCCTCTGATGCATGAACTGCTTGCAAGATTATCTCCACCTCGTTGATCACCTTGTGCTTCACTCATCGAACACAGCTCTGAAGGAACTATGGATAAGTTCTTACGTCCAGACACTCTAGACATCGACCCGGAGTCCCCATCTGCGGCGGATGAATGGGATATGTGGATCAGCAGCTTCACTGCATTCGTAGAAGCTATAGAACCTGAGCTCAACCCTAATAAACTGACTCTCCTCAGAGCGCGTGTGTCTTGTAAAATCTTCAAGGCTATCAAGGGAGCTGCCTCATATGAAGAAGCCATCAAGAACTTGAAAGATCGGTTTGTCAAGCCCAAAAGTGAGGTTTATGCCAGACATTGCCTGGCTACACAGAGGCAGCAGACAGGGAGAGACTCTGAACCAGTTCTTAGACAGGCTGAAAAGTCTCGCGGCAGACTGCAGCTTCCGGGCTGCCTCAGCTGCTGAAGTCAAAGATTCCGCTATTCGTGACGCCTTCATCTCTGGTATGGGTTCCAACACTATCAGACAACGCTTACTGGAGAATCTTCAACTTGATCTGCGAGCCGCAGCCTCCCAGGCCCGCACTCTTGAGATGGCACAGCTACACTCAGAGTCATATCGGAGTGACTCGTCCTTTGTGGCCGTAGCTGAGTGTGTGACTGATCCTGAGTGTACCCTGGCTGCCAGGAGTAGCAACTCATCTTCTGCAGCTTCTGGTGGTGCATGTGCTTCTGCGTCCGACAGCATAAACTCTGCCAGGGGTGGGTGCCAGTACTGTGGCCGGTCCAGCCATGTACGCAGTTTGCCCAGCTAGAAACGCTATATCCATAAGTGCTCTAAGAAGGGCCATTGGACCTCCGTGTGCAAAAGTAGTTTTCTGGATAGAGGCGGGAAACCTCGTCATACAAACGCTGCGACCGACATCCAGCTGTCTTCCATGACAACTGCTTCCGTGGGACCTCCCACCTGTTCTTCTGTGGACGTGAACATTAACTCTACCGTGTTGAAAGGTCTCGTGGATAGTGGGAGCACCACCAGCTTTGTGGGCGCTAGTGCCGTGCGTGGACTTGGAGTGTCTATCATGTCTTCTGAGGAGAAGATAGCTATGGCATCGTCTCCCCTCACTGCAGTCACTATGGGACACTGCTTTGTTGACTTAAAGGTGCAGGGCCAAAGCTACTCTGGGTTCAAACTGTCTGTGCTTCCCGATTTGTGCGCAGATGTCATACTGGGACAGGACTTCATGGAGCTCCATACTTCAGTGGAGTTTGGCCTTGGTGGCCCATTGCCTAAGATTAAGGTGTGTGGTGTAGCTTGTATGGATTTCAAAGCGCCTACGCTTTTCGCAAACCTGAGCTCTGACTGTAGGCCCATTGCTACCACGTCCCGCTCTCATTCACGGTCAGACACTCAGTTCATCGACAGCGAGATTCAGTCTCTACTGAAGGACGGCATCATCGAAAAAGTCAGTCGCCCTGGCGGGCGCAGGTTCTTGTGACTAGTGACGAGAGGCACAAGAGGCGGATGGTTGTAGATTATTCTAGGACGATCAACCGCTTCACAGCTCTAGATGCCTATCCCATGCCTAAAATCGACGATCTAGCTCAGAAACTAGCTCAGCATCGAGTCTTCAGCAAGCTTGACCTTAATAGTGCTTACTACCAAGTGCCCCTCCAAGTAGACGAGAGGGAGTTCACTGAGTTTGAGGCCGGAGGTCAGCTATATCACTTCACTCGCGTGCCCTTCGGCTTGACCAATGCTGTAGTTGCTTTCCAAAGGGTGATGAATGATCTTATTGAGGACAACAAGCTCGTGGGGACCCACGCGTACGTAGATGGCGTCATCATCTCTGGTGCTGACAAGGTGGAGCATGACCGAAACCTTTGTCGCTTTCTGGAAGTGGCCCGCCAGAAAAATCTCACACTGAATGAGAAAAAGTGTGAGTACAGTCTCTCTGAGATCACTTACCTCGGACACCTGATATCTGAGGGTACTCTGCGACCCGATCCCGATCGCCTCCAACCGCTGAAGGACATGCCTGCCCCGTCCGACACGGCTTCCTTGAGGCGAGTGCTCGGTCTCCTCTCATACTACTCCAAATGGATCCCTGACTTCTCCCGTAGGGTTCTTCCACTTCTGGAAACCAAGTCCTTCCCCATGAGAACTGAGGCTATCGACGCTTTTCAGAGCCTGAAGGAAGACATATACCGCGCCTCTATGGCTGCGATTGACGAAACTCTACCGTTCGAGGTGGAAACTGACGCCTCAGCCACTGCTTTGGCAGCTACTCTGTCCCAGGGTGGGCGACCTGTCGCTTTCTTTTTATAGAACACTATCTGCCGCTGAGAGGCGGCACCCCGCGGTGGAGAGGGAAGCGAACGCTGTCATTGAGGCTGTAAGGAAATGGCGTCCTCTTCTGATTGGACACAGATTCACAGTCATTACTGACCAGCAGGCTTTGTCCTACATCTTTGACGCGAAGTATTCATCAAAGATAAAAAACGACAAGCTCCTTCGTTGGCGTCTAGAGTTGTCTGAATATGTTTTTGATATCCAGTACCGCCCAGGCTGCTTCAACCTTCCTGCTGACGCTATCTCTCGAATGTGTTCGAGCGCTTGCGCTCAGAGCCTACTGCAGATTCACGAGTCGCTATGTCACCCTGGAGTAGCTCGTATGGGACATTTCGTACGAACTAAAAACTTACCTTTCTCCTTAGACGAGATTAAACAGGTGTGTTCAAACTGTCCTGTGTGCGCTGAGATCAAGCCGCGATTCTTCAAGCCCCCTGACTCGCATTTGGTACGGGCGATGAGACCCATTGACAGGCTGTCTGTTGATTTTGTAGGGCCAAAACCAACAGCAAGCAAGAATCGTTACCTGCTCGTGATGGTAGACGAGTTCTCGCGTTTCCCTTTTGCCTTTCCATGCCCGGACATGGCTGCTGGAACTGTTGTTGCGTGCTTTAACCCGCGCGGGGCTGAGGTCTCCAGCCGAACGCGCGGGGCTGGGGGGTGTAAATTTTACCCCCTGTTATCTCCCGAACTAATGGTCCGATTTGAAAAATTCAAACGCCAATCGAAAGATCTCATCACGAACAACTAAAAACATGTACCTAATTTAAAGTTTGAGGTCAAGGTCAAGGTCAAACTGAGGTCAGCTGTCAAAAGCGTGGTTTTTTAGTTTGCAATGCTACGGAGATCAGGCAATGAAGCTATGAGCTTCATACTTCATGGAAAGCCTTCACTTGAATGCAGCAAGGTGCTTTGAGACCGTTAGGCTGGTGGCATGACCGGGTCAGGTCAAGATGAGGTCACTAAAGGTCACCATATTTTTGTATCCAAATGTGGTCATGCGATACATGTTTTTGAGCCATTTTGCATGCAGAATTCAGCTATGATGTTCAGAGAATCATATCTGAAATACTCTGGTCTCAACTTGCACAGACGGGGTCAAGGTAGGTCATCGGAGGTCAACTTTTTAAGTTCATACTTTTTGCCAAATGACACATGATTTTGGACCTGTTTTGTCTCAGGAACACTATAAAAGTAGTGTAAAGCGTGTACGAGGTCATCCTGGGTCATCCTGGGTCACTATGATTCACTAAATAAAGACAGTAGGTATTGATCAGCCCTAAAAATCAGAGCGTGAGTCGCTGAGCTTTCGCAGCTCTCCAGGCTAAAGTTATAAAGCTAGAGACAGAAAATTTGACATGCATATGCACTGTATGGTGTTTTACCAAATAAATTCCGGTTTTTGAAAAATCTTGAAAACTAGAAATTTTGTAACTTTTAAAAAAATATTTTTTTAAAATATTTTTTCCAAAACCAAAATTTTGAAAATCCGAGATAGCCATTTTGAAGACCACAATAATGCCTATCGTTTGATGCAAGAAAATTGGAAATCGGTTCTGAACTGTAGCTTCAGCAGCTCTTTAAGCATTGCGCGATTTTGGTACAAAAATCGCCTGTAGTGACGTCACATTTTTGCTTATTTCTCGAAAAGTTTTCAACCGATTTTATTTTTATTAGGCAGAAATGTGTAAAATTTATGTAAGAAAAGGTACTAAAAATTTGGCGGCGCTGCGCGCCGCCGTTTTTGAAGATATCGCAAAAATTCGCGAGGGGGGTAAAATTTACCTCCCCCAGCCTCACGCGGGTTAAGAAGCTGTTTGCAATGTTTGGATGTCCCTCATCTGTGCACTCCGACCGTGGGGCCCAATTCATGTCGAGGGATGTGTCTAAGTTCCTTTCTGAGCATGGTGTCGTAATAACTCATACCACCCCCTATCACCCTAGAGGGAATGGCCAAGTCGAACGTCTAAATGGAACCCTGTGGAGGGCTGTTAGGCTGGCTTTAAAGTCTAAGAATCTGCCTAAAAGTCAATGGGAAATGGTATTAGACGCTGCTCTCCATTCCATTCGTTCTCTTCTGTGTACTGCAACCAACCACACCCCGCACGAGAGATTTTTCTCGCACCCGAGAAAGTCTATGAATGGCTTTTCCATGCCAAGTTGGCTCTCCTCTCCAGGAACGGTGCTGTTGCGGAAGTTTGTCCGTCAATTTAAGTCCGACCCTCTCGTTGAGGCTGTGGAGCTACTGGATGCTACTCCTAATGTTGCCGGAGTACGGTACCCAGATGGTCGGGAAAGTACTGTCTCCACCAGCGACTTAACACCTAGTGGAATATCTGAAGGTAGGGAAACATTTGGTCCCCCTGTGAGCGAGGAAGTTCCCTCTGCTCCTACTGTGAGCGAAGAAGTTCCCTCTGCTCCTACAAACTCTGAAGACTTTGATTGTCACTGCAGCGTAGACGGGCCATCACCGAACTCTCCAGTTGATGTAAAGCCGGTATCCGTTCGCGCTCCACTTGCTGAGGAGCACTATCCAGAGGTGAGGCGCTCCGGACGCGTCCGCCGGGCGCCGGTTAGACTTGATTTGTAAGTGTGAAACATAATGTTGGAATGTGTGTTCGATCAGACCTCTTTGTGGTCTATACCTGATTTGTAAGCGTTCCCGACACCGTGAGAAGCAGGTTTGTGTGTCAAAAGAGACCCCTTTGTAATTTGTTGATGCTTGAGGTGCTGGTATTTTTTTTTTGATACTTCATCAACTTTTTATTTCATTTCTTATATACAGACAGGGGATAGAAGTAAATAAAGAGACCAGCAAAAGAAGACATGAACAAGGCAAAGCAAAGCAATAAGGAACAACAGAATAGAACTGTACAGGCACGCAGTATAAAACAAAAGGAAGTAAGCGAACAGAATCAGATTAGAGCAAATGTTTAACATAGAATGAACAAGACATAAGTTCCTGGCATGAAGCAGTAGTCATGGAGCGGGAACGAACAGAATTCGTTGTAGGAGGGAAGAATGTAGTGGAAATGTGAGACTATGAGGTTCTATTATTATTGTATGTCATGAAACTTAACTGACAAGGCTTTTGTTTCAGACCTCTCTCTTACATGTAAACGTTTAGCTGAATAAAACCTCAAGATGGAGGTCAAACTCCTGTGTTTCATTGCAGTGTGTCTGCGTGTGTGTGGTGCAAATATAAAAGCATGTTCCCGGGTAGGGAGCGCAAAATATAAAAAAACAACCTAACCTAACCTAACCCAATCTAACCTAACCTAACCTAACCTAACCTAACCTAACCTAACCTAACCTAACCTAACCTAACCTAACCTAACCTAACCTAACCTAACCTAACCTAACCTAACCTAACCTAACCTAACCTAACCTAACCTAACCTGCCTGCCTGCCTAGCCTGCCTAGCCTAGCCTGCCTAGCCTAGCCTACCTAACCTAACCTAACCTAACCTAACCTAACCTAACCTAACCTAACCTAACCTAACCTAACCTAACCTAACCTAACCTAACCTAACCTAACCTAACCTAACCTAACCTAACCTAACCTAACCTAAGCTAACTTAACTAGGGGAGTAAAGCTGAACAAGGAGCAAGCTGGCTCCCGAGAAACCCTTCCAACAGGGAAAGAGTTGGCGACGCCATATGACCCTGGCAGTTGGTGCGTCGATAAGCCCCAAAAATTATTAGGGGAGTAAAGCCTTGGATTATCTGATCCTTGGACGATTTGATTTCGGACGATTTCATTATTGGACGCTTTGTCGTTTAGACGATATGAACTTTGGATGATTTGAGCGTTAGACGATTTGAAACTTCCCCATGGTGCCAAAATTGGGCATTCTGAGCATTGGACAGTACAATCTTGGACAATTTTACCCCTGGATGCCTTAACTTTGGACTGTTTCATCGTTGGACGTATTGTTTTTGGATAATATGATTTTTGGACGTTTTGTTTGTTGGACAATCTGATAGCCCCGTTCATAACTTGAACTGCGGGCGTTACTTTTGCACTGCTGCTCTTATGAGCATGGATGAAAGCCTGGATGCGCCACTCCCAACTCAAAACCGACCAAAGTCACTACTGCGCATGCGCGAAACGACGTACAGGAAACGGGCGCCGCGTCAGCATTGGTTTGAAGGGGAGTGAGTGAGTGGGAGGTTGTATTTGTGGATTTTTCTTTGAGTACAAGCAGTTTTGAAAGGATTGTATACGTTTATGATATCGCCTTCAAGCTAAGAATCCTTTCTGAATCCTTTCTTGGATCTGCCAATGGCGCCTGCGAAAAAATATTAGTTATTCCACTGGTGGGTAGAAAACAGCGCGCGGAGTGCTGCATACCATTTATGATTCAGGACTCTCCGGCACCCATGACTCGGAAAGTAAAACCGTCCCCAGTCCTGGATATTTGAGGCAGGGACGTAGCCAGGATTTTGCTCAGGGGAGGGACGGCGCCCCGAAAAGGGCCCCTGGACAGCGCCAAAAGGGCCCTACTTGTTACAGAATCGTGTCCTCATGGGGCACTTTGGGCCCTCGGGAGGGGGGCGCGGGCGACTGTCCCTGCCGCCCCCATTTTGGCTACGCCCTGATTTGAAGAGACACGATCCCGACGGTTCGTCCTCGAATGTTTACTTAACACGCGCATTGACGAGGGTCTGAGCCACCTTCGCTTTGACGGGGGTGGCGGGTCCCGCCCCTAAGATCTCGAGAACCACAGTAGGTAGCGAAAAACGGTAAACGGCGTTGGGTAGCCCATCCACTTTTCCATCGAAAACATTTGAACCATTTTTGTCAGGTCACATTTAAGGTCACGAGAGGTCAAAACATGCCGTCATAGGGATAACATGTAAAATTGAGTTTTTCGGCCATTACATCTGAACAAGTAAAGATAGAGCAAAACGACTTGAACTTTATGAATCCTCGCAGCAATCCCAATCGAATGATATATAATTTAACTTTGCCAGGTCAAATCAAGGATTTGATCTGACCTGCGGTCAGGTCAGGGTCAGATCACATAATTTTTTTTGTCCAAGTTGTTCCCAGTTCGGCTGTTGGAGTCGGAGTCTCACTAAAGTCATTGATGGACTTGTCACGGAGACCCCGCCCCCACCACCCGAATGAGCAACTCCCACAATGATTGGTTGATTTAGAAGCCAAAGTTTAACGTCCCACAAAGCACAGGGACGACCGCCCCGCTCAGGTCACCCTCTCACCAGTCAGTTGCCAGCCGACCTGTACGTCGGGTAAACTTTTGAGCACCGGAGCGTCTCAGGGGAACCGATCCCAAGCCTGGACATGCACTGCCACTGCATGCTTCTGAGCAGCGGGCCGGAGCCCAACGCTCTACCAACTGAGCTACCGGGGCGACATAAATGTATATCATTAGAACTGCAGCCAAGGCGAGTCTAATGCAGTTGAAATAAACGCTCTATCACTATCCGTTACTGAGTTATTCAGTAAAAAACATTTTTCCATGTATTTCCAATGGAGAGGTTCATGCCTCGTACCTGACCTTAGGTCATCGATATAAAAATACCGAAACATATTTTAGAGAACTCGGTGGGGCCATTATGTGATATAAGTTTCAATCGGATAAGTTCACCCTGCTCCGACTTCTGCTATCTTAACCTTTTGAGGTCAGGTCACTTGACCTGTACTGGTGACCTGACCTGAGATGACCTAACCTTAAAATTTTCACAGAAGTTGTAAGAATGATGAGGGAAAAGGTATGCCAAGTACGGCGGCGCTTCGCGCCGCTGTTTTTCTGCTTTCTCCGAAAAACCCCCGTCAATGCGCGTGTTAAGATAAATCATAAGTAGTGGTGCCTCAGCGACATAGGCGGATGTAAAGGGGCCATTCCGGCCATGCCCCAAAAAGCGATGGAAGGGGAGACAAACTATCTTTAGCCCCTCAAAAGGCCGGACAAATTAAAAAAAGTTTTTAAACTGGGTTCGTCCAGCAATTGAATCTTCGCTCCCACCCTCCCTATAAGCAGATACAGGGGCAAGGGGAGCACGTCCCCCGATCGACCCCCGGTGCCCCCTGAAATGTTCACGGCGCCCTCCTGAAAAGTCGATGGCGCTCTTCTGGAATGCCGCTTCCCACCACCCCCCAGGATGCGAAAATCGGCGCCCACTGATAGGATTTGGCGCCCACCTCCGGTCAAAAGTGGCGCCCCCTTGGTCCGGATGGCGCCCCCGGGAAGGTGTCCCCCTCCCCGATCGGCAATTCTGGATCCGCGTATGCCCTCCCCCAGGAGGCTTCGACCCCCACCCCCACACAAAAATCGGGTCTGCGTCTGCCCCTGCAATGCCATTAGTTACCCTCTGATAGGTCTTAACAGAATAGAGGAGGACTTTCTGTTGAAAAGGGGCACATTAGGCTTAAATGGCATCTTCGACCCTCCCCATCTGGACTGCTGGAAAATATATGCGTCATTATATGCACTCACCTAATTATGTGAGCGTCTAACCCCATTTCCACTCCAATGTTTGAACCTGGGTGTTGTACTCATAGCGAGTACCGCATTATTCCTATTGATCCATCGCCCACGGACCATCAATGGTCCGTCTTTGATTTTGGGATTTTTTTTTGAAGCGCCCCAGTCGGATCTCTGCGGGAGTGATCTAGCATGCCGGAATGGAGTGGGACCATTGCTCCTCCATATGCCGACAGCATTTCCATAGGTTTAGCCTCCATGCCGCGAATTATCGCCCTTCTTTAGCACGGGGCCGGCCGGACGGCGGGCCGTTTTCCTGTACGTTGTTGTTTCGCATGATTTCCGCTAGGTGGTCGCGTGGTCGCCGGGATCAAGGTGCCGACGCCGAGTGACGCATCCATGTCTCATCCATGTTATGAGCATGCTGCATTTTTGATCGTGCAGCACGCTGGTTGCGGCATTTTTGAAGCTTTTGACATCGTCGTAAACAAAGGGGCCCTAAAAAAGATAGATAAGATAAAAAGATAGTCATAAATAATATCAGTGTATCTACCTACCGTGATCAGGACCAGTGTCTCTACTAACCGTGTGTCTCTATTGCTTTGATTTGGGGACGGCTGGTGCCAAGGCCTCAAGATACCTTTACTTTGACTTTAGCCAAGGCCCTTGGATCCCTCAATTATAAATTGGTGCCACTGCTGCATCCCTAGAACCCCTGGACTGGTGTGCCACTTCAGTGTCTCTGCTGCTTTGATTGGTGAGTGCAACTGCTGTACTACCCTGTGTGCACAGGCTTGGTGTGTGTTTTGTTAACGTTCAGGCATCACCCAGGTTAATCATGCACACACACGCAATGCAGCTGCACATTGTTCTTCTGCAGCGCTCTAATTTTCAGGTCATATCAATATTACTACTTTGACTTTGGGATTAGGTAGTATCTGGAGAGGAGAAGAGTTGAGACTCTAGAGTGTCTCTGCTTGCCATGGGCTCAAGTCTTTGAGTCCATACACATATATTTCACAGTAAAAAACATTCATCAAGTACTCACACCAACATTAGTGTATTCACAATTCATGTTCTGCAGACACACAATATACATTGACATAGGTACCCAGACACATTCTGTATGAACATTTTGAACAAGAACTTATTCTCAAATACTACAACACTCATGGAATACACTAACCTAGACTCCATTGCCAAAGTGGAATATGTTTCAGACTGCTATTCCACTCCATCAAAGGCTATTCCCCAAGCTTTCTAGTGTGATCTCTGCTAAAGTGCTAGTGAAATAACACTCAATGGAGGCAATGGCCCCATTATTAACCTTATTGGCAGTCCCATTCAAGTTGTATTTTGCCAACAGAGAATAAGTTGACAAATTTATAAGTCCATACTGTTAGGTAAGTAAGTTCAGGTATCCAGTCCACCCCTGCATTGCAACAATACTAAAGTAGTGGCAAGGGTAAAAATGCAACATTCATGTTGTTGTTGTTGTTGTTGTTGCTCCCTCTGGGCCCTCAGCGAGGGCCATAGCCCAGGGGCTCCCTGTGGCGGTAGTAGCCACCGACCAAGGCCGCCACCAGGTCGTCGTCCTCGCAGCTGCTGTGGGTCTAGATGGATTGATCCTGTCTGGCGCAGGCGGGTGCCCGCGAGGGACGGGCACCTCAGGAGGACATGCTCAGGCGTGTCCGCCTCCTCACGACAGACCGCGCAGCGCGCGGCGGGGCACCGCTTGTCTGGGCACTGTGTGCACTCCGGTGAGGGGTGACGGCCGATTCGATGGAGGTACTGGAGGGACCGGCCCCAGTGGCCGGCCCTCAGCTGGTGAATATCCGTGGCCGTGTCACGGTCCTCTCCGGCGTTGGGGGGCGGCAGGTGACCCCCCATTATCCGTTTATAGAATCCGTCCGGCCAGCCATCGCTCCACTTCTTGGTGGTGTTGCGGGCCACGGCCTTCGTGATGGTCCCGACGTCGACTGGGACGCTGAGCTGCAGCAGGGCGGAAGCCTCCTTTGCCAGGGTGTCGGCCCTCTCGTTCCCCGCGAGTCCACAGTGGGCGGGAACCCACTGGAGGTGGATTTGTTGGCCGCGGGCTGTAATGGCGGAGAGAAGCCACCAGATCTGCTGTCCCACAGGCGAAGACTGCGCCGCGGCACCGCCCGCCAGGGAGGAGAGCGCCGCCTGCGAGTCTGTGCAGACCACCAGTGGCAGCAGTGCCGGGTCTCCTGTCAGCTGGATAAAGACCTCCAGTGCGGCTTTCAGGGCGTATAGCTCAGCCCGGGTGCTTGAGCATAGCTCTCCGGCCGCCGTACGAACTTCTCTGGTGTCACCGGAGGGGAGGACCAGGAGAGCTCCGCCGCCGCCCCGCATAGTGCCCTCCACGGCGGATCCGTCTGACCAGATCCACGTGGCTCTGGTGGGTAAGTCGGCCAAGTGTTCTTCGGCCTCCGCGCGGCGCACCGCTTCAGGGGCGGCCCGGCGGCCCTGTGGGCCGATATCCAGTGTGATATCAACCCCGTCTCTCGTTGTCCAAGGTGGTATGGCGACGACCAGGCGCTCCTCCACCCTGACGTCCGCTATGCCCATCTCTCTCAGGGCCTCTCTCCCGGTCTCCCGCCAGCCGGATGTGCCCAGTCGTCTCCGGGGTAGCCTCGGCGACGTCTCGAAGGGGGTCCCCAGCAGGGAGAGATACGGCCCGGCACTGCATGCGCGCCGAGAGCACTCGTCGTCTGGAACGGGCCGTTGGGAGTCCTGCTTCCGCCATGAGGGGGTCCGTAGGGGTAGACTGTGGGCAGCCCGTGATCGCCCGGGCTGCTGCTCGCAGCTCCCTGTCTATGATGTCGACATGGGAATCGGAGGCCGCGGGGAGCCACGCCGCCGCGGCGAATTCTAGGGCTCCGCGGACGTAGCCGTTGGCTATGGTCCGCAGTTGCTTCTCCCGCAGACCCCACGACCGACCGGTGAGCTGGCGGAGTTGCGCTATCCTCGGCTTCACTTTCTTGCGCAGTGCGTTACAGTGTTCCCCAAAGTGGAGAAGCCTGTCGAACGTCACACCGAGAAGTTTCAGGTGTGCTTGGCCGGTCACAGGGGTACCGGCGACTCTGATCTGGAGGTGTCTGGCGTCGTGGGCCCACTGGGAGAGCACCAGAGCTTGCGTTTTGTGTCCCGCGATGGACATCTTCCACTGTGTGGCCCAGCGGGTCATCACGTCGGCCGCCTGTTGGGCTCTTGTTTGGGCCAGTTCCATGGAGCTGCCGGCACTCAGCGTCGCAGTGTCGTCGGCATACATAAATATGTCCGTGCGGGCGACCCGGCGCAGGGCGACGATGAGGTCCGCAGACCATACGGTGTACAGCGTCGGGGCCAACACCGAACCCTGCGGGAGGCCGGCGCGGAAGATCCGCTCCTTGCTCCGGGTCCCGTTCACTTCCACACGGGCTCTACGGTCCCTGAGGAACTGGTGGATCCAGCTGGTCATACATTTCGGCAGCTGGTTCCTTAAGAGCTTGAGTTGAAGCATTCGGTGGTCAATTTTGTCATAAGCCCTCGAAAAATCAAACGCGAGAAGTACAAAATTATCCGCTGTGCCACCGTCGACGGGGCGGCCCCGCGGCTTGGGGCGATTCCAGCCGTCTTGGACAACTTGAACCAGGCGGGCGAGGTTGTCCTCTGCTGAGCGTCCCCGGCGGAAACCAACCTGTTCGGCTGGGATGAGCTCGTCGCGGTCGATGAGGTAGTTTAAGCGGGCGTTCACCATGCGCTCTGCCAGTTTAGCGACATGGCTGGTCAGCGCGATGGGACGGTAACTGCTCACCACCCTGGGGTCCTTCCCCGCCTTCGGAATTGGTACGATAGTGGCCCTGCGCTAGGCAGAGGGGACGGATGCTGTAAGCCAGGACCTATTTATGGTATGCAGGAGGGCCTGCCGGGCTATGGGGCCAAGGTGCCGGAGGTGCTCTGTGCAAATCTGGTCGGGTCCTGGCGCCTTCTTGGGTTTCATGCGTCTCAGCTGATCCGTCATCTCTTGCAATGTAAATGGTTGACACGCTTCGGTTTTGGCGTCTCCGCAGCACAGTGACCCAAAATAGGTTTTGCGCTAGGGTGTCGAGTGGAAAATTCAGCTCGAAATGTATGGCGAGTGAGTGGAAAATTCCTCTCAAAATGTATGGCGGAGTAAAAAATTTCAAATTTTGTACTCAGGTGGTAAACTCTCAGAGCCCTTGTTTGAACTGAAGGATGGATATTTCCTTTAATTTTCTCAAAGTAAATATTTTTAAATCATGCCCAAACAGCTTTGTTTGACCATTCCCATGTGAGAAATTTGGGTTAAGCAGGTAAATCTTTACCAGCTGAAACCCCCTGATGCAGTCTCCAATTTTTTTAAGGAGTAGGTGAATTTCCACAAATAAAAAACTTTTGGGGGCCTCTGAGACCAACCTTTGGGGGAAAGAACTCTGGGAGCCACTAAAACTCTTGGGGGCTTCCGTAGACCAACTCTTGTGCCCCTCCACTCCCACACGACCAGCTTTTTAAGGGCCCCTGAGACGAAATATCGGGGCCCCTTAGACAACTCTGCAGAGGGGCCTCCGAGATCGGCAGGTGGTGAAAAATGAAAAGGGATTTTTTCATGCAATACCTAGTTCCAAAATTAATTATCTACGCATACACTGTATAGTTTTCCTGTCCGGGACAACGCCCCTCCTATACCTATACCTATAGCTATCGGAATTTTGGAGGCCACACCTGTCCTCAATCACTGCACCTCGCATACACCTATGCTAGGGCCCAGTAGAGCCTTGGTTTACACTTAACTAACCCAGACGAAACTACAAACTTTCTATCATGGCAATAAACTCTTCCAGACTCTTGCTAAAAGTTTCTTTTCTTTACCTGTCAATTCCCCTGCTTCTCTTCACATATATACTCACCTTCATAGGAGTATGCTGCTTTCTATCAATATTAATCGAAGCTGCTGCAGCCTCCTTTCTGTTGTTTCTTCCTTTCGTCTACAATCAGCCAGGCGCGGCGGGTTGCGACAGCGTCGAAGCAACTACTAATTTAAATTTCTGATCGCAATCCAGTTGCCGGTCGCATAAGCAACATAATTTGCATTTCAAAACTTGCTCTAAATTAATTAACTAAACCCTTATAGACTAGAAAACTATACAACTAAAAGCACACCAAGAGGAAGACTAACAATGTTTTGTCAATAACGAATACGAAACCAGCCTTTCAAAAAGCCTAAAGATGCCGCTTTTATTTACTAGATGTAAAGACGGCGTTTTGGTAAGTCCACGCCGTAGACCAGCCATACAAAAAAGTGCCGATGTTTGAAGAGTAACTGGATGCATTCTTGTTGCCCAAAAAATCATTTAATGAAAATGTAGAGTTTCAATGTATTAAAGTACCGGACACTTTTAGTTCAACTTAAATATCAGCGTATTTATGCCTAGGGTGTCGTAGGGTGTCGTGAGTGGATTTGGGTGTCACACGGCGTGGACGCAGCAATGAAGGGCTAATATGGATAAAAATTATTTTCTACGCAATAAATGGTTAATTTTCTACGATACAATGTCAAAAAATATGCTGCTTACCATACAAATTTCAAGATAATTGCTTTTAACAGCAAGATGACCAAAAATGATTTTTCACTATTCTCGGTACCAGAAATACAAAAACAACTTTTCAAGGACGTAAGCCTAGAAATCATATGCACAGATAAACTGCTTTCCAGAAATGTATCTTTCAAAGCGGTCAGCTCATTTTTTTGGCAACACAAGGCTAGGGTGTCTAATTTTCCACTCACCAATTTTGCGAGTGGTGGAATTTAGTGGCGGCGTTCACCCATTGGAACTTTCTCCGGTGGGGCAGGGGAGGGGCACTGTGCATCTTGCCCGCGCCAGAATTTCGATTCTGTTGTTCCACTGAAATCGATGGAGATAAGGATGCCAGGTATAATTGACCAGAAACATAGAAATCTCTAGATTCTCTTTCAGAAAAGCGAAAGAAGCCCATAAGAGCCGAGTTAATTTGGCGATCTTCTAGTCGATTCTGCTGCTCTATTTTCCAGTGGACGTTGGTAGAGGAGGCAATGGAACTGGGCTTTGTAGTAAGTAATGTTGAGTAAAATTCAATAGTAGTAAAATATTGTTCAATAGTTATTCAATAGTAGTAGTAAATATTGTTGGAAGTGAGTGGAAAATTCAGCAAAAAATATAAATGTGAGTGGAAAATTCTGATTGACTGGGTGTCGTTCTGCACCCAGCACCCCAGGTTTTGGGACACTGCCGCAGCAGCAGTGTAGAGCCTTCAGTCTGTTAAGCTCCGCCTTAACAGCTCCGTCGCGCTTCTTGTTTCGGGCGTTCCGGCTTACTTCTGCGTAAGTCTTCACGAAGGCGTCGGCTTTCGCACGGTCCGCCGCGAGCGCCTGCCCACGGTCCCCGTTGATGGCCTGGCCTGGTTGCGCATTCTGGACGGAGCCCTCCATCTTGCGCAGTATTTTGGTCACGCGACCAATTAAGGTGGGCTTGTTTAGTTCGGTGGATACGAAGTCTCTGAAGGACCTCTGTCTTGCTGCGGCCTCCACTTCCGCCGCCTTCTTCTTGGACTCTTTCCAGTGCCGGTGTGTGTCCGGGGCGTCAGGCCGTTCATGTACGTCGGCCCTGGCTTGGCGTCGCTCCCGAGCAGCGGCCTCCACGTCGGGGTCGGACGCCCACGGCTTGGGATCCGCTCGGGCTCCCCTGGGGACTGTCTTGGCGCTGGCCGCGAGGATGACGTCGGCCAGGCGTGAAGCCAGCGCCTCGACAGAGAGTGTCTCGAGGGGGATTTCCGCCAACGCCGTCTCGCAGTTCGCCGTGAAGGCGGGCCAATCTGCCTTATGGAAGGCCCATTTTGCCTTGCGGATTCTTCGCGGGCGGCTGCCGTCGATCACGGCTGTGAAGACCTGCGGCAGGTGATCGCTGCCAAGGTCATCGCCAATCGACCAGTCGCATCTTCTCGCAAGTTCCCGGTGGGCAAGCGTGACGTCTGGGGCTGACAGGCGGGAGCGGTCTCCGTAGCCGGTGCAGGTCGGGGCGCCCGTATTGAGAGCGGTCCATCCGCGAAGTGAGGCCCAATCGTGGACTGCGGCACCGACCTCGTCCGGGTTTAAACAGTAAACATCCCAGTCGGGGTGGTGCCCGTTGATGTCACCGGTGATAATGGTACGGGCGTCCGTCGGAAAGTTGGCTGGCGTGAAGCGGTCGGTGCGCTCATCACGGTCCGAGTCACGGATCGGTGGGCGGTAGATGTTGTGGATGTCAATGAAAGACTCACTTGGGTTGCCCCGCGGATTACAGAAAAGGTGCACCGCGCACCATTCTGTGGTGGAATCGTCCGGCCGTAGGGGCGACGTGTCTATGGTGGTATAGGAGAGGCCGTCGCGAACGAAAATGGCGACATCTCCACCCTTGACCGGTCCGTTGTCCCTCCGCCCCCGCGCCTTCCTTCGGACCGCGGCGGTCTGGTATCCCGGTATGGTGAGCATCTTGTTCGCTGGGAGCTGCACTTCCTGCACCGCTGCCACATCCACCTTCTTCTCAGATAGCCAGCGCGAGAACTCCGGGATCTTCTTCCGAAGGCCCTCGGCATTCCAGCTGCACAGCAGGAGGCGGCTTCTGAGTAGGCGGTTGCGACGGTAGCGCCGGTTCTTGGCTCGCCGGCTACGCCCACCCCGGGGACCGTGTCCACCGGGGCCCTGCCCCCGCCGTTGGCGCTCACGGCGGGAGGGGTGGTGTTCATCTACTCAGGCGGGCCGGGGCCGCGGCTGCTCCGCGCGGCTCCCGGACCCGCTGGTAGGTTGGTTGGCAGTGCTGTGTGTCTGCGGGTGGTTTGCCAAGCCATTCGCAGCGTGAAAGACGGTGGGTAGGTGGGTGCAGCTGCCGAGACGACGAGCGTGGCGCGTCGGTCGGTGGCTTCCGCCCTTGGAGGGCGGGGATGGGTCCCATTTTGTTTCCCCGGTGCTTGCCACACCGGGACGGGAGCGTCGGCGTAGTCGTCGCTCCCAACGCTGTCCACCTCGAGAAGGCGGGAACCCGTTGAACATTCATGTACTAAAGTGTCTGTGCAGTGTGCATCTTTATCTGGTGCCACCTTGGCCCCACAGGACCATCGATGGCCCCCTCTAACTCTGAAAATGTGGGGGGTTAGTGTAAATCTATGAAGTGCATTGGAAAGCTTGTGTAAATTCAGTACAAGTTTACTTCACAGGTTTTAATGCTCAGTCCAATGGTTTGACCTCCAGAGGTCAAGTTGGGTCACAATAGCCAGTTTCCACTAAAATATGCCATGCCTAAGAAGCCTAGACATAGTTATCATGCCATTATACCTATTACAGTGGTGTAAAGTACATTTACCTTACCTTACCTTACCTACGGTTGTCGGAAATTTTGGAGGCCAAATGGCCTGCAGGTTCCGTTCTATGACGAGCTCAAATTAACAGAAGTCCTCATTTGGTCTTTCTCAGCCGGAGAGACTGAGTCGGAAACCACGGGCAGTCGCCCGTGGATGGGGGGTCGGTCAGTCAGGGACCTCGTACCATAGGTGAGTCCAGTTTGAGTCCAGTCTTGCCTTGAACTGTTCGACAGTGCGGGCTTCAACCACGGACACCGGTAGCGAGTTCCAGTCATTTACAATGCGACACCTAAAGGCAGTACGGCGAACTCTGGATGTGGCAGTAGGCTTAACCAGCTTCCAGGGGTGGCCACGGGTGCGCGAGGTCCTGTCCAGACTGAGAAACAGTGTTGGGTCCTGGTCAACAGCCCCGTGTAGGAGTTGATAGGTCCTAATCATATCACCTCGGCGTCTTCTATAGTATAACGCTGGAAGCTTGAGAGCTCTCAACCTTTCCGGGTATGAAAGTCCCCTGATAGAACTGACCAAACGTGTGGCACGGCGTTGAACTTTTTCAAGTGCTCTCTCGTCGGCGCAATTGAAGGGGCCCCAAGTAGAATTACCATATTCGAGAAGAGGGCGGACTTGTGCCTTGTAGAGAAGTGGCAGTGTGAGCAAGTCTATGTTGGCGAAGGTCCTTCTAATCAGTGCAGATAGAAAAATTCAGATAAAAAAATTTGCAGATAAAAAAGATAATGCAGATAAAAAATTTGATAGAAAAATTCCTTTTTTGCTCTGCTATGTGGAACATAATGACATCCTGCCAGTGGTTTGACCTCCAGAGGGCACTTGTTGACCTAACATGACCTGAGGTCACGGAAGGTCATACATTGGTCCTGCTACATATTAAATGAACGCCAGTGACGAGACATACATGATGATGTTTAATTCAGAGCTCTAGCTTGATTAGGGCAAAATTTATCATCAAAATATTTTTTTACCCTTGGAGTCCTGTGATGACCTCAGATAAGTTAAAGGGCAAACATCGCCCCAGGAATCTGTGAAACGGTGGCCAAGAATGCTTTGAATACATACACTTTTATTAAATTCACATACACATTCAAATGAAGCATGTTAAACGAAGAGAACTATTAAAAGACATTTGTCCGCCAGACGGGCGAGATGCCAGCCACGCCACTCCCCGGGCGTGCACCCCACTCCATTTGTGGTGTCAATCAGTGACTCCTCTTTTAGATGTTAATGAACAATGGCGACCGATTGAACCCCGTAGTGCTCTGTAGCACGACCCGCTCGTGGCGGCCCGGGGGCACCAACCACCTTTTCTGAGGAATCTGAGTATGTGCAATCATTGTTTGTGACTTTAAAGGGAGTGTGGCACCTTCATAACGTGATTTTAACTGAGATAGCCAAGTTGTAAAGCAATTCGGAAAACCCAGTACTCGATATATCATTATCTTGGAACTCGATATTTCCGTAGAAAAAAGCTAAAACCTACCTGACACCAGCCCCCTCATCAGCCCCTCGCCAGTCAGCTATTGTTGTGAGCTGTTGGTGTGACGACATATGCTGACGTCACGATGAGCATCAGCCAATCGAAGCCCTTGAAGCGTTTCGAGTATAGTAGTGGTTGCCAGATCATGACATCATCCACAGGCAGACATTTTTTTCTTTTCCTAGAGGAGTATTTTAAAATAAAAATATTGAGCTTATTTGTACATTTCTCAGAGAAATCATGAGTAGTTTCATTATTTTCGGCTAAAAGTACGCCTAATTACACTAAATTCCAGGATTCGACCAAGGTTCCACATTCCATTTAAGATCATATGACAGCTTTTCCCCATGTTTTTTCTATGCGAGAGGTCACCTCTTGTCCTGACCTCAGGTCACCAAATTGAAAAATCCTGGATATGAATTTTGTAGACCATGGAGGGTTCATCAAGTGTAGAAAGTTTCTAATCAGACAGCTTAGAAATGTAGCTCTGGTAGAGCCCAAAAGTTGAATTGAGGTGACTTTGTTTAACCTTGCCTGGTGACCTGACCTAGTCTGGCCCTGGGTAAAAAGCTTTCAGGGATGGTGGGGAAAATGATTGGGTGAGAGGTAGACCCCTGAACTGTGGTGCTGCGCCTCAGCGTTTTTCTGCTATTCTGAAAAAAACATTAGGTTGGTTATTTGTGCCCTCCAGTGGGGAGGGCTTCCTGCATTTCTTTTCCTAACCAAACTTAAAACTGATTGCTAGATGTATGAATAAAACCTAATGGTTTATGGGTTGAAAATTAAAATTATGATAGCAATCAACAGCCCAGTAAAATGATGGTGCAGAAATAAATTGAAAATCTGAGAATATAATAATGCTGTTAATATCATTTAACAACCGCCTGTTAATGCTATTTAACCTTTCATGTTTCAGACATAGTCTTACTTATACACTATCCACCATGAGCCATTCTGATTCATTTGGAGAGGATGAAGAGGAGGTGCCTGGCGCTGAGGGCTTGCGGTTTCTGTGTCTAGCAGATTTACATCACCTTCGCTACGATGACGAGGAGGTGCCAACAGAAACCTCCGATCAACAGGTAAAGCTCGCCGATTCTGACCCCCAACTGAATTGCGATTAGTTGGGAAATCTAACACGAATCAAATAAAGTCATAACATTTATTCTTTGACCTCAAACAAAAACTAGCGCTTGTGGTGGCCGTAATGAAAGATTTATTGCTTCTGTGTTTCCATTGCGTCTTAATTCCCTGCATTTGTTTCAATGCGTTCCATGGGCGAGGAATAGAGTCGAATGGAAATCCACGGGATCTTGAAAGCACCGAAGTGTGCTACATGGTGGCAGGGTGAAGCCAAACCAGCCGCCACGGCTGTTAGCGCTGCTCTGTCGAAATCGCAAATCTGCTACTCTGCTATCGCTGCTCTTTTACCACAGAGCGCTACCAAAGTGCAACTCAATTTTTTCTAAATACATTTCAATGAAAATCATCGTTTATATGTATATCTGCATATTACATAAAGATTAGCAGTTTTATTGTATGTTATATTAGTGAAATATCACAACAAAAGCATTCATTCAATCTCTTTGTTTTCTGTTGGAGAGAAACATTTCTCTCCATCTCCTAATTTTATGGGTGGCGGTCTGCGTATCAGGTTGTTGGTAGCGGTGTTGAATTCTTTTGAGTCCGCTACCCGCCACTCTACGGCTTTTTGGCCATAGAAATCGCTACGCTATCGCTACCGCTACTCCGCTGCCATTAGCAGTGGAGTAGCGGTGTAGCGGACTTAATTACTGCGGAGTTCGCAATTAGCAGAGTAGGGGACTTAACCAGTGGACTGTTTGGCCCTGACTGCCACATAGAAAATGTCTGACCTCATATTAATTAGTGTAGCTATAAGCTATCAAAATTTGAGCATGCGCTCTACTAGTGTTTTTTCTTTTGATACACATGTCATGTCTAATCGTTGGTTCACCTTGCGGTGGCTAATTACCCTGTCTTTGACTTGATACGAGAATAGTTTTGACGTCTTCACGTATCTCTGTTTTATGTAAACTAAAGTGGAACCATTTGGTTAACTTTGCCTTTCTGTTTGCAGAAAAATACAGAAAGTCTCATCGAGGACTCGCTGTTGAAGTTCTTCGACAGGGTGTCGGTCGACCCTGATCTCCCAAAGCTCTCCAGGAAGCAGCACATCGAGTTTCTGGAGCGCTCGATCCGATTTCTCTCCCGCGACTACGAGGTGGGTTTCCTCTTGGGACTCTTGAACTTGCCTTTGTTAAATCTCGGGGCGGACAGATTATCTGTTGATGTGTTTTGGTGATGGCATTGCTCGATAGTTTTCTGAGCTGGACCGATGTAACCCGACTTAGATTTGAATGTTGTATCATATGCATTCGTTTAAAACGCGTCCGAATCGCACGTGCATTACGAACCGAAAAATTTAGTTCCGTGGTGTTTGGAAGCGCATTACCCTGTAGTCTCAAAGCGTTCTGCCTTGTAAGGACTGGGCTGCTTCAGCTCTCGGTTCTGCCGCAGTGTTTGGACGCCAGTCAGCCCTGGCTCTGCTACTGGATGCTGCAGTCGCTAGACGTGCTGAACCACCAGCTACCCTCCTGCCTGGCCAGCAGCCTCACCGACTTCCTGGCGCGCTGTCAGGTCAGTGC
This sequence comes from Lepas anatifera, assembly GCA_034440635.1. Lineage (NCBI taxonomy): Eukaryota > Metazoa > Arthropoda > Thecostraca > Lepadidae > Lepas > Lepas anatifera. The sequence goes on from JAOTON010000341.1 coordinate 441,094, forward strand.
GAGCTGCTCTGCCATTGCTGCTCTGCGCAGGCACCGTCTGTCAATAGGTAGTTTGTCTTTCCCAAATGCCACCTGCCCCGTCAAAATATATTCAATACCCAGCCTACAGTGCTGCTCAGAAGTCCTCCCTCCCGGCGTTATCTCCGTCTCTGAAAGTTGAGTTAGGTACATATGAACTTGTGGGTGTCGTTCCTAAGTCTATTAGCTTCATCCACGCTAATTTTAAGAATTTTCAACCGGAAGGCAGGGTCGAAAGTTGGGTTGTAGGAGCTTTAGGCTAAAAAACGGGATTCAGAAGTCCCCATGTGCCTACCGAAGCTTCTGTGCCAGCCGTTATGCCCTACTCTCTGCTCACGGAGTTAGTGTTAGAAGAGGTCGCCTGCATTTTTATATGCGCCACTTTTCTTGATATAGAACCACACATTTGGCTACCCCTATTAACTTTTTGAGCTCAATCACATTTTGTGAAGAGTTTGCACAGATGCGCGTACGGAATTTATTGGAATCCGTTTTTCTAATGCCTTGAGTAATCCTGCGTTTTTTAACGTGCTCTGGTTTGTGGATCTAGCATGGTGTAAGACCTTTTCTGGATATCAGGCTTGTAGAATTATCTTGTTTTCCCGATTGAATCGAGAACGGGCAATGCTTGAAGACGCGTCAATACCCAGCGGTGGGTGAGATACTTCTTGCCATTGTGTCTGCGCCTGAGCAGGACCCGCTGGGAGGCTGCGGCCGACGCCCGTCAGCTGTGCTGATTCGAGAGTATTTGCTGAGTCTGTACCGAGTCTGTGTCTGTATATGACCTGCTGGGAGGCTTCGGCCGATGCCTCATCAGCTGTGTTGATTCTCTGCTGCAGGGAGTCTGTACCACGTCTTTACTGGGTCTGTAACGAGTCAAGAATCTGTACTGCGTCTGTGTCTGAGTCTGTACCGAGTCTTTGCTGCGTCTGTGTCTGAGTCTGTACTGCGTCTGTGTTTGAGTAGGACCCGCTGGGAGGTTTCGGCGGAGGTCCCGGCCAGCTGCCCCACCTGGCCGCCACCTACGCGGCGGTGATGGCCCTGACCTGCATCGGCACCGCGCCGGCCCTGCGCGCTATCAACCGGTCAGTCGTCGGGCCTGTCGCTGCCACTCCCTACGGAGTCGCCTCTCACCATCTGGTTAACACAGCCCGCTGCATTAGCAGAGGTTTTAACACTCGGGGGGGTGGGGGGTTCACTAGTACTTACCAATCAAGAAAGCGCCTAATAGCAAGAAATTACCCGGAAAACATCGGTTGTATGCCTGTATTTAGTGGGCAATCTCTAATGTTATTAACGCAAGATCGCGTTTTGTTGGATCATTTCTGAGAATCGAGGTGGCAGTATGAACTTCTTGCCCCTGAGAGTTCATGTAGGGTCACTGCAATGTGGTAGTCAATTACTTCGATGGATGAATATGTAGTTTACGTTTTGGCTTCGTCGTATTTTTTTCCGTGGATAACGATAAAAGTACTATCAGTTTGCTAGAACTGTCTGTTTGTCATTTAGGGTGGAAGTACTCAGGCATCTATATCAGAAGTATGTCTCTGTAGTCCGACTGTCTATGTAGTAATCTGCGCTGGGAATAGATGTCAGTAACTTGAATCTTTTAGTGACCAAAGACAGGATTCCAGGCTTTTCCCCGATGTTGATGTGTTTCTGAAATGGCCAAACTATTTTCCGAAATTCTGAGTTATATTTTCCAAAAATTTGAATTATATTTTTCAACCTACGTTTTTGTATTTATTCTCAACCTAGAGTGTTAAAAACCCAGACAATTCAAGCAGTTTGTGATCCACTAAAGAAGTTTCAAACAAAAAATAGATTTTCCCCTCATTAGTTTTGGAATTTTGGAAGCTTAATTTCGAAGAAAATTATTTACAAAAATTATATATTCTAGTGTACAGATACGGCATTGGTGGTTCGAAATTGAGCTTTTATCTATGGTTTGTTTATATACTATTGATGTGCGTTTTTTTCTACACATGTTAGCAGGTGACGTTTCACCTGCGTTTCAATCAGATGTTTCAAGCAGATCACGTTTCAATCATTGTTTTAGTTGCGCTCAGCCAAAAGTGGCAGGCACGGAACGGAAGTTTGTATTTCTGTTAGACGCTGCTTGACTTCTCGTGATCTAAATACTGACCCTAGCTGAAAAGGCACACCAGTTTCGAGTTGAAGTTGACGCACGCGCTCGGCAGGCCCGGCCTCTCCCGGTTCCTGCGCGAGTGCCACAACGCGGACGGCAGCTTCTGCATGCACGAGGAGGGCGAGGTGGACATCCGGGGCGCCTACTGCGCCGCCGCCGTCGCCCGCATCACCAACGTCTTCACGGACCGCATGTTCGCCAACACCGCAGAGTGGCTGGCCAGGTGAGCCCAGCCTCCGGTCGGCGGACGGCGGACACGAGGCCTCCCTGTTTGTTCTGCCTGTCATTTTGTGGTAAGGACGCGTCCCTCCTGGGCTGACAGCCGCGCGACCGAGCCGGGATGTGGAGCTCTAGGTGGCGTCATTCAACCGTGAATTAGTGGCTGTCGTCAGTCCGTGGCGTGCCAGGCGTCACCTTGAAAGCGGCGTGCGCGTGGTGAGCGCCCGCCGACAGCAGGCGCTTCGTTGAGAGCGACCCGTGCGTTGGATCCGGACCTACAGGAGGCGTCCCGTCGGCAGGGTGTGTGTTCTGGATCTGCGCCAACAGCAAACATCTCGTTGAGAGCGTCGCGTGTGTATTCGCAGCTGTCAGACGTACGAAGGCGGCTTCTCGGGCACCCCCGGCCTGGAGGCGCACGGCGGCTACACGTTCTGCGGCCTGGCGGCGCTGGCGTTACTGGGCCGGGAGAGACTCTGCGACCTCGACTCCCTCATGGTGAGGCGACTCCCTCCTCCGCCACCCCAGCTTTCTCATCATGAGGTGACTCCCGCCTCCCCAGCTCTCTCATAATGAGGTGACTCCCGCCACTCCAGATCTCTCATGGTGAAGCGACTCCCGCCACCCCAGCTCCCTCGTGGTGAGGTGACTCCCGCCTCCCCAGCTCTCTCATGGTGAGGCGACTCCCGCCTCCCCAGCTCCCTCATGGTGAGGTCACTCCCGCCACCCAAGTTCCCTCATGGTGAGGTCACTTCCGCCACCCCAGCTCCCTCATGGTGAGGTCACTCCCGCCACCCCAGCTCCCTCATGGTGAGGTCACTCCCGCCACCCAAGCTCCCTCATGGTGAGGTGACTCCCGCCTCCCAGTTCCCTCATGGTGAGGTCACTTCCGCCACCCCAGCTCACTCATGCTGAGGCGACTCCTGCCACCTGAGCTCCCTCATGACAAGGCGATTCCCGCCACCCCAGCTCCCTCATGGTGAGGTCACTTCCGCCACCCCAGCACTCGCATGGTAAGGCGACTTCCGAAACGAGTTCCTTAGGTTCTCCCCGAGTAGCGATTTGCTTACCGACCCTATTGGGCAGATAAAAAAGCAACTGGCATTACACAGTCAGAGAGCATGCCGTTTATTCTGTCTGTTCGTTAGTTTTGTGCTCCTTTTCTTCTTATACTTTTTGTTGTATTTACCACTTGTGTACTGTGTATGTGCTTGTGCGTGACGGGAGTTATCGATGTGTGTGTGCGTGTGTTTAAATGCTATCGATGACTTCGCCCATAATTGGGCATTCGAACCTGTGGGCGATACATACACATACAGTCATACCTACAGTTGGTCAGACGCCGTATGACCCGGGCAGCTGTTGGTGCGTCGTTAAACCCCAACAGCTGGTCAGAGAGTGTTTCAGAACGTGCTGACAGACTGAGCGTCAACTATTCAAGCTGGTGAGCACAACTTTGCCTACTTTGTCACCGACTTGATCAATTTCTGTCACCAACAATGCTGACGAGTCGACAGTTTTTTCTACCTCTGGTGGCCGGGCTCTGGCGCCGCTGCAGTGGCCTGTAGTCGGGCTCTGACGCCGCTGCAGTGGCCTGTGGCCGGGCTCTGACGCGCCGCTGCAGTGGCCTGTGGCCGGGCTCTGACGCGCCGCTGCAGTGGCCTGTGGCCGGACTCTGACGCTGCTGCAGTGGCCTGTGGCCGGACTCTGACGCGCCGCTGCAGTGGCCTGTGGCCGGGCTCTGACGCTGCTGCAGTGACTTGTGGCCGGGCTCTGACGCGCCGCTGCAGTGGTCTGTGGCCGGGCTCTGACGCGCTGCTGCAGTGGCCGGGCTCTGACGCCACTGCAGTGGCCTGTGGCCGGGCTCTGACGCGCCGCTGCAGTGGCCTGTAGTCGGGCTCTGACGCGCCGCTGCAGTTTCCTGTGGCCGGGCTCTGACGCGCCGCTGCAGTGGCCTGTGGCCGGGCTCTGACGCGCCGCTGCAGTGGCCTGTAGTCGGGCCCTGACGCGCCGCTGCAGTGGCCTGTGGTCGGGCTCTGACGCGCCGCTGCAGTGGCCTGTGGTCGGGCTCTGACGCGCCGCTGCAGTGGCCTGTGGTCGGGCTCTGACGCGCCGCTGCAGTGGCCTGTGGTCGGGCTCTGACGCGCCGCTGCAGTGGCCATTGGCCGGGCTTTGACGCGCCGCTGCAGTGGCCTGTGGCCGGGTTCTGACGCGCCGCTGCAGTGGCCTGTGGCTGGGCTCTGACGCGCCGCTGCAGTGGCCTGTAGTCGGGCCCTGACGCGCCGCTGCAGTGACCTGTGGCCGGGCTCTGATGCTGCTGCAGTGGCCTGTGGCCGGGCTCTGACGCCGCTGCAGTGGCCTGTGGCCGGGCTCTGACGCCGCTGCAGTGGCCTGTGGCCGGGCTCTGACGCGCCGCTGCAGTGGCCTGTGGCCGGACTCTGACGCTGCTGCAGTGGCCTGTGGCCGGGCTCTGACGCGCCGCTGCAGTGGCCTGTGGCCGGGCTCTGACGCTGCTGCAGTGACTTGTGGCCGGGCTCTGACGCGCCGCTGCAGTGGCCTGTGGCCGGGCTCTGACGCCGCTGCAGTGGCCTGTGACCGGGCTCTGACGCGCCGCTGCAGTGGCCTGTGGCCGGACTCTGACGCTGCTGCAGTGGCCTGTGGCCGGGCTCTGACGCGCCGCTGCAGTGGCCTGTGGCCGGGCTCTGAGCGCTGCTGCAGTGACTTGTGGCCGGGCTCTGACGCGCCGCTGCAGTGGCCTGTGGCCGGGCTCTGACGCGCCGCTGCAGTGGCCTGTGGCCGGGCTCTGACGCGCCGCTGCAGTGGCCTGTGGCCGGACTCTGACGCGCCGCTGCAGTGGCCTGTGGCCGGACTCTGAGCGCTGCTGCAGTGACTTGTGGCCGGGCTCTGACGCGCCGCTGCAGTGGCCTGTGGCCGGGCTCTGATGCGCTGCTGCAGTGGCCTGTGGCCGGGCTCTGAGCGCCGCTGCAGTGGCCTGTGGCCGGGCTCTGACGCGCCGCTGCAGTGGCCTGTAGTCGGGCTCTGACGCGCCGCTGCAGTGGCCTGTGGCCGGGCTCTGACGCGCCGCTGCAGTGGCCTGTGGCCGGGCTCTGACGCGCCGCTGCAGTGGCCTGTAGTCGGGCCCTGACGCGCCGCTGCAGTGACCTGTGGCCGGGCTGTGATGCTGCTGCAGTGACCTGTAGTCGGGCCCTGACGCGCCGCTGCAGTGACCTGTGGCCGGGCTCTGACGCGCCGCTGCAGTGGCCTGTGGCCGGACTCTGACGCGCCGCTGCAGTGGCCTGTGGCCGGGCTCTGACGCGCCGCCGTGTCTGCAGCGCTGGGTCACCTCCCGCCAGATGTCTCACGAGGGGGGCTTCTCTGGCCGCACCAACAAACTGGTGGACTCCTGCTACGCCTACTGGCAGGGCGCCACCTTCCCCATCGTGCACACCCTGCTGGCCAAATCAGGTGAGAGCGATTGGGTGCCCCCCCCTCCCTCCCAATTGTGCGGGTTCCCCCGGACGTGGTAGATATTTGGTAAATGAGGTCGAAATATATGCGAGCAGGTGGCTTGGCGCAACAGGCCCGGCTGCTGCTTGCTCAGATTCTAGTTCTGTGGTATGAACGAGATTGACTGAGGATGTGTGGACCGGTCGCTGGACGCGTCTTTGACAGGGTGGCTGGGTGCGCTCCTGAGGTTGGGCACCGAGCTGAGGTCGTGCGTGTGACCGCCGGCAGGCTCGGCGGAGCTCAGCGGCGAGCGCTGGATGTTCCACCAGGAGGCGCTGCAGCAGTACCTGCTGGCCTGCTGCGAACGCCAGAAGGGAGGCTTTGTTGACAAGCCGGGAAAGTGAGCAATCACAGAAAGCATCCACAACTCCATTTGTTTCATGACTCTTTCCCCGCCCGTCTTTTTCAGTAAAAGTGCACATCAATTTTAGAAGTGCAAATAAAAAACACCAATACCTGTGTCAGCGATAGGCAGGCCGACGTTATTTGACCGACTATCCGTGACAGTGTTAGTAACGTATCCGACGCTAAGTTTTGGTTCTAAAGAGTGAGTAGCGTGAGTAAGTAGCGGCCCCATGGTTGTCATTTTCGCACGTGCTGAATTACTGCATCACCTGCGACGCTGCTCCAGCGTTTCTTGAGTGCGCTCGCGACGACGCAAGCTGCTTTTGCTCGGGGCCTGGGTGAAGCAGTCGGTTAGCGGATGGGTTTGGTTCGAGACTGGTACTCGAATCCCCTGCAAAAACTCGGGGATCGAGCGATAGAGGCTGACTTGGGTGCGCAGTTCTAGCCCAAGCTTAGATTACTAGCCTTCTTCCCCCCCATACCGAATCTTCAGCCAATTTCCCAAACGTATCGGCTTGGCTTATTCACATCCGAAAAACAACGTTCTGATAAACTGGATGACTGTGATAATACTGAGGAGCTTGAAGTGATTTGACACCGCCGTTTGATAATTTTCGGCGGTTACGGGACTGGGACTTGCTTTCCGTTGGAAAATGTTCTTCAGGTCTGGGTTATCAAAATCAGGCTGTGAACCTGTGGCGTCCACTGTTGTTGAACCACTGTCGTGAACTATTCCCGTTTACTTCTGTGAACCAGTAGTGCTTACTGATGTGAACCAGTACAACCGATCAACTATATCATGCCCGCGAGAGTTTCCTCGGGTCTGATATAGCAGCACTGAACGACTGTCTGTTTTGCGGCTGGTTTTCTCCCTGCGTTCGGCAACATCAAGGACTTAAAGCGTCATAATTTAAGGTGCAAATGTTATGTATAATGTGATTTTCTATATTTATCTAGGGGAAATCAGGATATATGAAAATGTAAACGGAACAAAATTAAATTATAAGGAAATTAACATGAATTGGAAAATGAATAAAGTTAATTGACGTATTTGTGACGACGTATTTGCACGCCAGTCGTCCTTGTGCAGCTGCGGCTCGTTGGCGCTGACCCTCTCCGTGCTTTCCAGACACCGGGACTTCTATCACACGTGCTACGCGCTGAGCGGGCTGTCGATCGCGCAGAACTTCCACATGGGCCGACTGCACTGGCCGCGGGTGGTGGGCTCGCCGCACAACCGCCTGGTGAGGCGGCGGCTCAGCCTGCCCGGCCCAACCCCGGCACTCCGCGCCGCCGCTATGTCGGCCAGCCGATCGGAAAAGCCGCGTCTGATCGCATGTGACAGTGTTCTGGGAGGGGAGCCGAGGCCGGAACTGTTTAGCTCGGAAAGCTCTACCGAGGTAGTTTGCTACTGCTAAGATTGATAGATTTTACCCGGGTCTGTACGGGTAGTAAGACAGAAGAAAACAACTAGGTCGAGTCCAAAATGTTGCGGGACGCATCCCAAAATTCATCGCATCATCGTTTTCTGCGTCAATGGTCAAAGCCAATGGCATCATTTCTGGGAAAACAATGTTTATTTTGAAGTGCTGAAAGCATCAATCGTGAAACATGGCAGTGGTGGAAGATTTGGACGATGATACAGTATGTTGTGAAGTATAATTGTTAGAATTTTCGCGGTATTAATGGAGGCTTGCATCACAGTAAAACACGAGTCAGTACGCCGATATTTACACGATGATCAACATCCTTGAATTCATCAAAAACAGGTCACTTAATTTCGAGAAAACACAAAAATTGTAGGTTTGTTTGGAATCTCAATACTGTCACCCCTAAAACTCGGGTCTGCGTCCGCCGCTGCCCTAAAGGCCGCCGATGTTGTGCCCGTGCAGGAGCTGGTCCACCCCATCTACAACGTCACCGTGCGGCGGTCCATCAGCGCGATACAGTACTTCAGCCAGCTGTCCACTCCCAACCAGGACCGACCATCGTCGTCGTCGGGGGAGGAGGAGTTTGCAGACGCGACGGACGCCGCCGCCGCAGAAGAGCCAGTCACCCACGCGGGCCCGGGTCGGCCCGACAGCGGCAGCGCCGAACCGGCGGCCGACGCCGCGACCGCGTGACCCGCGCACGCACCTCCCACTGCCTGTTATATCAATTGACGTGAAATAAAATGAGTCATGTGTACCTGTGATGGTGGTTTGGACGTGGCTGTATGTAGTTCTACTCAGAGCCCACCTATTCAGGCATATCAAACAGAACGCGTCTGCGGCGGCGGGGTAAGCGTGATCAAGCAGCTGCTGCCCCGCGAGGATGAAGGGGGTGTGGCCACTTCATCTTTGCAGCTACTGCACGGTCATCAGTGGCAAGCGTTTGGACCGAGCCCAGTCATTTAATTTGTTTTGATTTGTACTAAGCAAACACGCCAGAAAGATGATACAATCCTGTAATCATGTACAGCTCACCATCAGTATTGGTGTGTTCACAAATATCATCGATCAGGCGAGGCCTTTCGTGATGGCACGTCAATCACATTAAAGGGGTGAAATACACGAGTTGAAAAGTCGAGGTAGTTAGAACAGATGCATACAGCTCGCGCATAAAATCGTAAACCATGCGTCGTTCTACAATATACGTTTAACCCTCGCTCCGGTGGGGGTGTTTGAACACCCCCTCGGGTTTTTCCGGCGGTACGGAAAAATTGCGGCGCGAAGCGCTGGCGCACTAGGCACACCTTATCCTTGATCAATTCCACAGTAGAACCCCAAAATTTAGGTTTGGGTCATCTCAGGTCAGGTCAACAGTGCAGGTCAAGGATACCTCACCTCCAAAATTGTTCAAGGTGGCAAAAGTAAGAGATGATTGAATCTGTCGGATTGAAACTTATACCACATAATGGGCTCACCGGGTGCTACAAAATATACTCCGAGGTTTTTCATATCGATGATGTAAGGTCAAACACAGATCATAACCTCCCCATTAAAAATGCATGGGGAAAACAGGAATTGGGCTGTATTTGTGTAGATACAGCTGAGAATACCTTCGTATTCTCCAAGTCGTAGTATCCTGGGCCCCTTTCCAGGTTCATGCTGCAATTTTTGATCTGTGGCCTGTGAGAGGTCATCTGGGGCCACTAACGCAGTTTTCAGACTTGGGTGGAAATAAAGGTACAGCTTTTGTTTTGATACCATTACGCTTGGATTGCTATTGCGAGTCGATTGGTATGCATACTGGCGATGCTTGGTCGGATAATGACCTTGGCCTGACCTGAGGTCAGGTCTTTTTTACCCAATATAATCATATCATGCATCATTCCATTTGCCGTGATGAGAGAAAGGAAATGGTGCCTACAACAGGATTCTAACTGAACTCTGATAGACGCATGAGCCCAAAACTACTCAAACATGGAACTTTCTTTAACCTGTCATGACCTCAATTTTGACCTGAGCCAAAAACAGACGGATGCAGTTTCGTGACTGTACGAGTTATCCAACAGAGTTCGCGTTTTTCGCTATCCTGCATAGGAGCAGAGTTCGAGGGGGAGGGGGGGTGGAGAACGTATACCGTGGGCAGCGATCCAGGATATGTATTCCGATGTATTTTTACTCCTTGGCTAGAGCGCCCAGTCCTAGGTTGCTATAGCCAAGGCTGCGAAAGCGGTCAATTTCGAATATATTCCGATTTCGATCCGTCTATTGCGCTTCCGCTCCTGGGAGGCGGCTCTGGTTTAATGGTGTGTTATCTCTCCCTTGCCACAGATTTTCGCGAATTACGTGTTTTAACCTTTGCCCAGGCGACGGTTGGGTCGCCAGCAAGGGTTGGAGTCAAAATAGACACCTCACTTGAAAAAGCTGAGAGGGCAGGAAAAGCAATCGACTGCTCGTCTGAAATGCAATGGAAGCCACTGGCCATTTGTGGTCGTGCTAATATTGAAGGTATAGATCAAAGAGGTTAACGTGGCTACTTCGGTCAATGTTTACGAGAGATCCTGAGCATTAGACGGGCGTTTTTCGCCGAATGGATAGGAAAGATACCGATCCAGCATAAACACGGGGTGATAAATCTTAGATTGTCATGTTATTCCCTTTAGAAAAGGCTAGGGATGAGCACATTGAGGTGCGATAAGCCTGGCTATTTATAGGGACCAGGGAGTTAAAAATATGACTGCTCTATGATTTTTGACATCGATGACGTAAGGTCAGGTACGAGCCACGACCTCTCCATTGGAAATACATGGGGAAAATTGTTTTAGCTGAATAACTTAATAATGGATGGTGATTGAAATCTATTTAAACTGCATTAGATTTGCCTCGTCTTTGCGGGTCTAATGATGTGCATTTCACCTAATTTGGCCTTGACCTGACCTCAGGTCAGGTCAAATCCTGGATTTGACCTTGTAAGGTCATATTATATATCATTCGATTCGGCTTGCTGCGAGGTTTCTAATGTTCTAAATTGTTTAGCTCTATATTTACTTGTTCAGATGAAATGGCCGAAAACCTTTATTTACATGTTATCCCTATGATAGTGGATGGGCTACCCAACGCCGTTTACCGTTTTTCGCTATCTGGCGTGGTTCTCGAGATCTTAGGGGGCGGGTACACCCGTCAAAGTGAAGGTGGCTCAGACCGTCAATGCGCGTGTTAAACCGTTCGAACCTGCGGTCAGTCGCCAACTAACCGACACCGTCCAGAAGCACCCCGCCCTTTGGTGCCGAAAATACATCTACAACCGGGAGATCAGTATCAGGTAGGTGTCACGAGCTTGCTGGTTCGTTGAAAACACCATAGAACGGGAATGGGGCCGGGCCACTTGAGCCTAAGGACTCGGGGCGGCGACCGCCCCCTCCTTGGATCCGGCCCTGCCCCGGACGCCGTCGCGAGCATTTGTATACACTGGCGGCGCCGCCGCAGTGAGGCGTCGAGTGGCTACCGGCCACTACCTCTCCCGTCACCCGGCGGTGGCTCCGATCCTGCCCCGGACACTCAGCGCCGCGTGACGACTGATCCTGAACACACTGCTGCGTGTCGGTGACGTGCTGTGCTTAACTGTGAACCTCAGCACCAGTGGAGGGCCTCAGCACCTGTGGGAGCTGCGACACCAGTGGGAGTCTCGGCCCCAGTGGGAGCCTCAGCACCAGTGGGAGCCTCAGCACCAGTGGGAGTCTCAGCACCTGTGGGAGCTGCGACACCAGTGGGAGTCTCGGCCCCAGTGAGGGCCTCAGCACCAGTGGGAGCCTCAGCACCAGTGAGAGCCTCAGCACCAGTGAGAGTCTCAGCACCTGTGGGAGCTGCGACACCAGTGGGAGCCTCAGCACCAGTGAGGGCCTCAGCACCAGTGGGAGCTTCGGCACCGGCGGACCGTTAGAGGCAGGATGGCGCTGGCACGAATTCTGTTCTGGCTGTCTCTGGTGACCGCACTCTGCCGTGAGTAGCTGCACCATTATACTCCTGATCCCCGCTTTATGTCGAGCACTTGGTAAATTTTCTGGCAATGTCAGCTCTTGCTCGGCATTCAGTTAAATACATTCTAGTCGCAATTAGTAACCATGCAGGTTTTTTTAGCCTAATTTGCGTTTTTCCGACTCAGGAGCGTAAATAAAAAATAATATAGGTATAAACCATTTCGAGGAGCTACGTGACCGGGGGTTACAGCCTTTGCAGTTCTAGCAAGACCAAAGCTCTCTTAACACGCGCATTGACGGGGGTCTGAGCCACCTTCGCATTGACGGGGGCGGGTACCCGCCCCTAAGATCTCGAGAACCACGGTAGGTATCGAAAAACGGTAAACGGCGTTGGGCGGCCCATCCACTTTTCCATCGAAAACATTTGAGCCATTTTTTGTCAGGTCACATTTAAGGTCACCAGAGGTCAAAACATGCCCGTCATAGGGATAACGTAAAATTCAGTTTTTCGGGCATTACATCTGAACAAGTAAAGATAGAGCAAAACGACTTAAACTATATGAATCCTCTTAGTAAGCCGAATCGAATGATATATAATTTGACCTTGCTAGGTCAAATCAAGGATTTGACCTGACCTGAGGTCAGGTCAGGGTCAAATTATATAAAATGCATATCATTAGAACTGCAAAGCCCAGGCGAGTCTAATGCAGCTAAAATAAATGCTCTATCACCATCCGTTACTGAGTTATTCCGTAAAAACCATTTTTCCAATGTATTTCCAATGGAGAGGTCATGCGTCGTACCTGACCTTAGGTCATTGATATAAAAAATACCGGAACATATTTTAGAGAACTCGGTGGGGCCATTATGTGATATGAGTTTCAATCGGATAAGTTCACCCTGCTCCGACTTATGCTATCTTAAACTTTTTTGAGGTCGGGTCACTTGACCTGTACTGGTGACCTGACCTGAGATGACCTAACCTTAAAATTTTCACAGAAGTTGTAAAAATCATGAGGAAAAGGCAAACCAAGTACGGCGGCGCTACGCGCCGCGTTTTTTCTTATCTCCGAACAACCCGAGGGGGGCGGGTACCCGCCCCCGTCAATGCGCGTGTTAATATGCTTAAGATTATGAATCCCTCCCAAAAGAGCGCGGGTTTATGACTCCGTGTACTAGCAGTTGGTGCGTCGTTCAACTACAACCAGTGCTATTGACAAGGGGCTTCCCTAATGTGCACATACTGCTCCAAAATCGACATGTGCCTTCGTGTGCTGAATTTTGAGCCTTGTCAAGCCATCATGTATATTTATAAGTGCCTTTCTACGGGAGTACAGACCCCTTTGCTTTCCACGCCATGTACCTAGCAACATGTTCTCGTTATTCTTCCCATGCCGTCTGTATCCCAGAGAGGGACACGGGACACGTCATCATCATCATCATCATATATATTTTAGTCATCAACATTCATAATGCGATGACTAAGTGACATGTGTATAGGTTGGGGTGGTCTAGTGGCTTCATTGACTGCCTCCAGATTGGGGCAGCGTGGATTAACGCGGGTTCGATCCCCCACGGAGAGAAACCGCCTTCCGTGTCCGATTTGGCCCAGTGGAGAGGTTCTTTAAGCACCCACGCCAATAGTCCCTGTGATTGGGCAAGTGTGTCCGTTCGGAGTGACCATAGTAAAATAAAATAGTAAATACATAAAACTAAAGGATCTACAACTAACAGAGGCGTCTGATAAGTTCACACTCATGAACTGGATTCGGTAAATCTCCCTGAGCAATTGGAGAGGCTGAACAGAGTGGAGCAGTTAATGGGCGGATGACGGAATCTCGCCCGGCGAGGAACGGCTGCTGCCAACCGGCGGAGTTCCTGGAGTCGCAGAGGGGCGCCAGTGTTGAAAGGGATCACCAATCGACTTAAAAACTGATTTCTGAACGTTTCTGGGGCGCTCAGATATGTATCCTGTCAAGCTTCATGGATGCTTGATACATATATTGATTGCAAAGCCTGTTTTTTCATTTAACCTGATACGCGGACGTCGTGCCCCCCTCCCCCGAAATGTATTGTGCTTTAGTTTCAAAGCATAGGTCGGTGTTATTGTGCCCATGCCGCGCGGGTACCACTCATCTCCGGAGGGGATGACCAGCCCCGTTGGATTCGTCCCTGGGTTAGCGGGTCAGCACGTGGAGCGTGCTGGCGGTTCCGAGGGCGGCGTGCGCCGAGCGCTGCGGATGGGCCAGCATCTAACCGTGCAGAGACGGACGACTGCCATTGGATTGCCACGCTTATCGCACTACCAGGATGCAGGCCTCGCCTGCCGTCAGTAACACAAACAGCTGTACCAGTCTGCGATCCGTAGTCTCTTGTAGCCCGGCGGTATTTGCTTAGGTATTCACTAAGTATCGAATGTTCCGGAGCTATCACCAGACATGCGCGTCGGCTTGGATGCGTATATTAAGAGAGAGCCGCAATCTCCATCGTACCAGATCGGAGTCTGTCTGGTACATCTCCCCTCCTTTAGAAGAGTAGCTGAGTTCAGCATTTCGAACGGCGCAATGGTTCGGTATCGCTCTGAGCTTACATCACAAAAGTAAAATCACATAACCGTGGAATCCCAGCCAGAGTAATGTTATCAAAAGTTGTGGGCACACTCATACAACATCATGAAGTGAAAAGGTCAGCTAACCTTAGCTGAGAGAACACAACTCAGTTGAGATCCTGGCGAGGGTTGGCAGGCTAACACTTCTGCAGTGAATGTCCCTTGATTAAGTTAACATCATAGCACACAACAACATTTGCACCTGTATCAGCACTTGCTATATGGCTTCCTTTCCTCCCCTGGGTGGCGGATAACGAGACCCGAGTCATGCTGGCGCTTCACATGACGTAGTCCCTGAGGCGAGCCGGCAACCTGCGGCTACGAACAGGGCGGGGAACACCCGGCGTAGAGTCTGAAACTTGAAACGCAAGAGGGACACGAGCGGCACTCTGATCGCGCCCGGAATCGGGGGCAGCCGGCAGCGGGGAGGAAGCATGGGCCTCCCGCCGGGAGCTTGCAGGATCGCGGTATATTGGAAGCCCTGGCGATGGTACCGGTGGTAGTCGAGGGGGAGTGGCCGCACGCGAGTCGGCCGGTACGCGTTGGAGGAGACGCCGGTTACGTACCACGGAGGGCGTGCCGACCCGCCATGAGTTCGGCTGAACAGCAGGTCCAGCGATGACATGGGGCTGGGACCATGTCCTCTCCGCATCGAGCCGGGTCCGGACCGAATCACCGAATTCGAGTGGCGGTAGGTGACGGGTTCCTTGTCGCCTGTCGTATCCTGATTTTTGAAGTTGTTTGGCGCGGGCATGATGATCACGAACTTGCTGGAAGTCAGGCCAGGAGGGGATCAGCGTACCCCCCGGCAACGGGTACCCGCGTTTGCAGGTTCCGGCCCATGATCAGTTGGGCCGGGCTGTAGCCTGTCACCTCCAGTGGGGTATTGCGGTACGCCAGCAGGGCCAGCGCCGGGTCAGCCTGCTTAATGATGCGTTTGGCGACCTGCACGGCGCGCTCGACTGCACCGTTACTGCGCGGATTATGTGGGCTGCTGATGATGTGCTCAAATCCGTATTGAGCCGCAAACTGCGTGAATTGTGCAGAGCCGAACTGTGGTCCTTCATCAGACCTCACAGTCTGAGGGATACCGAAGCGAGCAAAGGCACCCTTATCTACGTGCCCTGCATTCACTGGCCACTACATGCGAGTTCGCTGATAAGCAAGAACAGATCCGTGACCGACTAGTATCGAGTGTGCGCGATGCTCCTCTTGCCGAACGCCTGGCATTAGAGTCCGTACAGACTCTCCCCCACTTAGAGGGTATAGCACGCAAATATGAAGTCGTGCGGCAATCGCGAGAGGCACGGCGACGCGTCGACGCCGTCTGTCGAGATGGAGCAGAACCAGTGTCTGCCCCCAGCGATGCAGTGGGCCGGGACAGCGCCCTTCCAGTCACAACCGATAGCCCTAGCGTAAATGCCTGCTCATGCCAGCGGCCCAAATCTCCCCATCCAGTCTGCGATTACTGTGGGCCCCGGCACCAGCGCGGTGCTGCACACTGCAGTGCCTTCGGCAAGCAGTGCACAGCATGCGGAAAGTATAATCACTTCGCACAGGTCTGCAGGCAGGGACAGCGATCCCGTCCGCCGCCTCGGCTACCGCGCTCACAGCAGCGGCCAGTGCCGCCCGCTCCTCACCGGGGGCACCATGTACCAGTCTGCGATCCGTAGTCTCTTGTAGCCCGGCGGTATTTGCTAAGGTATTCACTAAGTATCGAATGTTCCTGAGCTATCACCAGAAACGCGCGTCGGCTTGGATGCGTATATTAAGAGAGAGCCGCAATCTCCATCGTACCAGATCGGAGTCTGTCTGGTACAACAGCCAGACACGAAACCAGCTTTGTCACGTCTTACACGTTTACTTAACTTTTGCCATCCACTTTTTCTTTAGCGTCGTTTTATGTACCTACATCGAAACATTCTATCAGAAGTCGCACTTGTTTAGTTATGGTTATGACTGCAAAATGACCTAAGCTGTCGATGCACCCAAAAACCCTAATGATGTTGACAACAGCCTTCCTACCGGAGCCGCCGGCCCCTGACCGCGCTCCCCTTGTCCGCAGGGGAGGGGGGACAACCAACTCAACGCACCAACTGTCAGTGCCATATGGCTTTCAAATCCTCGACATCCTGCCAACACTGACCATGCTCCCCTCGTCGACATCCTACCAACACTGACCATGCTCCCCTCGTCGCCAGCCTTCCTGCCGCAGTCACTGACTGATGATGCCTGGCCGTGCTCCCCCTCGACATCCTGCCAGCACTGACCATGTGTCCCTCGTCGACATCCTACCAACACTGACCATGCTCCCCTCGTCCACAGCCTGCCTGCCGCAGTCAACAGCCCTCTGCGAGCCCGAGACGGGCGGCTTCGCCTGCGTCAGCGGCTTCAACGAGTGCATTCCCATCGCTTGGCGGTGCGACGGCGAAAGTGATTGTAGCGACGGCAGCGACGAGATTGACTGTCCGGCCGACTGCAACGACCAGCAGTTCGCCTGCACCGAAACCGACCCGCCGCAGTGCATCAGTCGGCACTGGCGCTGCGACGGCGACCTCGACTGCAACGACGGCAGCGACGAGCTAGACTGCGCGGCAGCCATCGAGCCTCCGGAGAGTACCACCCTGGCGCCGCCGCAGCAGCAGCCGGACATGCCGCGGCCCGCCAGGAACCTCAGCGAGTCGAGGGTCGCCACCGCGGGCGGCGGCGGCGGCGGCGGAGGGCTGGCGATCGTGCTGATGCTGTCGGCCGCCACCGTGCTGGTGTGACCGCCGGTGATCTGGCACGTGACCGCCGCTAAACCGTCAGGTGAACGCCGGTGATCTGGCACGTGACCGCCGCTAAACCGTCAGGTGACCACTGGTGATTTGGCATGGCAGCACAGCTTTGAACTGTTACACATTTGAACTGTTGGCGAAGGCTCCTCTTGGTACACATGTGATATGATGGTAGCAAAGGCCTCGCCCAGAATGTTTTTGTAGAATCCCTAACCATATTTTCCCTCAAGACCAATCAGTTGCACATTGACAGGTAGATGAACCAGCACACAGCCAAATCTTGCTACACTTTTGAGTTGCCTCGTATGTGACACCCGTTCTACAGTGCACACGCGGAACTAATATTATTTTTCCTTTAAAAATTACATAAAAGGCCACAGTCATGGCGATGCACATACCCCACCAGTCACTGCCCCTTTCCTTATCCCTGGGGTTCTTCTCAACCGCGAGTCTTCAGTGTTTCACGGCCGGTAATAGCCGACTATGGCGGTTCATTTCACGGCGCAAAGTACAGCAATTGCGGGCTTGCGCCACCAGGAAGGTCGGATGGTGTGCTCCACTATCATGCATGTACAGAGATCTGGTATCGCGCGGCCTCCAGCGATCGCGGTGTATCCGGCCAACAGTGTATCACTCCCCCACACTGTATCCGGCCCAGTGTGTGGGGAGTGGCTGGATTGGTGTGACAGAGCAAGGGAGATCATCTAGGGGCTGGGGGTCCAACAGAGAACACAGGGCTAGTGTAGTCAGTGCTCGTGTCCAGAAATGAAGGGCGCGAATGTGGGCAGTCGGGGCCGATGATGCCAGTCGTGGACAGTGTCGATAATGAGAGGCGTGGACAGTGTCGATAATGAGGCGTGGACAGTGTCTATAATGAGAGGCATGGACAGTGTCGATAATGAGGCATGGGCAGTGTCGATAATGAAGCATGGACAGCGCGGATAGTGCCATGTGTGGATAGCGCCCGGGCATGTCCCGGCCTGGACACGGTTACTGGTGGTTGATTTTCGGGTACCTACGCTTTTATACGCAAAGCTCATGCTGGTGGATCTCATGAGAGCGGATCTGCTGCGGGACTGATTTATTCTTCATGTTGCACAGTTTAGCGTTAAAAGACTCGTTCACTGCTACATTTCCAAGGGCTGCATTCCACTGGGTGTGATTAAGTGATGCTAAGGGTGAGACGGAAGGCTCAACGCCGCAAGTATTTTGCTTTTATTTGTAGAGGACCATACTGTTTACATTTAATGATTATTTTGTGGTCTTAAACTTTTACTCGAGTGCACGTGAGGGAAAGCAGGTACCAAATGCTTGCCGAATGCTTGCTAGCTTTGCTTAGTGCTTTTCCTTCTAATTCCTGGTCTAAATTGCCTGTCCATGTTTGTTCCATCAGTCGATCAGTTTTATTCTTCTCTGGCCTGACATAAACCACGCTCGGCCATTGACTTTGATGTTCCGTTTGCTTCTGGGGTGTTTTATGTCCTGCTGCTCCGGATTTCGGATTTCTTGATTTTACTTTGCTTGCTTTTCGCTGTTTCTCATCCTTCACTTATGCTTTGACGATGATGATGAAATGCCTACTTACCAAACATGTACAATATGAAGAACCACAACACATTCTATTGAATTGCGCTTAACATACAATTGCTTATCCGCAATCTCATCATTTCCAGTTTTTGTCACATGCCAGCTGTTTAGAAAAGCGAGGTGAGAAACTTGTCATGAGCGTCAGAAGCGGGGGACGGGGCAAAGGAACCCGAACTGGTCAACCAGGGGGTAGTCCTCCCTAAGACTGCGGTACTCGACCATTTCCGCATGTTTGGGCGTCGCACGTCATTCCTTTGGGCCACTAATTGCGAAAAACTACGACTGAAAATCAATAGAACAGCACGGATTCGCACGCTTCTAGCGCGAGAGAAGCCGATCTCAAACGTACTGAATCTGGTCAGCAACAATTCAACCCTCAGTCAAACTGGTGTATTTTCATACCGATCGTGAGTGATCTGCACGGAGCCCGGACCGAAGTATACACAGCAGGGGCATGGACTTACAAAAATCATTGGGGGTGCCCGAATTCAAAACAATATGAATCACAATATAATAATGTATTTGTTTTGGCCCCGCACATACTTTTCAAACTAAACAAAAGCCATTCAGTACCTGAAAACGAAAGAAAACGAGGCAATTTAAAGCATGTCTTAACAACTCAACATTTAATTGGGGGCTGGTGGGAGCGGGCACCCCCAAGATATAAATCCACACCCCTGCTACACGGGGAAATGCTTCCACTTGAGAAATGGGACGGTCAGGATGTGGGCTCGCCAATACATCCGGCTCTGACGTCCGGCGGCGGTCACTGGGCCGGCGGCGGCCGCCGCTGGGCGGGGGCGGGCGCGGGGGCGGCCAGCAGGCAGGCCAGCGCACACCGCTCGGCGGCCGCCATCGAGTCGGCGGGCAGACTGCGGAACACGAGCTCCGGGTCCTCCAGCGCAGCTGCGGCGGCACGAACCGGGCAGGTCACACACCGGGGACAGTATCAAACACCGGGACAGTATCACACACCGGGCAGGTCACACACCGGGCAGGTTATACACCGGGCAGGATCATATACCTGGGGGCAGGTCACACACCGGGCAGGTCACACACCGGGACAGTATCACACACCGGGCACGATAACACGATAACCCTCGCCCCGGTGGGGGTTTTTGAACACCCCGCAGGTTTTTCGGGCGGCACGAAAAAACGGCGGCGCGAAGCGCCACCGCACTTGGCAGCCTTATCCTTGATCAATTCCGCAACTTTCTCAACAATTTTAAGTTTGGGTCATTTCAGGTCAGGTCACTTGTACAGGTCAAGTGAACTCACCTAAAAAAATGTTTAACCCATTAACGCCCGCACCTACTTCCAGCTTTCAAATTGGCGAAATAATGTTTTCCTATGCTTAGAATATGCCCAATAAGATGTTCCGAAAGTTTTAAATCAATACCACTTTTAGATTCTGAGATATGACATCTAACAAAAATGACCCGCTGGGCGTTTGGGACATCGGCTGGCACTGCGCGGCCGGCTCCCGGGCGGCGCTGTCACCGCACTCAGCGGCCCAATGCGCATCGCTTTTACTGAAGTTCTGTGAAGTGTTTTTATTTCCTCTTGTATATTGACCATAGTAAAATGTTTGACAGTTCTATGTCTTAAGGTTTAATTAAAGACAACACTAACAGCATATTTGCAAATAGTATACAAACGTGGTTAACCTAGACTGATGATTTGCGGGGGATAGACTAAAATTGTGAATATCTTAGTATTTTACGAATATTTGTGAATATCAAAGGTTTTGGGAAACCGTTTCTTTTGTCTCTACCCCTTCCTTCTCCGCCTCCCAGACTTTGTGACTGATGCTCACTGAGCTTTCAACGAGAAATCGTAATATTCAGCATACAGATGAAAAGTTTTGAAAACTTAATCCGTTAGCTCCCCACACATTAGCTTGATTCATCTCCAAATCTTCAAACGGGTCCATTTCCATCTTTCCAACTTTTCTTTGGAACAAGTAGCGCGCTTCATAGTTGCACAAATGTGAACCTCCACATTTCCAGGCACGCCACTGGTCATTGTAACGCTGGTCAGCTCATCATCTTTCTTATCCTCATGACTAATATATTTTGTGATGGTATGCTTATGATATGCACCTGATCCGCTCCGCTATCTTGCGCACTTAAAACAACTTATTTTGCTTCTTTTCCTGAAATCATTTGATCTGTGGCATTGCTAACAACTATGCTTTCGATATTTTTATGTCTCCATGGCTGGAGATTTCCTCTCGATCCAGGAGGGATTCTGGATGGTTTAACGCTGGCACTGTAATCCAAGCCCTAGACAAAGTCTGTGGGAGACAAAATATACAGGCAGGTATTGACCCCTCCTCCTAACCCCGGGATGTTCACTCATGGTAGTTTCACTTGACTAGAACCAAGGAAAAATAGTGCTAGTTGCGTTTTAGACAGCAGTTCTAGAACTTCCCAAGCTTTCACCCATTTTATAGTGCTCCAGACGTTTGACACTGCACCATCACGTCAAAACAAACCAGCGCGGCGGCCGCGATAATTTCCAACTCATTTTTGTCAGCTGGTCATTGGCTTTCAATCATTAGTGGACACAAGGGGGCTAGGAAGGCTCAAGCCCCCTACCGAAATGTCAGTGTGCCTATAGTACCTAAATGCATTACTGAGGGCTGTTCCGAGGCCATGGCGGGGAGGCTCGAGACCCCTAACCCCTTCCCCCACACCACCACCCAATGAAGTCCTCAATCCGCTACTGTTCCCTATCTTCTCTATCCACTACACACAATCCATCAAGGAGAAAAGACGGCTCTGCTAGCTTTTAGTCAGTGCAAAAATTTTGATAAGTTTTCAAAATCCCTGAAAATTGTATTTAATAACGCCCTTACAAAATACTGGAACCATCTTGCATGTTTCCGTTAAAATTATGTGATAATCATTCCCAAAATAAGACAGACCCCGAAAACGGTAGGGAAGCATTTCATGAACTTCAAAGTTTCCAAATGTATCGACATTGCACTAAAAATCTTCAGATTTGATGAAAAATATATAAACTGGCAACCCTGCATTCGCAGGACCCACAATGCCTACCTTCCTCTAGGTAACACCATGCACCTAACCCACCAGACGGGAGAACAGGACACATCCTTTTCCTCATTTTCAGCGGCCCGCAGATGACCGCAACGCCCAGCGGGTCATTTTTGTCCGCTTCATATTTGACGATGTCTTATGGCAAAGCCGTTCAAGAAAATCTTACTCTTTCTTCACCATCTGACTCCTAGTGGTCTTGGCTTAGTGTCAATCATGCAAACCCTTTTCAGCTTTCCATATGTTATTGCGAGAAACAAAATTTGCAGAGCTATCTCACGCTGACCAAAACCTCGCCAAAATAAGTTCCACCAAAATCGTCCCATAAAAACCTAGAATTTTCAAATGCATTTTTCCAGCTTGTCCAGGCTCTGAAACACACAATCATATCATAAACATGAAGATCACTTCACTGGTACCGATTATGCAGCCTGTCAAAGTCAGAGGACAAAAATGACCCGCTGGGCGTTAATGGGTTAAGGTGGCATAAGTAAAAAATGGGTGAATCTATCAGACTGAAACTTAACCGCATAATGGGCCTACCGAATGCTACAACATATATTCCGGGATTTTTCATATCGATGACCTAAGGTCAAGTACGGACCATGACCTCTCCACAGGAAATACATGGGAAAGACAGAAACTGTGTATTTGTGTATATACAGCTGAGAATATCTTCATATTCTCCATATCGTAGTATCCTGGGCCCCCTTTCCAGATTCACGTTGCAACTTTTGACCTATGACCTCTGAGAGGTCATACTTAAGCAGTCTTCAGACTTAGGTCAATAACTTTGCAAGAAATGAAGATAGAGCTTTTATTTTGATATCATTGCTATTTGGATTGCATTTCTATATGCATTGCTATTTGGATTGCTATCGCGAGTCGATGGATATGCATATTAACTATGCTAGGTTAAAAAGTGACCTTGACATGGCTTGAGGTCAGGTAATTTGTGTGTGTTAATCTAGTATGGTCATTTTATACATCATTCGATTCGCCGTGACCAGAGGAAGCGAATGGTGCCAAAAATGATTCTAATTCAACTCTATATCAGACACTAGAGCCCAAAAACCCTACTAAAAATTTCACAGTCTTTGGCCTGTCATGGCCTCAATATTGACCTGAGTCAAAGAGTGACTGATATAATGATGTATGGGGAGCAAGGCTAGAGGTGGGCGCCCTTAAATTTGTTGCACCGTTACCGCTACCGCTTCTTCCACTAACTTGACTGGTGGAAACCACTACCGCTACTTTTTCAAAATAGAATAGCTGCTAACTGCTACTTCGCTATCGCTTACTTTTATTACTAAGCACTACAAAAACATTTCCACGGTTCTTAAAAATCGTGAAAACACTTATTGAACACAGTCGACCAGTTAAGAAAGAGGGAAGCAAAGAAGGACACATTTCTGGTTCTACCAGCCCCCTCGGAGATGACTGTTGTTGGCGTGAATTGGGCGCCCTCGACCCAACTTGTCCCTTGCCTGGATCCGCCGCTGCGCGTGTCCGCCGTGATAAAATGTGAGGGACAGACGTATCCGCTCTGTCCCAGCCGCTGAACAAATACACAGCAGGCAGCGCCGCAGTAGCCTGGCTCATCACGGCGTGTGGCATCAGACATAGCGCATAGCCCGCCGGCGACGCTGCTTCCCGAGCCAACCAGACGTCCCACACTCCCCAACTGCAGCACCAGCCATACGTCCCACACTCCCCAACAGCAGCACCAGCCAGACGTCCCACACTCCCCAACTGCAGCACCACCAGTTGCTGTCCGGTCACCGCCCGGGTCGGGTCGCAGGTCGCTCGCTCCCGCCGGCTCACCAGTGCCCACTAGTGCAGTGCTGTGAATAGCGGTATTCCAAGCGAAATCGACGTGACAATACACGTTTAGTTCGGTGACTGGGCACCTGCCATGGCAACGGGTGAGATTTCGAAAGCACTGATCGAGAGCCTAAAAACAGCGAGGTCTTAAAAGCGATTGAGGACCAGATTGTGGCTCCAGCTGTGAGGCGTGCAGTGACCGAAGTAGCGGAGCGTTACGAGGCAAAGATCCGCGAGCTAAGCAATATTATCGCCGACCAAGACATCAAACTGAACGTGCTTGAACAATATAGCCGCAAAAATAACTTGATCATCAGTGGAGTCAGAGAACATCAGGGCGAGTCCACCCCTGGCCTGGTCATTGAGCTGGGTCGCATACTGGGCGTCACTCTCCGCCCTGACGACATAGACGCCGCCCACAGACTGGGACGCCAGCAGAACGGTAGGCCTCGACAAATCTTGGCTAGATTCGTAACTCTGACCAAGCGCGATGAACTATATAAAGAGCGAAAGAGTCTGCGGGGTATCGAATTGCCTCGAGATTCGACCCTGACGCGTGACATGGTTTGTGACGCCTACATCACGGACAACCTGACACGCTACAACAGTGCATTAATGTACGCGGCCCGGGAGCTGAAACGGACTGGCAGACTCGATGCTGCATGGACTGATGCCGGGAAACCGAAAGTGAGAGTGGCGCAGTCAGGACCTACAAAAATGATCCAAAGTGCCGCAGATCTCCGTAAACTGGTTGGAGACCACCCGGCCATCGATGCAGCGGATCAAGCTCTCCGTCATAGCCAGCCTGTGATTCCGGTGGACGACCCTGAATCTGCACCCCTGACCTCGACCAGTGGAGCCGCCTCTGCAGCCTCGGGGCGGGGAGCGGCTGCCAGCCGCAGTCCCGCCCGCGTCGCCAGGGATCAACCGTCCGGGGGAGCCAGCAGGATCCTGAACGCCAGTCCTGGAAACGCCCCTGCAACTCCAGGAACGCCAGCGGCCGCGAGCGGCCGCAGAAATCGGCCCGCAAGGTCCAGGGGTCGTTAGCCAGAACTCGTCCGTCCGAGGCTGCCGGCTGGTCCCTCCGCGCTGGTCCTGAAATCGCCCCTGCGCCTTCAGGATCGCCTACGGCAACGAGTCGACGAAGGAAGAGGCGGACTGCTGATGTGAGTTTTCCAGCTGCTGTGTAGAGTAACCAGTGGTTTTCACGAAGTTACTACCGCGTCGAGACCCCCCATGCTCTGAGCCGGTTTCCGCCCCTGCGACAGCTGGCATGCCGGGCCGGCGGCCGACCGGTCACCGCGGCCACGCCGTGACTCAGTCGGGGTGAAGCGCGCTGCGCGGCAGGACACCAGTGGTTGGTATCGTAGCTTGGAGCTTGTACTTATTGTGAGGATGATTGAAGAAAATATCCAAACTTTGCTGTGATCTGAAATCAATTGTCTCGCTTAAGCTTGTTGTGTATTATTTTCCTAGTTATAATCTCGGATAGGGCTTTCTTCTGTACCACACTCTGATATGGGAAGGGTAAAAACATTATGTAAATGCTTCGATTCGATCGCGAGTTATATGTTCCAAATCTGGTTAAGTTAAAAACTAAGATCAGCAACACCATCAGACTTGTTACCAATAAGACAATAAGCCTATTACATAAAACCATCAGCGAGTATGTTGGTCGTTTTCGTCTTCTCCGTGTTAACTGATATTGTTCACTCGCATTGACACAAACACGCTTATAACAAGTAGGCTTCATGAAGTTTGACACCGAGTCTTCTTACTTCCACGTTTCTTATTAAACCAGTGTATCTTGAAAACTTTCTTTAGGATCGTTATGCTTGCAAATGCTCCTTCCAGTCTCACTTCGTTGCTATGTTTTGCAAAGTGTTCTCATATTGATAAATGTTTGTTGGCAGGTGCCCGGTCGAGGTGCATCATGACAGCTCGCCTCGACTTGTCACTGCACCCCGTAGCAGCAGCGGCGTCGGCGTCCGTCCCGTCGTGGTTAACATATCAAATGAATAAACAATACAAACTTAATTTCATATTCTCAGTGACATTATGTTGTACTCAGATGTTAAATTGCAGTTGGTGGATGCTCAATTTACGTCAAAACTTAGAATACATTTTAGTAATTGGAGGCATAGAATCAAATCTAGGGCCTAAAGTTGATGAAGAAGTTAAAATAGCTCACGTTAACATCAACAGCATTACCACCGAAGGTAGACTTGATGAACTAGACAATTTTGTGGAGGAAAATAGCGTTCAAGTCTTGGCCTTGTCCGAAACAAAACTAGATAACGCTGTGCATCCCAGTCTTTTCAGTATCTCAGGCTTCCAGAAACCACATACCCGGCACAGAAACAGAAAAGGTGGAGGCGTAGCTCTGTACTGTCGTACTTCAATCGCTATTAATCGGCTCCCGGAACTAGAAATTGGTGACGAAGAATGGATTTGGGCAAAACTAAAATTTGGTAACTTCACTACAATAATATGTGGTATATATTTACCCCCTAATATGAAATCGGACCGTCTGCACGAATTTCTATCTAATCTCGCAGAAAGTGTAGGAATTGCACAAAAATTTTCACCTTCAAACATTATAGTAATAGGAGACCTAAACGCCGGTAACCCGTATTTACGAAATAGTTCCTTTAACCATTCCCCAGTCAAACCCTTCGAACGCGAGTTGGAACTAGTCGCCGATTCCCTCTTTCTCTCTCAACTCATTTCAGAACCCACGCGTGTAGAAGGCGAAACTCGAAATCTCAGAGATCTTTGTTTTGTTTCGAATTATGATACGGTAACAAAATGTGGCACTATATCTTCATTCTCCCAATTAGATCATTTTCCTATTTTTGCATCTGTTCGAGGAAATACTCGTACTCCATCCATTAAGCAAAAGAATGTATGGGATTACTCTAACATGGACATTCCGAGACTGACGCAGACTTTGATGACCACAAACTGGAGTGAAATTATGGAAAAAGACATAGACTCAGCTTCAAACCTTTTTACCTCAACCCTCCTAAAAGCAGCACACGAATGCATTCCCACAAAAACTGTAAAACTTCATTCAAACAAAAAACCGTGGGTAACTAGCGCGCTAAAACTTTTGATACGAAAGCGGGACCGGATTTTCAGAAAAGCAAATTCTTGTCAAAATTGCAGAAATAAAAACTCCCCGGCTCATTGCATTAGCTGTGACCATGACTGGACGGCATGGAAACAGTGCAGAAATAAGGTAACACAAATGACTAAACGATTAAAGAGCCAATATCTTCAACACCAGGCATCTAATCTTATAGAAGAAAAACAAGACTTACATAAATATCACCAAACGCTTCGAAAAATGGTCGGCAACATAAAAAATCTGACATTCCGCCTCTAATAAACACTTCTGAACAACTCGTCGTAGATGATCTGGAAAAAGCTGACCTACTAAATTCCTATTTTGCCGCCCAAACATATTTACCTGATTCTGACAGAGCAACAGTTCATCATTTGCAAAATACTGTAGTACCAAATTTAAAATCCTTTGTTATAAGTGAACAGGAAGTGCTTAAAACTATTAACGGCTTGAGTAAGAATAAATCTACTGGTCCAGATAAAATGCCCGTAAAACTATTAAAGCTCACCGCAATAATAATATCAGAACCTCTCTCGAGGCTTTTCAATAAATCACTTCATTTAGGTATATTCCCAGAGTCTTGGAAGGTAGCCAATGTTAAGCCCATTCATAAAAATAAAGGTAGTACAGCCGACGTTGCCAATTATCGACCAATAAGTCTTCTGTCTTGTGTGTCGAAAGTGTTCGAAAAAATTGTTTGCAGAAAAATCTACCAGCATCTTACTGACAATCACCTCCTTACTGAAAGACAAAGTGGATACAGACCAGGACATGGGACACAACTTCAACTGTTTTACCTGACGCACGCCCTTTACGAATCCTTAGACAAAGAAAAAGACGCCACAGTCCTATACCTGGATATCAGTCGCTACTTCGACAAAATTTGGCACAAAGGACTTCTCTACAAATGTGAACATGAATTTGGACTGACTAACATCATCAACTGGTTACGCTCATATCTGACAGACAGACAGCAGAGGGTCATTGTCGACGACACTTCGTCTTCTTTATTGACATTGAATGCAGGATGCCCGCAGGGTTCCGTTATTGGGCCCCTGCTTGCCCTTCTATATCTAAACGACCTTTCTACTAAAGTTAAGAACGAAATTCTGTTGTTTGCTGACGATACTTGCCTATTTGCTCGATACAAACCTGAAAATGTTCAAGAGGTTCAAGCATCCCTCCAAAATGATCTCTCTCAAATTCAAGAGTACGGTAAGAATTGGCTCATTACTTTCAATGCCTCAAAAACTATTCAACAAACCTTTTCCTACAGAAGGAATGCAGAACCCCCACAATTAATTTTTGACGGCAAAATCATCCCGGATGTTAACGAGCACAAACATTTAGGCATGAATTTCTCAAAAGACCTAAGATTCCACTCACATGTAGACAACATTGTCAGAAAAGTTAATATCACTCTAGGTCCTCTTTACCCAATCGCCCCATATTTATCTCGACCAATCCTTAACTTTATTTATAGCACTTATATCATGCCTCATTTTGATTATTGCGATATAATTTACGACGGAATCATAACGGCAGCAGATGGTCTGAGGCTTGAAAGATTACAAAACAGGGCGGCAAGACTCGTTACTAAAACACTACCTAGAACCTCCACAGAAAAATTAAGATTAGATCTAGGTTGGAATAGCCTAAAAAATCGACGTAAAATCCACAAACTTCACTTCTTACGAAAACTACTAAATGACGATATTCCCCAATATATCAAAACCACTCTTCTTCATATACGCAACGCAACGGCTAACAGAGAATTACGTAACCGAAACCAAAGAACGGAACTATTGACTAGAACGTGTAACTTCAGTAACTCCTTGCCAAGCGCAATAAAACAATATAATGAGCTTCCAGAACCAATAAGAACCATTCAATCGCACAAATCATTTAAAAACCATGTAGTCGAATATTTCTCTGTTCAACAACCTCTAAAATACTACTCGTACGGCAACAAAAATTTGAACTCCCTTTTGACGCAACTCAGAGTTGACATGTCCAAATTAAATGGCCACACTTATCAAATCCTCGGAGCCGAAACCCCATTCTGCAGCTGTGGTCATCAAAACGAAAATACGAAACATTTTCTTATTCATTGCGTAAATTATACAGTGCAGAGAAATGTCCTCCACCGAAATATATCGACCATAATCGCCACAGAATTTTCAAATTTATCAACTGAACAAAAACTTAAGATGCTGCTGCATGGAGGAAATGGAAACGATGACACAAATCGAGCGATAGCGAAAGAAACCCTGAAATTCATATCAAACACCAAAAGATTCTCACATTGAACTCTTGAACAATTTATGCAAAGGACGCCGACGCCGTTGTGGGTATCCTGTGTGTGACTGTCGGGTGAGCGGCCATGGGCCAAGGGTGGTGCGACCGTGGCACTTGAATTCGCCAATGTTGTCGAGAGGCGCCAAGAGTCAAGCGCTAGACGCTTTTGCGCCAATCGATAGAAATCAGAACTATCATTGTACTTGTTGATAACCGAAATAAATGTATGTATGTATGTATGTATGTATGTATGTATGTATGTACCAACCAGACGTCCCACACTCCCCAACTGCAGCACCAACCAGGCGTCCCACACTACCCAACTGCAGCACCAACCAGAGGTCCCACCTCCGCAGCACAAACCAGATTCCCCAACTGCAGCACCAATCAAACGTCCTACACTCCCCAACCGCCGCAACGACCAAATGTCCACCAGCCGCACCACATTCCTCGACCGTAGAATCTTGTTAGAATCTAGAATCTTCATAGAATCTTGAATGAGGCTGTCGCCTCAGAACGATCTGCTCTGCGTCATCTCCTGAACCGCGTTGTATGTACACCTTACGTTCAGTATGGGCGCAAAATGACCATGGACGTCGGGCCGCCCAAAAACATCAAATGATGATGATTCCCCGACCGACGAACTAACCAGCCGGACCACAACCACCAAAAGCCTGATCAACTCTGGTCATACCACCCCATTCCATCCAGCCCCCCCCCCACGCGCGCGCTGGAATACGGGGACGAACGAACACTGCGGCAATCTCGGTCCTGACCAACGGCTGCGGATCACCGAGCAGAGCCGCAGCGGCCACATCCGTGACTGCAGCATTCTGCTCCCCCCCCGCTAGCTGGTGGACAGGCGCGGATTCCACAAACCCGAGCTCAATCGCGGCATCGCTCTGAACTGGGCTGGGCGCAAAATGACCGTCTTAAACGAATCGACGCGCCCTTAAACTCCACTGATGATGATGGTGATGCTCGGAACTAACGCGCTGCCTTTGTTTCAAATGCCGCCCAAGTCCTCAATCACTCCTGACACAAGCCTTACATCAAATCAACCCCGAAAACGGACACCGTACGCTTCCCGCCGCCCATCTATATGAAATACCCGGACGACTAAATAGCTATCCAACGTGAAAGCGTGCAAGAAACTTGATCCCAACACAAACATCGAGCGACATGCCAAGAAGCAGTGTTCGCCTCATGTGTGGTTAGAGGTGATACGGACGTCAAATAGTCCGCTGCTATAAACAGTCTGGCGCTTTGACGTCACGAGCACACGAGTGTAAACATTCAACCATGAGCGCAATGACATACAGCCACACAAGATGTCAAAAAAAGACGGAAGGCAGATTAAGGCTTAAGAGATTCGAAGTAGCTTCGGATGGTTAAAAAATATATGCATATAGCACCAATCAATTCGTAATTTTGTCCCGCACATACCCTAGCCTAGCTTCATAATGCACAGAACACCGAAAATTGAAAAAAACATGATATTCAACAGCACTAAGAAGTTTCCAGTTCCGATGCAGCAATGCGGAGATGGCGGATATGGCAAAAAAACCAATGCTACCATTAAGTTAGACTTTGACCATCTTTCGTGGATACTTATATTCTGTTCTCCATCTTGCCACTTAAAGGCCAATAGTTGATGTCCAAGCGAGCACTTGCTAAGGCCATCTGGCGTTATCCGCTCCCAGCCAGGTGAGGCTGATTCAGAGGGGTTCGGCCCCGGTCTCCCCGGCGCCGGGGGCAGGTGCCACTGCCCGGGTAAGGCGAGGCTGATTCAGAGGAGTTCGGCCCCGGTCTCCCCGGCGTCGGGGGCAGGTGCCACTGCCCGGGTAAGGCGAGGCTGATTCAGAAGGAAT
The DNA here is from genome assembly GCA_034440635.1 of Lepas anatifera. NCBI lineage: Eukaryota > Metazoa > Arthropoda > Thecostraca > Lepadidae > Lepas > Lepas anatifera. The sequence continues at coordinate 471,884 of JAOTON010000341.1, forward strand.
CGGACCCGGTCTCCCCGGAGCCGTCTTACCGGCAGGTGCCACTGCTCGACTGCACAGCCGCTGCATGACCCACTTCAGCAGAGCTTGAACCGTCAGGAGCTAGCGGCTTTGATTCGATCACCAAATCCTAAATCTCTAATTACAGGTGGCCCACAGCTATTCATGTCTCTTAGTGAAGCTGGTCGGATCTTCCTTGCCGGCAGAATGCTATGGTTGAGGACCTGATGGACATCTCACGCCCATAAGCTGATTCCATGACGGCCGGTCTGCAGCCAACCGTCTGCGTACTCGTCACGTCAACACTGGAAGACAGTCTCGCATGGCAGACAAGGCAGGACATCACAGGCTGAACTATCACCGTGACATCACTCGTGATAAATAGCAGGGCCTGCAGCTGTCGCTGCAGCTAACGAACCGCACCCTGCAGCCACACACACACAGTATAATTGTCCATACTGGTCCCACCCCCTCGTCAGACCAGTTGTCAACCTCATCAGCCCCCTAGATCCAATAACCGGCCGACTGTGACTTTCATGCCTTCAACTTTATGTCGAGCCAGGGTTAGCGTCCGTGTCAGTCTCGTAGTGTCAGTGTCAGTGTCAGTCGGTGCCTTCCTGCCGGAGTATCTCGGTGCTGTCCACGGCTAAACTGGTGCGGTGACGGTACAATTGGAAAACAGCACTAGAACCTCTTCTCACGCCAAAGCATTCTCGCTCCGTCTTCTCCGAATGTTATCCACCGCTTAAGCTGGCGCGGACAAATTCCAACCGCTCGACGGTGGCAGGCTCTGCCTCTCCAGTCAGAAAGTTGGGTGGGGGGGGGGCGGGCGTCCACACCCACTGCCCCCACGGCTCTTCCTCCTGCGCTTTTGGGTTGATATATTGCTCAAAGAAAAATCGAAAACGTCGATGTTTCAGGACGAGGCGGCACGAGACAATAGGGAGCTCAAACATATCCCATAATTATGCACCTTGTTCCCTCCTTGTGTGGAGCATTTTATAAGTACTCGCATTGCTCTTCAGAATAGTTCAGCCCTGTCTCCGCTGGATCTAGACTGGGTACCAGGGCGACGATGTTTCACACGGGCGCGTGGCGGTACCCGCGGCATCAGGTCCAGGCGGCCGCTGACGCGTGACCTACTACTGCTACGGACCTGTCTACTGCACCCCCTGCCACGGGAAGCAAGGCTGATTGCCGCTGGCAAGGTTGCAGCTGCAGAGTCGCGCCCATGGTCAACACCAAACATATTTACAAGCAGCAAGGAAACAGAAATTCCTGTCGCGCCACCGAGTCTGCAGGAGCAATCACCCCACTGCAGAATGGGGATATATTTTTAAGGATGATTCTAGCACTGAAATCGTAACACGCGCATTGACGGGGAAGGGAGGCGGGTACCCGCAACCTCGTTTTTCGGAGATGGCATAAAAACGATGGCGCGTAGCGCCCCCGTACTTGGCATACCCTTTTCCTTAACATTTTTACAACTTTTTCAAAATTTTAAGGTTAAGTCATGTCAGGTCAGGTCACCAGTACAGGTCAAGTGACCTGACATCAAAAAGTTTAAGATAGTATAAGTCAGAACGCGGTGGACTTATCCAATTGAAACTCCTATCACATAATGGGCCAACCGAGTTCTCTACAATATGTTCCGGTATTTTTGATATCGATGACCTAGGGTCAGGTCCGAGCGTTGACCTCTCCATTGGAAATACATGGGAAAATGGTTTTAACTGAATAACCTGGTAATGGATAGCGATAGAGCGTTTATTTTAACTGCATTAGATTCGCCTTGTCATTACAGTTCTAATTATATGCATTTTGCCTAATTTGACTTTAACCTGATCTCAGGTCAGGCCAAATCCTTTATTTGACTTAGCAATGTCATACTTTATACATCATTCGACTTGGCTTGCTGCGAGGATTCATATGGTTCAAATTGTTTTGCTCTTTCTTTACTTATTCAGATGTAATGACCGAAAACCTTCATTTACATGTTTTCCCTATGATCACATGTTTTGACCTCTAGTGACCTTAAATGTGACCTGACAAAAAACGGTTCAAACATACTCGATAGAGAAGTGGATGGGCTACCCAACGCCGCTTACCGTTTTTCCCCTATCTAGCGTGGTTCTCGAGAGCTTAGGGGCGGGGGACGGGTACCCGCCACCCCCGTCAAAGCGAAGGTGGCTCAGAACCCCGTCAATGCGCGTGTTAAAAAGAAATTCCAAGACGAACAATTTCCTTTTGCTATTTCCAAGAAATTAAAGAGTTCTATAATATGGCTGACCAATCATGAGGAAAACCGGGTAATTGTTTCCATGTCTCAGTCTGGCCACCTCCCTCCACAATCCGCGGCATGTCCGTACCATGACCTAGGGATTACAGCTTCATAGAACTCCATAAGACAGCATTCATCTGCCATATCCTTGCATAAAGGTTGGATTACGCCCCTATAACGTCACCAAACGTAAAAAAACGGACGGCACTCACAGAGCTGGAACGCTTCCGAATCTGGAGGCATCAAACTGGTTAACACCAACTACGGCGTGGTAGACAAATATCCAAGCGATATATTTTCGAAAGACCTCGCATTTACATATGGTATTTTAGCGACATAAACAGTACATGTAGTTACTCCAGCGTGTAAGATAGATCCCGGCAGGCGGCGACACTGACCGGCGCTGAGCGTGGGCAGACTGCCGCTGCCAGGAGCGCCGTGGGACGCCAGCGCCGCCGCCAGGGGAGCCGCCGACGCAGCGGTCCGTCCCGACAGGTACTGTCCCAGAGCGGCGGACACCTCTGCCGAAACGGACACACCAGTCACCGCAGTTTCATCTCTCCTCTCTCTCTCTCTCTCTCTCTCTCTCTCTCTCTCTCTCTCTCTCTCTCTCTCTCTCTCTCTCTCTCTCTCTCTCTCTCTCTCTCTCTCTCTCTCTCTCTCTCTCTCCCTCCCCTCTCTCTCTCTCTCACCGGCGGTGGCGGGTTCTCGCCGCTGCTGCGCCAGTTCGGCGGCGTCGGCGACGATGGCCAGCGGGCCGTCGGCTCCGCAGCAGCGCAGCAGCCGCAGCCGCAGCGGCGGCTGAGGGCGGCCGCCGCGGGGCCGCAGCAGCAGGCTGGCCGCCGGCAGGAACAGCTCCACCTGCTGCTCACCAGCGCACAGCTGCCGCACAGACAGCGTCTCAGTCGCCGATGCCAGCCGCACACTGATCTCATTGTAGCTCAGTTGGTAGAGCGCTTAGCACAGGTCTGTTCCTCACAGGCGTGCAGTGGCAGTGTATGTGTGAAGGATTGGGATCGATTCCTCTGAGACGCTCCGGCGCTCAATACTAACCCTAAGTATGTAGGCTGGCAACTAAACGGTAAGAGGGAGACCGGAGCGGGGCAGCTGTCCTTGTGCTTTGTAGGACGTTAAACGTTGGCTTGCAAATTAACTCGCCATCACGGAAATTGCTTGTTCGAATGGTGGGGGTCCGGGTTTCTGAGACAAGTCCATTTAGGACTTTATTGAGCCTCCGATCCCACAAGCTGAACGTGCCATAACCTGGACAGTGACCTGACAACGACAACGACCCGGATTTATACAATAAAGGAAGGAGAGGGAGAGGAGATGTAGAGGTAAGGTATGCCGGGGCAGTGGTAGGTTACCTGGAGGAGGGCGGTGAGCTGCATCGGCAGCGGGTCGCCGGCAGCCGGAGGCGGCAGGAAGTACCGGCACAGACTGCGCTGCTCTGCAGGACTCACGCTGGACTCCAGCGCATCCCTCTGGCCGGGACAACATCGGTCAGTCTCACATCAAACAACATCCCGGACCACTGCCACAGAGTACACCAAACAGCATCCGAACTACTGCCTCCCGCACTACTGCCACAGAGCACACCACTCATCAGCATCCCTGCCCCAGTCAGCGGCTTTAATTTATAGTGAGTAGCATATCAAAGCAGTTTACAATTTTATGTTGTAGCACCCATCCGCCCCCCTCCCAACCTCGATCTGGGAAATGGGTCAGACCTTTGGACGCACACAGGGTTAGAACACAACAATGGCTAGCATGGAATTTAAGCCGAGCGGCATATAACCAAAATACAACAGCCGAGGTATTACAGAGCCAGTATTCTATTGGACGACACAGCGACACTCCACATGCCCCCTGAAATGTGGGCGGCTGTGCGCGGGGTGTGGGTTTAGCGCACCTCCGCGGCCCAGTCGGGCTGCCGCCGCCCAGCCAGCGCCTGCGTCAGCCGCGACCTCAGCGCCAGCTGGCGGCGTCCGGCCGCCGTCCTGCGCTTCACCTGCAGCCGCCCTCCGGAGCAGAGCCGCTGCCTGCCGCACACACATATACCACAGTCATATCGACCGGAGCAGGCACGCACACACACACACACACACACACACACACACACACACACACACACACACACACACACACACACACACACACACACACACACACACACACACACACACACACACACACACACACACACACACACACACACACACACACACACACACACACACACACACACACACACACACACACACACACACACACACACACACACACACACACACACACACACACACACACACACACACACACACACACACACACACACACACACACACACACACACACACACACACACACACACACACACACACACACACACACACACACACACACACACACACACACACACACACACACACACACACACACACACACACACACACACACACACACACACACACACACACACACACACACACACACACACACACACACACACACACACACACACACACACACACACACACACACACACACACACACACACACACACACACACACACACACACACACACACACACACACACACACACACACACACACACACACACACACACACACACACACACACACACACACACACACACACACACACACACACACACACACACACACACACACACACACACACACACACACACACACACACACACACACACACACACACACACACACACACACACACACACACACACACACACACACACACACACACACACACACACACACACACACACACACACACACACACACACACACACACACACACACACACACACACACACACACACACACACACACACACACACACACACACACACACACACACACACACACACACACACACACACACACACACACACACACACACACACACACACACACACACACACACACACACACACACACACACACACACACACACACACACACACACACACACACACACACACACACACACACACACACACACACACACACACACACACACACACACACACACACACACACACACACACACACACACACACACACACACACACACACACACACACACACACACACACACACACACACACACACACACACACACACACACACACACACACACACACACACACACACACACACACACACACACACACACACACACACACACACACACACACACACACACACACACACACACACACACACACACACACACACACACACACACACACACACACACACACACACACACACACACACACACACACACACACACACACACACACACACACACACACACACACACACACACACACACACACACACACACACACACACACACACACACACACACACACACACACACACACACACACACACACACACACACACACACACACACACACACACACACACACACACACACACACACACACACACACACACACACACACACACACAAGTCATAGATACAGACTGGAGCAGAGCCACACACACACTCCGCGCAATCAAGACGGGGATTATAGCACCTGGCATCAAAATATTGTAGCACGAGAAGGGCACGTACCCGAGTAGGTGCACACTGGACTCTGACGTGACGGTAAACGGCCAGAACCGGCGGTCGTCCACTCTGATCTCCTGGATGGTGTCCAGCTGCGGCAGCAGACACGGCGCCTCCACCGACATCTGTCGGCCGTCCGGAGAGGCAGCGTCTCGCAGGGTGACCGTCAGGCGGCAGTAGGTCAGCTGGCCGGAGGTGAGGTCGCGCGGCACGATCAGTCGCGGCTCGGAGGCCAGCACGTACAGGTGCCGCAGAGCCTGCAGGTGGTACCTGCCACACGGCGCGCCGGGCTCTCAAGTCCTGCTCAGTTCAGCGGTGCGCAGCTTAGTCCAATAGCAGAGAAATCCATACCAAGTTACGGCAGCCACAATGAACAAGGCGGCTCAACCAGCATAAACGCTAACGCAACCAGACAGTGATAAAACAAGAGGATTCCAGGCGACGGGCACGGGGAGGGAGCTCGCCGACAACACTGGTTAGTGACACCAACAGCCGCTCGGCTCCCGGCGCTGTCGTCCGAGGTCGACACAACATGTCCCAGCGTACAGTCTGTCTAATAAGTACCCTCCCGTTCTAGGGTGCTGAGCTGTCCAGTCCAGGAATTCGAGAGCCCTGCGGCTAGTTATCCCGGAGATGGCCCGAAGTCCCCGATAATCATGATTAGGGATGTGACTCTAGAGTCGACTAGCCATGGCCGTTCAGCATCGTAGGTTAGACAAGACACAGTACTTATCACGAGTTCAGTACTTACCTGCCGTCGCCGCTGGTGGTCAGGTATTCAGTGTTTACCTGCCATCGCCGCTGGTGGTCGGGTATTCAGTACTTACCTGCCGTCGCAGCTGGTGGCCGGGTATTCAGTACTTACCTGCCGTCGCAGCTCGTGGCCGGGTATTCAGTACTTACCTGCGGCCGCAGCTGGTGGTCGGGTATTCAGTACTTACCTGCCGTCGCAGCTGGTGGTCGGGTATTCAGTACCTACCTGCCGTCGCAGCTCGTGGCCGGGTATTCAGTGCTTACCTGCCGTCGCAGCTGGTGGCCGGGTATTCAGTACTTACCTGCCGTCGCAGCTGGTGGCCGGGTATTCAGTACTTACCTGCCGTCGCAGCTGGTGGCCGGGTATTCAGTACCTACCTGCCGTCGCAGCTGGTGGCCGAGTATTCAGTACTTACCTGCCGTCGCAGCTGGTGGCCGGGTATTCAGTACTTACCTGCCGTCGCAGCTGGTGGCCGGTTATTCAGTACTTACCTGCCGTCGCAGCTGGTGGCCGGGTATTCAGTACTTACCTGCCGTCGCAGCTGGTGGCCGGGTATTCAGTACTTACCTGCCGTCGCAGCTGGTGGCCGGGTATTCAGTACTTACCTGCCGTCGCAGCTGGTGAGCGGGTAGCGCGGGAAGAAGGCGCAGATGAGAGCAGCCACGGCGTCGGGGCTATTGCGCAGTGAGTGGCGGCCGCCTCCCAGGAACAGCAAGCCCAGCGCCATGTGCACAGCCATGTGGGAGCCGTAGGTGACGGCCACGTGGTGGGCGCCGGTGCGCGCGCGCAGCAGGCGGCAGACTCGCAGTACCTCCAGGTCGCCGGTACCCGCCATCACCTGGCAGCGGAGCGGGCACAGGCTCAGCTGCACAGCAGCCGCCGCGCAAAATACCGCCGCGTACTAAACATCAGCGTAGAATTCCAGCCACAGAAGGCCGTTCAAGGTGAAACCAAACGTTCTCAGGGGTTATTGCCCAGGTGTAGTTTTCCGTGTATAGGGGAGCGGCTCATCACCTCCCTAACGGATGACTGGAACGGCAATTCATTCAGAGCAGGCAGTCAAAAGGCCCTGGCGCGGCGGAGTGCACGGTCACCAGGGAAGCCCCGACATGTGGCCAACATGGGCACGTCATTATCATTTTTCTCATACAACTTCCAAAATTTATAATTATTAAAACTGTATGGTACAACCTCGTTTTATGGGTTATCGACATCATATTTGCAGTTTCAGGGCGCACCGGCAACAGAGATCGTAAACACCCACTTTTACATATCGTGATTGTTCCAATCATATAGTTTTATCTGATCTCTGACGTCGAGAGGCGAAAATATGGGACGATCCTAGGTTTTCAAGTATGAGATCCAGCGGAATTATTCGGTATTGTAAACGGAAAGAATTTTTCATTTCAATGTGCGGTGTTTTTTCGGAAGTTACTAAGCTTGCCTCGGGCAACAACTCGAAAGCCATAAGTCACATGCAACACTTACTGGCATCGCGTGATTCTACGCTCCCGAGTCCCCTGGAGAAAATATAATTGAAATCCGAGACGTTAGGTGTCATTGCACAATTTTTTCGTCGATCTGTCGTGGAATTGCCCAGGCATGTCTTAATGAAGCAACAAGTACAGCTTTCGATAACAAGATTCGATACAGCTCAACAATGTGGTAAACACATGATCGATTGTGAAAGTCACCTTCACGTCTGAGAAGAATCAGAAAGCATGGTTGAACGGAATGAATGAAATGTACGGATATGTGAGCATAGCGATGAATGAATGTCATGAAATGTAATAGTTTAAATTATAAAAACGAAATATGTTTTGCACAGAGTGTGTTATGTTCTAACGCGGCGAGTAAATAATATGGAATCCTATTTTCTGGAGGTCCACAACAATGGACGTAAAATCGATGGTTGCAGTCTCTCCCAAAAAACGAGTTAAACAGTGAGGAGCCCCGACGGTACCGCGTTCTTTCCATCCCAAATTGACGGTCCTCAGTCAAAACATGCGTCACTGGAAGGCGTCAGCACACCAGCAGATATGCGGGTGGGGCCAGGGGTGCTACAGCCCCCGACTGCCGGTGGTTCCCCTCGCCCAGCTGAGGTGCTGGCCCCACCACCGCTCACCATGGCCAGCGCGGTGAGCGTCACGCAGAGGCAGTTCTCCACGGTGGGTCGGCCGGCCTCCTCCGCCACGGTGGAGCTGGTGTGCGCGATGAAGGTGCGCGTGTAGTGCAGCAGGGTCTGGTACGCCTCCTGGTCGGCCGTGCCGGCGTAACGCAGGCCAAGAGCCAGACACGCGCCCGAGGTCACGTGACAGTACACCTGACTGCCGGCACAAACACGTCACCGACAGTACACCTGACTGCCAGCACAAACACGTCACCTGACAGCACACCTGACTACCGGCACAACACGTCACCTGACAGTACACATGACTGCCAGCACAAACACGTCACCTGACAGTACACCTGACTGCCGGCACAAACACGCCACCTGACAGTACACCTGACTGCCAGCACAAACACGTCACCTGACAGTACACCTGACTGCCGGCACAAACACGCAACCTGACAGTACACCTGACTGCCGGCACAAACACGTCGCTGACAGTACCTCTGGCGACCCGCGCGTCGTCACTCACCGGGCGGTCTGGCAGTCGGGGGCGGAGCGGCGTGGCTGACCGGGCCGCGCCAGCTCCGGCAGCTGTTGGTCCAGCCAGCGCCGCGTGGGCCGCACCTCCTCCCACAGCACCAGCGCCCGCGCCAGCGTGCGCAGCTGCAGCAGGTCCGGCCGCACCTGGTCCAGCAGGTACAGCGTCTCCGGCGCCCGCAGCCACTCGGCCACTGCGCTGTCGACCGTGGACAGAGTGTTATACAACAACAACGCCCTGGCGACCGTGGACAGGCGGTTATACAACAACAACGCCCTGGTGCCCGCAGCCACTCGGCCACAGCGCTGCCGACCGTGGGCAGACGGTTACACAAAACACCGCCCTGCCGACGGCAGACGGTTATACAAAACACCGCCCTGGCGACGGGCAGACAGTTATACAAAACACCGCCCTGGCGACGGGCAGACGGTTATACAAAACACCGCCCTGGCGACGGCAGACGGTTATACAAAACACCGCCCTGGCGACGGGCAGACAGTTATACAAAACACCGCCCTGGCGACGGGCAGACGGTTATACAAAACACCGCCCTGGCGACGGCAGACGGTTATACAAAACACCGCCCTGCCGACGGCAGACGGTTATACAAAACACCGCCCTGCCGACGGCAGACGGTTATACAAAACACCGCCCTGGCGACGGGCAGACAGTTATACAAAAACACCGCCCTGGCGACGGGCAGACGGTTATACAAAACACCGCCCTGGCGACGGCAGACGGTTATACAAAACACCGCCCTGGCGACGGCAGACGGTTATACAAAACACCGCCCTGGCGACGGGCAGACGGTTATACAAAACACCGCCCTGGCGACGGCAGACGGTTATACAAAACACCGCCCTGCCGACGGCAGACGGTTATACAAAACACCGCCCTGGCGACGGGCAGACGGTTATACAAAACACCGCCCTGGCGACGGCAGACGGTTATACAAAACACCGCCCTGCCGACGGCAGACGGTTATACAAAACACCGCCCTGGCGACGGGCAGACAGTTATACAAAACACCGCCCTGGCGACGGCAGACGGTTATACAAAACACCGCCCTGCCGACGGCAGACAGTTATACAAAACACCGCCCTGGCGACGGCAGACGGTTATACAAAACACCGCCCTGCCGACGGCAGACGGTTATACAAAACACCGCCCTGGCGACGGCAGACGGTTATACAAAACACCGCCCTGGCGACGGGCAGACGGTTATACAAAACACCGCCCTGGCGACGGGCAGACAGTTATACAAAACACCGCCCTGCCGACGGCAGACGGTTATACAAAACACCGCCCTGGCGACGGGCAGACGGTTATACAAAACACCGCCCTGGCGACGGCAGACGGTTATACAAAACACCGCCCTGCCGACGGCAGACGGTTATACAAAACACCGCCCTGGCGACGGGCAGACAGTTATACAAAACACCGCCCTGGCGACGGCAGACGGTTATACAAAACACCGCCCTGCCGACGGCAGACAGTTATACAAAACACCGCCCTGGCGACGGCAGACGGTTATACAAAACACCGCCCTGCCGACGGCAGACGGTTATACAAAACACCGCCCTGGCGACGGCAGACGGTTATACAAAACACCGCCCTGGCGACGGCAGACGGTTATACAAAACACCGCCCTGGCGACGGGCAGACGGTTATACAAAACACCGCCCTGGCGACGGCAGACGGTTACACAAAACACCGCCCTGGCGACGGCAGACGGTTATACAAAACACCGCCCTGCCGACGGCAGACGGTTATACAAAACACCGCCCTGGCGACGGCAGACGGTTATACAAAAACACCGCCCTGGCGACGGGCAGACGGTTATACAAAACACCGCCCTGCCGACGGCAGACGGTTATACAAAACACCGCCCTGGCGACGGGCAGACAGTTATACAAAACACCGCCCTGGCGACGGGCAGACGGTTATACAAAACACCGCCCTGGCGACGGCAGACGGTTATACAAAACACCGCCCTGGCGACGGGCAGACGGTTATACAAAACACCGCCCTGGCGACGGGCAGACAGTTATACAAAACACCGCCCTGGCGACGGGCAGACAGTTATACAAAACACCGCCCTGGCGACGGCAGACAGTTATACAAAACACCGCCCTGGCGACGGGCAGACGGTTATACAAAACACCGCCCTGCCGACGGCAGACGGTTATACAAAACACCGCCCTGGCGACGGCAGACGGTTATACAAAACACCGCCCTGGCGACGGCAGACGGTTATACAAAACACCGCCCTGGCGACGGCAGACGGTTATACAAAACACCGCCCTGGCGACGGCAGACGGTCGCAAACGGACCACCACCCCCAGCTGTCAGTGTCTCTGCTCAGTGACCCCGTCACACGGGTTACAGGCGGACAATGAGCGCAAATCAGCAGCCAACCACCAGTGAACAGAGGACAGTTTAATGGACAGACAGGCAGCTTACATCACACAGTCCAAAATTCCGCTCATGCATTATAGCACATCTTAAGAGGCCTGGACGCTTCATCTTTCTTTCCAAACAATTATTTTGGGATGTAAATAAAATAGACCGTAAATAGCTTTGACATCCTCAATATGTGGTATCCCAACCCAAAGCCCAATACATTTTCTATGACACAAGACAGGGATGACTGCAATGCCGCAATGACTAATGCTGTGAAAAGTTCAGGGGCCTGATTTGCAGAGCTGTTCTGGCAGGTAACTGGCCAGGGGAGAGTGAGTCTGGCCCGGGGAGAGTGGATCTGGGCAGGGGAGAGTGGATCTAGCCAGGGGAGAGCGAGTCCCCGGCGGCAGCGGCGCTCACCGGTTTCCGGAGCCCATGTACATGAGTCCCAGCGCCAGCGTGGCGCCGGCCGCAGTCACGTCCGTGTTGACAGTGTCGCCCTCTCGGATGTGATAGCTCGGCGTCTTGTACTTCTCCTTCTGCGGCCCTGGGCAGGACAGCAGGAGGTCACCGCACAGCTGTCATAGAGCTGAGCACAGTCACCACACAGCGGTCATAGAGCTGAGCACAGTCACCGCACAGCTGTCATAGAGCTGAGCACAGTCACCACACAGCTGTCATAGAGCTGAGCACAGTCACCACACAGCTGTCATAGAGCTGAGCACAGTCACCACACAGCGGTCACAGAGCTGAGCACAGTCACCACACAGCTGTCATAGAGCTGAGCACAGTCACCACACAGCTGTCATAGAGCTGAGCACAGTCACCACACAGCGGTCACAGAGCTGAGCACAGTCACCACACAGCGGTCATAGAGCTGAGCACAGTCACCACACAGCGGTCATAGAGCTGGGCACAGTCACCACACAGCTGTCACAGAGCTGGGCACAGTCACCACACAGCGGTCATAGAGCTGAGCACAGTCACCACACAGCAGTCATAGAGCTGGGCACAGTCACCACACAGCTGTCATAGAGCTGAGCACAGCCTTTCCAGCGTAAACACAGAGCCAGACACGGTACCCACAATCACAGAGCAAAACACGGTCCCTACCATCACAGAGCAAAACACAGTCCCTACCATCACAGAGCCAAGCAGTCACTACAATCGCAGATATCACAGCGCCAAGTACGGTTACTTACCATACGCAGCCAATTAGTCAGTACAATAACATGATTCACAGAGCCAAAGTACGGTCGCAAAATGTTAGCCATGCACGGTCTATACAATGACAGGAAGACTTCAGTCGTGCGGCGAATCTTCTACATTTTGAAATTCGGCCCTGCACGATAGTGCAGAGTCGTTTGAGGACGGCGCGGCCCGGTCTGACCTGTGAGCGGGGGCCGCGCGCCGCCGAACACCAGGCGGCGCAGCTGCGCAGTGATGCCGCGCTGGTCTCCACCCGCCCGCAGCGTCACCAGGCCCAGGCCCAGACCGGCGGCCAGCGAGTAGGCCTCACGGTCGGCACTGTTCTCCATCTCGGGCCCGGCCGGACGGCCCATCTCGCGCAGCAGAACCTCCGCCACGTGTCGGTTGTTGGAGCCCTGGTACACCAGGCCCACGCCCAGCGCAGCCGCCACCTGTCGGCGTCTCAGCCCGGTAAAACACGCCCGGCATACACAGCGTAGCGATCGCCCACTCAAACAAGGCTTCAGAACACTGGGCCATGGGTATCGCAAGTGGAGAGGGTGGGCGGGCATCCCCAAGATGGTGAACCAGGGGAATGACTAAAAACGGCGTTATCTATTGCTTTCAGCGCAGCGGGGGTACGTAAACGTTTCCAATTTCAGTAGTGGTTAACTGTCCGAGCGGCTTTTACAAAACACCAACATCCAGGTTATACGGCGGTGAAAGTGAGGGGAGGAAACTAGAATTGCGACAGGCCAGGACGCCGAATCCCGCCTCCTGGTGAAGTCATGCCCCCCGAGTACCGCTTAGCCAGCGCATTCGGCTGGATCACATGACCCGTCGCAGTGAGCAAATAATCACAGAATAGAACCGAACGCGCCCGCTAGCCGACAGGCCAGACCTACCTGCACGGAGTGGGCGATATCCAGCTCCCGACTGGTGGGCGGCAGCATCGACTCCACGTGGATGCTCAGCAGCTTGGTGGTGCCGACGTCCATGGTGCCTGCAGCGCACCACACCACGCTCACCGTCACAGCAACTCAGCGGCACCACATCACACAGCTGCTGCATCTCACGTGTTTTCCATACAACAGCCCCATCTCACGTATTTTCCATACAACAGCCTCAATTCAAGACAAACCTAATACCAAACAGAAAACGCCGAGTTTGGCGTGGATTTCCCAGTCCTTGCATACATCTGGTGGTGTTCTGACTCGACACATAGAACATATGAATGACTTCGTGACGTCATAGCCACTTCGCATCGAAGGATATGTCATTTGCTACTTTATCGAGTAGACTAGCGGGAACACATTTTGACCCGTCCCGCTTTTATTGATAGTTTAACGACATCGACAGCAAAACTGAAATGCTGTAGCTATTAGGCTATAATGCATAGCAAACATAGTAATTTCCCAACATAGTAATTTCCCAAAGTATTGACGTTACTCGCATTATCTATATAGGCTGCCTCAGTCGATTAAGACATTTTCAGACGTCATCTTTCATTCCCGACCTCCATCAAACTATTTTGACAAGCATTTTATGAAACATGAGTAAAAACCTAGTCACGAGTGGTCTCAAAATCAAAACGTACCAGAAATTATCAAATTTTGTAAAACGATGGCATAATCAGGGTTAAATCCATAGGAGTTAAATGCACCTAATACAGCACTCTGTCCCGCAGTCCCAGACAGCAGTATATGCTGCGCACCAGAGCGCGGCAGTGGAGGCGCGGCAGTGGGGGCGCGGCAGTGGGGGCGCGGCAGTGGGGGGCGCGGCAGTGGGGGCGCGGCAGTGGGGGCGCGGCAGTGGGGGCGCGGCAGTGGAGGCGCGGCAGTGGGGGCGCGGCAGTGGGGGCGCGGCAGTGGGAGGCGCGGCAGTAGCAGGGGGCGCGACCGGCGGCGGGCCACCTACCGCGTTTTCCGGCGGCCAGTCCCAGCAGCAGGCCCACCGAGGTCATCTCGTGCCCTTTGATCAGGTAGTCGTGCACGTTGAGCCGCGCCAGGTGCGAGAGATGCCCGTTCAGGCCCAGCGCCATCAGAAAGCCGGCGTGCTCCACTGGGTTCTCGGCGTTGGTCTGTTGGGGTAGAGCTCTCTGAAGCGGCTGGCACACAGACAGGTCTGATCGGGAGCCCGACCGCAGAGCCACACTGCGGCCCCCGACCTCCGAGCTAACAGTGGCGCGCCGCCCAACTTGGGCCTGCTGCACTGTATAATTTTGGGGTTTACCGACGCATCAACAGCTGACATCATATGGCGTCGGATGGAGAATCAGAGCACGCTAGGGTTGGGCGAAGGCAGGACGCGAAATTAATACCTCTGGGTGGGCCCGAGCCCGCGATCTTCTGCAAAACATGCAGAGACCAAGGCCCGAGCCGAACACGGCCGAAAACCGACTACGGCACCAAAACCCGAGTCCGAGGTACAGAGTATCAGCTACTGCGGGAGGTCGGAGGACCTACCTTGGGCCTGTTATAGAGCATCAGCTACTGCGGGAGGTCGGAGGACCTACCTTGGGCCGGTTGTAGAGTATCCAGGCAGCGTCTATCTGCGCGGCGTTGGGCGCCACTCGCAGTCCGGCAGCGACGCCATTGTGGAAGTGCGGCCACATGTTCATGTTGGGCGGCAGGTCCATATCGCTGAGGTCGACGGTGGCGCCGCGAGGCGGTGCACGGCCCGTCAGACAGAGCGGCGGCACGGCCAGCGGCTGGGTGACCACCGGCGCCGCAGTGTGCAGCCACACCATGCCGCGGCCCACCGGCACCGCCATGGTGCGCTGGCACAGGGCGTACAGCAGACGCTTCTGCTCGTCCAGCCGCTCGTGGTCGGAGAGCTCGGGGCGGGGCGGCGCGGCGACCGAGACGGGCCGCGACGACGCCAGCAGCTGGCGCGTCTCCTCCAGACGGTGGTCCGCCGGCCAGCGGAGCTTCACCAGCTCAGCGTCCACTGCCGCACCGCCTGCCGAGAAGGAAGCCACTGACTCAGCCTGTCGCAGGCGGCCACTGACTCAGCCTGCCCAAGGCGGGCACTGACTCAGCCTGTCGCAGGCGGCCACTGACTCAGCCTGTCGCAGGCGGCCACTGACTCAGCCTGTTGAGTGCGGGCACTGACTCAGCCTGTCGCAGGCGGCCACTGACTCAGCCTGTTGAGGGCGGCCACTGACTCAGCCTGTCCAGGAGCGACCCCTGACTCAGCCTGTCGAAGGTGGCCACTGACATCCTGTAGGCGGTCAATGACCGCCAATGATTCATCCTTGAGGAGATCGACCCTGACTCCGTTTTCCGGACACTCATTGTTGATTCAACCTTACACAAACACTAGCGACATCATGCAGTTTTGGCACCATGATCAGCAAAGAGCTTTCAGTTTTATCATCCGATAACACCCATGTCTGTACCACACCAGTCACCAGCAATACTTTTAATCATATCCATTTATAAACTAAGTACCTTAACCACATGTTTAGTACGTGTATACTTGTTCATTTCCCGGTCAATTGCTGTTCTGGGCAATTTTGCTATTGGCAAGTGAGGAGTACTCTTCGGTTCAACTTTGAAAGAGACATGCCAGTATCCCGCGATAATCCGCAGGTCCAGGCAGGCGGGTCATTTAGAGCAGTGCTCCAGCATCTAGAAACTACCAAGTTCCACGCTACACAGCCACATAATTTGGGAAGAGATCCTACACTGTTGACGGGGCGCTCCGGTCGCACCAGCGTCCTCGCCAGCCTCAGAGGTCGGCGGCGCCCTCACCCTGTTCGGCCGGGTCGGCGGCGGCGTCGTCCGCCTGCGGTTCTGCGGCCGGCGGCGGCGCCGGCGGCGGGTCCTGGGCTGGAGCGGCCCCCGTCAGCTCCTCCCTGCCCACCAGCCGACAGAGCGAGTCCGGGCAGCTGACAGGGGAGAGGCGCGCACCTGCAGGACGGCCCGCAGCAGCGGCAGCCGCACTGCAGCCGGCAGCAGCTGCAGGCCCGGCCACCGGTACCCTGCCGAGCACGGTACAGTCACCGGTACCCTGCCGAGCACGGTACAGTCACCGGTACCCTGCCGAGCACGGTACAGTCACCGGTACCCTGCCGAGCACGGTACAGCCACCGGTACCCTGCCGAGCACGGTACAGTCACCGGTACCCTGCCGAGCACGGTACAGCCACCGGTACCCTGCCGAGCACGGTACAGTCACCGGTACCCTGCCGAGCACGGTACAGTCACCGGTACCCTGCCGAGCACGGTACAGTCACCGGTACCCTGCCGAGCACGGTACAGCCACCGGTACCCTGCCGAGCACGCTACAGTCACCGGTACCCTGCCCAGCACGGTACAGTCACTGGTACCCTGCCGAGCACGGTACAGTCACTGGTACCCTGCCGAGCACGGTACAGCCACCGGTACCCTGCCGAGCACGCTACAGTCACCGGTACCCTGCCCAGCACGGTACAGTCACTGGTACCCTGCCGAGCACGGTACAGTCACTGGTACCCTGCCGAGCACGGTACAGCCACCGGTACCCTGCCGAGCACGGTACAGCCACCGGTACCCTGCCGAGCACGGTACAGTCACTGGTACCCTGCCGAGCACGGTACAATCACTGGTACCTATGTATCTTGTCGCTTCCAAGGCCGCATGCCGAGGTTTGTCTGTTGTATCAATTGACTTTATAAAGCAATTCCTAATCGACGAAAAGAGGCATCTGCAATATGCCAACAATTTTTACCCCTTTTAAGATGTTAAAACACTCCCCAGAAACATTTATTCCAGGCAATAAGAAGACAAACATGTTTTAAGTGATTGGATTATTCGCCCCAAAACATCACCAAAATTGCTAACTAGAAGAAAAATACTTGTTATACTAGAAAAAGCATGAAAACTGGGATTTATCATAGAAAAACATGATTGGTGTATAACGACTCGATGAAGTTTCATATAGCTAAAACGAGTGAAATTACTTATGTCACGAACATGAAAGGGACAACATGGTTTGATGTAGACAAACATTTCCACAATGACAATCTGCCGTTATTTCTATACACATGAGGTCCGAAAGCAAATATTTCCCACGGACCAAATATAAAGAATATAATATATTCCCACGGACTTGCAATAAAACAATTATATAGTTAAACATGCAGCTTGTCGATCTCAATCGAGTCATGCCAATACTGAACTTCCAAGCCAAATAAGTGTTTCGCTTTGGACGGCAAATTTAGCCGGTGTACCCGGTTTTGCCCGTCAGTCAGTGATGTGACCAGCGTACACGGTTTTGCCCGTCAGTGATTGACGTGACCAGCGTACTCGATTGACTGTCAGTCACTGATGTGACCAGCATCCTACCGAGCCGGTCGAGGAGCCGGACGGCGCGCTGCTGGTGGCTGCAGCGGCGCTCCTCGGCAGAGGCGGTGGCCGGCGGCGGCGGCGGCAGCTCGGACAGACACCGCCGCAGACGGTCGCCGGCCTCCGACGGCGAGCTCGGACACACGTCCTCCGTCAGAGCCGACACCTGCTGCCGGCCCCGCAGCAGCGCGAACACCTGCGGCGCCGGGCGGCGTCAGGCAGAGCACCGGGGCAGCCCGGACCACAGGGGAGCAGTCCGGACCGCAGGGGAGCAGACTAGAACACAGGGGAGCAGACTGGAACACAGGGCAGCAGACTGGAACACAGGGGAGCAGACTGGAACACAGGGGAGCAGACTGGACCACAGGGGAGCAGACTAGAACATAGGGGAGCAGACTGGGCTACAGGGGAGTAGCCTAGACCACAGGGGAGCAGACTGGACCACAGGGGAGCAGACTGGACCACAGGGGAGCAGAATGGACCACAGGGGAGCAGACTGGACCGCAGGGGAGCAGACTGAACGACAGGGGAGCAAACTGGACCACAGGGGAGCAGACTGGACCACAGGGGAGCAGACTGGACCACAGGGGAGCAGACTGGACCACAGGGGAGCAAACTGGACCAGAGGGGAGCAGAATGGACCACAAGGGAGCAAACTGGATCACAGGGGAGCAGACTGGACCACAGGGGAGGAGACTAGATCACAGGGGAGCAGACTGAACGACAGGGGAGCAAATTGGATCACAGGGGAGCAGACTGAAAAAGGGAGCAAACTGGACCACAGGGGAGCAGATTGGGCTACAGGGGAGTAGACTAGACCACAGGGGAGCAGACTGGATCACAGGGGAGCAGACTGGGCTACAGGAGAGTAGACTGGGCTACAGGTGAGTAGACTAGACCACAGGGGAGCAGTCAGGACACCAGGGGAGCAGAGTGGACCACGGGGGAGCAGACTGCACCACAGGGGAGCAGTCTGGACCACAGGGGAGCAGAATGTACAACAGGGAAGACTGAACCACAGGGGAGCAGACTGGACCACAGGGGAGCAGAGTGGACCACAGGGGAGCAGACTGGATCACAGGGGAGCAGTCCGGACCGCAGGGGAGCAGTCCGGACACCAGGGGAGCAGACTGGACCACGGGGGAGCAGACTGGACCACAGGGGAGCAGACTGGATCACAGGGGAGCAGTCCGGACCGCAGGGGAGCAGTCCGGACACCAGGGGAGCAGACTGGACCACGGGGGAGCAAACTGGATCACAGGGGAGCAGACTGGACCACAGGGGAGGAGACTAGATCACAGGGGAGCAGACTGAACGACAGGGGAGCAAATTGGATCACAGGGGAGCAGACTGAAAAAGGGAGCAAACTGGACCACAGGGGAGCAGATTGGGCTACAGGGGAGTAGACTAGACCACAGGGGAGCAGACTGAACGACAGGGGAGCAAACTGGACCACAGGGGAGCAGACTGGGCTACAGGTGAGTAGACTAGACCACAGGGGAGCAGTCAGGACACCAGGGGAGCAGATTGGACCACGGGGAGCAGACTGCACCACAGGGGAGCAGTCTGGACCACAGGGGAGCAGAATGTACAACAGGGAAGACTGAACCACAGGGGAGCAGACTGGACCACAGGGGAGCAGAGTGGACCACAGGGGAGCAGACTGGATCACAGGGGAGCAGTCCGGACCGCAGGGGAGCAGTCCGGACACCAGGGGAGCAGACTGGACCACGGGGGAGCAGACTGGACCACAGGGGAGCAGACTAGAACATAGGGGAGCAGACTGGGCTATAGGGGAGCAGACTAGACCACAGGGAAGCAGACTGAACGACAGGGGAGCAAACTGGATCACAGGGGAGCAGACTGGACCACAGGGGGGAGACTAGACCACAGGAGAGCAGACTGGACCACGGAGGAGCAGACTGGACCACAGGGGAGCAGACTAGAACATAGGGGAGCAGACTGGGCTACAGGGGAGCAGACTGGGCTACAGGGGAGCAGACTAGACCACAGGGAAGCAGACTGAACGACAGGGGAGCAAACTGGATCACAGGGGAGCAGACTGGACCACAGGGGGAGACTAGACCACAGGAGAGCAAACTGGAACACTGAGGAGCAGGCTGGACCACAGGGGAGTGGTCCGGACCACAGGGGAGCAAAATGGACCACAGGGGAGCAGACTGAACCACAGGAGAGCAGACTAGACCACTGAGGAGCAGACTGGACCACAGAGGAGTAGTCCGGACCACAGGGGAGCAGACTGGAACACAAGGAAGCAGACTAGAACACAGGGGAGCAGACTGAACCACAGGGGGGTAGACTGGACTACAGGAAACGGAGCCGAACACAGAATAGGGACCCGACCACAGGGAACGGAGCCGACCATGAGACAAAGATTCGACCACAGAGAACGGAACCAAGTACAGGGGGACGGAGCCGACCATGGGACAAATATTCGACCACAGAGAACGGAACCAAGTACAGGGGGACGGAGCCGACCATGGGACAAAGATTCGACCACAGAGAACGGAACCAAGTACAGGGGGACGGAGCCGACCATGGGACAAATATTCGACCACAGAGAACGGAATCAAGTACAGGGGACGGAGCCGACCATGGGAGAAAGATTCGACCACAGGGAACGGAGCCGACCACAGGGAATGGAGACGACCATGGGACAAAGATTCGACCACAGAGAACGGAACCAAGTACAGGGGAACGGAGCCGACCATGAGACAAAGATTCGACCACAGAGAACGGAACCAAGTACAGGGGACGGAGCCGACCATGGGACAAAGATTCGACCACAGAGAACGGAACCAAGTACAGGGGGACGGAGCCGACCATGGGACAAAGATTCGACCACAGAGAACGGAACCAAGTACAGGGGAACGGAGCCGACCATGAGACAAAGATTCGACCACAGAGAACGGAACCAAGTACAGGGGACGGAGCCGACCATGGGACAAAGATTCGACCACAGAGAACGGAACCAAGTACAGGGGGACGGAGCCGACCATGGGACAAATATTCGACCACAGAGAACGGAACCAAGTAGAGGGGGACGGAGCCGACCATGAGACAAAGATTTGACCACAGAGAACGGAACCAAGTACAGGGGGACGGAGCCGACCATGGGACAGAGATTCGACCACAGAGAACGGAACCAAGTACAGGGGGACGGAGCCGACCATGGGACAAATATTCGACCACAGAGAACGGAACCAAGTACAGGGGACGGAGCCGACCACGAGACAAATATTCGACCACAGAGAACGGAACCAAGTACAGGGGGACGGAGCCGACCATGGGACAAATATTCGACCACAGAGAACGGAACCAAGTACAGGGAGACGGAGCCGACCATGGGACAAATATTCGACCACAGAGAACGAAACCACCCACGAGACAGCGACCCAACCACAGTGGACGGAACCGACTACAAGGGACGGAGTCAACCACGGGATAAATACCCAACCACAGAGTAGAGACTACAAGAAAAAACAGGACCAGACTACAAGGAAGAGGACCAGACCACTGGGAGAGGCGAAACAGCAACAAAAGTTCTTTAGATGTTGAATTCCCAGCACACGACAATTACCTCTAAATATAAAGCATCTTCCAAATATTACAAAGAAGATTACAATATATTTGCAAGGTTGCCCTCCCAGCTTAGAGATGAGGATAAAAGTACAGTACAAGTACATACTGATCGAAAAATCACAAATAAAAAACGGGAAATTCATAGCGGAAAAGTGCAACGTTGAAGTTTTGCGTATCTTTCACTATATATGAATCGCTACATCGGCTTTATCCTCGTCTGAGCTTGGTGTTAATATGGATTGAGTATGATTTGTGACTTTTCTCGACAAGAGTGGGTCGGCAGCTTGGGCTCACCGTGACCAGGTCGGTGGAGAGCTGATTGACGCCGTCCAGCCGGGGGTAGGGCCCGGCGCTGGGGTCACCCTCCAGACACCGCAGCAGGTCCGGCGGCTGGGTACGGACGAACGCCGCCGGCTGCACCAGAGCCCGCTCCTGCCAGGCCGGCGGCGGATCACTGCACCGCAGCAGACAGATCTGCCGCTTACTGCACCGCGGCAGAGAGATCTGCCGCTCACTGCACCGCAGCAGACAGATCTGCCGCTTACTGCACCGCGGCAGACAGACCTGCTGCTCACTGCACCGCGGCAGACAGATCTGCCGCTCACTGCACCGCAGCAGACAGATCTGCCGCTTACTGCACCGCGGCAGAGAGATCTGCCGCTCACTGCACCGCGGCAGACAGATCTGCCGCTTACTGCACCGCGGCAGACAGACCTGCTGCTCACTGCACCGCGGCAGAGAGATCTGCCGCCCACTGCACCGCGGCAGAGAGATCTGCCGCCCACTGCACCGCGGCAGAGAGATCTGCCGCCCACTGCACCGCGGCAGAGAGATCTGCCGCTCACTGCACCGCGGCAGACGGGTCTGCTGCTCACTGCACCGCGGCAGACAGATCTGCCGCTCACTGCACCGCGGCAGACAGGTCTGCTGCTCACTGCACCGCGGCAGACAGGTCTGCCGCTCACTGCACCGCGGCAGAGAGATCTGCCGCCCACTGCACCGCGGCAGAGAGATCTGCCGCTCACTGCACCGCGGCAGACAGGTCTGCTGCTCACTGCACCGCGGCAGACAGGTCTGCCGCTCACTGCACCGCGGCAGAGAGATCTGCCGCCCACTGCACCGCGGCAGAGAGATCTGCCGCCCACTGCACCGCGGCAGACAGGTCTGCAGCTCACTGCACCGCGGCAGACAGACCTGCTGCTGACTGCACCGCGGCACACAGGTCTGCTGCTCACTGCACCGCGGCACACAGGTCTGCTGCTCTCTACATCTTGGTCGACACTGCAGCAGACACCGCAGAAAAAAACACGTCTGCTGCTCACAACACAGATGCAGAGACCACAGTACACATAACCAGGATTGTTCTTTTTCCCGCAAAATAGGGGCTTAGTCGACAGGCAGGTAATCAGTCAAAACGCGCAAAAACCCACACTAACTACTGTATAATAGATAGCTTGCATTTTCTCCTTTTGAAGCTTAATTGTCTATAAATACATTCTGGAAAGGTTAAAGGTGTATATAGGTTAATGTCACAACCCAATCATCATTAATTACATACAGCCATTTGTGAGCTGGTTATGAATAACTTCAGATACTCTGGCCAGTCAGCTGGGCGTTACCTGGTCATTCAGCTGGGCGTTACCTGGCCAGTCAGCTGGGCATTACCTGGTCCGTCAGCTGACTGTGGACGCTGCCCTGCGGCGAGCACTGGTCCGGGAAGTCGCGCCAGTAGTAGTCGACGTAGTGGCGCCAGCCGAGGTCCGACGCCACCTGCTGCAGCACCGCCGCCATCGCCGGCAGCAGCTCCGCGCTCAGCGAGTCCACCTTACAGTCCTGTGGAGGGGGCAGAGTCACAGTCCTTCGGACAAGGCGGAATCACAGTACTTCGGACAGTGCAGAACCACAGTCCCTCGGACAGGACAGAACCACAGTCCCTCGGACAGGGCAGAACCACAGTCCCTCGGACAGGGCAGAACCACAGTCCCTCGGACAGGGCAGAACCACAGTCCCTCGGACAGGGCAGAACCACAGTCCCTCAGACAGGGCAGAATCACAGTCCCTCGGACAGGGCAGAACCACAATCCCTCGGACAGGGCAGAATCACAATCCCTCGGACAGGGCAGAACCACAGTCCCTCGGACAGGGCAGAACCACAGTCCCTCGGACAGGGCAGAATCACAGTCCCTCGGACAGGGCAGAATCACAATCCCTCGGACAGGGCAGAATCACAGTCCCTCGGACAGGGCAGAATCACAGTACTTCGGACAGGGCAGAACCACAGTCCCTCGGACAGGACAGAATCACAGTCCCTCGGACAGGGCAGAATCACAATCCCTCGGACAGGGCAGAACCACAGTCCCTCGGACAGGGCAGAACCACAGTCCCTCGGACAGGGCAGAACCACAGTCCCTCGGACAGGGCAGAATCACAGTCCCTCGGACAGGGCAGAATCACAATCCCTCGGACAGGGCAGAACCACAGTCCCTCGGACAGGGCAGAACCACAGTCCCTCGGACAGGGCAGAACCACAGTCCCTCGGACAGGGCAGAACCACAGTCCCTCGGACAGGGCAGAACCACAGTCCCTCGAACAGTGCAGAATCACAGTCCCTCGGACAGGGCAGAATCACAGTACTTCGGACAGGGCAGAATCACAGTCCCTCAGACAGGGCAGAACCACAGCCCCTCGGACAGGGCAGAATCACAGTCCCTCGGACAGTGCAGAACCACAGTCCCTCGGACAGGGCAGAGTCACAGTACTTCGGACAGGGTAGAACCACAGTCCCTCGGACAGGGCAGAATCACAGTCCCTCGGACAGTGCAGAATCACAGTCCCTCGGACAGTGCAGAACCACAGTCCCTCGGACAGGGCAGAATCACAGTCCCTCGGACAGGACAGAATCACAGTCCCTCGGACAGGGCAGAATCACAGTCCCTCGGACAGGACAGAATCACAGCCCCTCGGACAGGGCAGAATCACAGTCCCTCGGACAGTGCAGAATCACAGTCCCTCGGACAGGGCAGAATCACAGTACTTCGGACAGGGCAGAACCACAGTCCCTCGGACAGGGCAGAATCACAGTCCCCCGGACAGGACAGAATCACAGCCCCTCGGACAGGGCAGAATCACAGCCCCTCGGACAGGGCAGAATCACAGTCCCTCGGACAGGGCAGAACCACAGTCCCTCGGACAGGGCAGAACCACAGTCCTCGGACAGGGCAGAATCACAGTACTTCGGACAGTGCAGAATCACAGTCCCTCGGACAGGGCAGAACCACAGTCCCTCGGACAGGGCAGAATCACAGTCCCTCGGACAGGGCAGAATCACAGTACTTCGGACAGTGCAGAATCACAGTCCCTCGGACAGGGCAGAATCACAGTCCCTCGGACAGGACAGAACCACAGCCCCTCGGACAGGGCAGAATCACAGGCCCTCGGACAGGGCAGAACCACAGTCCCTCGGACAGGGCAGAATCACAGTCCCTCGGACTGTGCAGACTTACGGGAAGATATAGATGTTAGGGAGGCCATCCTAAGCCTCTAGTGCCCCCTCAATCTTGGATTATGATTGGAGAGCCGCATCAAGTCAAGTTCAATTATGAAATATAATCATCGCCATTCGCTTATATTCCACTCACTGGAGATCCCACTGATCTTTTTGGTTCTTTACACAGAGGCCACTTTATCCTTACATGAGTGAGATCATTTAGAGCGAAAAATACACTCTTTACTATGACCGAAGACTCACGTTGTAGCAGAAAGTAGAGAAAACTTGAACTTAACACAAATTTAAATTTTAAATTTCAAAATTAAATTTTATAGCACGATTTTCCAGCCAGCTGATGCAACTTTGGAAGTAAAAGTTCCTCTCCACACGCATACGCTAAAATATTCCTGGAGCCAAACGACATTGAACCTGAGAGCAGTTGTCGCAGCTGCAGCCACCCACCACCCACGACGATGCCTAGGCAGTCAGACTGGTAGTCCTGTCCTCACCTCGTAGACCAGGTGGAGAACGAAGAGCAGGACGGCGGTGTGCGGCAGCAGGGGAGCGGTGGAGTCGGCACGGCCTTCCTGCGCCAGCACCGGAGCTACGCCGGCCCACTCCTCCGCCCTCACCTCCGCGTGGTACCCGGACGCCAGCAGAAACTCCCAGTCCTGCCACACGGCTGACGTAACCCGCCCTCACGGCCTACAGCTGTGAAGCGTTGCTGTCTGTCTCACAAGGCTTGCAGCAGAAAAAACGCTAACAAAACAGATTTACGCAACCGACAAAAAGGCCCCGAGGCTGGCGGGCTCCCGAAGAATCGACTACAGCGTCTCAACGTTACGTGGTGAGCCAGTGGCACTTCTAAACGGTGACGCCGCAGTAACGTTCTCTTCCCCTGGGACCGTCCCTGGCGCTGGCAGATTTCAGAGTCAAATCTTGTTATAAATGTACAAACCAGCATCATGAAGTCAAAACCGTTTCCAAACGTAAAAAGGCTACATCAACAAAGCTAGGCAGGAGAAGAAGTGTCAATGGACCCAAAAGCTAGCTTATCACACAGCAGAGGCTACAGTGGAGTCTGGGGGAGACAGCCGCAACTGGCCAGTCTAGGAATACAGGCAGGGACCCGGTCAGCTTGGGAAGGGTACCACAGACCTGGTGAGTCTGGGGAGGGGACCACAGACCTGGTCCGTGCCGTCCTCGGACCGGCACCGCTTGCCGCGCTGGTGGGTCACGCTGGACCCCGTCACCTCCAGCAGTGGCGCTATCGCCAGCCGCTCCACCTGGTACCCCATCAGACCTGCCGCGCACCACAACACGCCCGGTACCCCATCAGACCTGCCGCCCACACCACACCACACCGGTACCCCATCAGACCTGCCGCCCACACCACACCACACCGGTACCCCATCAGACCTGCCGCCCACACCACACCACACCGGTACCCCATCAGACCTGCTGCACACACCACACCGGTACCCCATCAGACCTGCCGCCCACACCACACCACACCAGTACCCCATCAGACCTGTCGCTAGGCGGGCTCACATTACACGGGCCGAGGTACCGTAGGACGGGCGGTGCAGATGGAGCCGCCATTTTTAATGAAACGAAAACCAATAAGGATATTCGAAACCAGCAGACACTATGGCTCTATTTCATATCTCAAGACTTAAAAACGCTATCCACGATTTCGCTAAATACCAGCCGACAATGGCACAAATTAGTACTACCATATTCAGTTTTTGATAGCAAGCTGACCTGTCTTTTAAAGAAATCTGTCCTGCCCACAATCTGTATCAAACAAGCTAAGTTTGACCTTAATAAGCACCGACACTCTGTCGCCAGCCCAGCCCTCTGTTCCGGAGCGGTATGGGGTGCCTGTTGGGGCTAGCCCCGTGTTGGCAAAACCGGGGAGGGGGCGGGGCAAACACTCACGCAGCAGAGTGGCGGCGAAGGCGCGCCAGTGTTTGGCCGGGGTGAGGTGGCGGGCCGCCGGGCGCGTGTCGAGCGGTGAACCAGCGTCCGGTCAGCGTGTTGGCCAGCTGCGGCGGCAGCACGGCGCGGGCGGCCCGCAGGCAGGCGGCCACGGCGCCGCAGTCGGCCGGAGCCGGCAGCCGCAGCCGGTACAGAGCGCCCGAGGTGTGCTCCTGCCGACGGCGCTCGGTTACGACCGCACCACTGCACGGCAGCTCCTGCCTCACCGTCCGGCCAGACAGTGCGGCGTCGATGATGACGGAAGCCCCGGCCAGTACCGAGCGAGACCGGGACACTGCCTGGACAGTGCCCAGCACTTCCCAACATGAACACTCACGCATGTCCAGCATGGTGCTGCCGGAAGGTGAAGGTCTCATGATGGAGTTCTCACATGATAAAGCTGTCGCTGACGAGGAGCCTCACCATGATGACCCTGCCACTGACAGGGAGTCTCACCCACTGGCGGCGGAACTGCGGGGGCACCGGGGCACGGTGCATCCCCTTAAATCAGAAATTTTAACATTAACTCTATGGCGTTGACTGGAAAGAAATCGGTTGAAATGCCCATGGTGCCCCCTTAAATTCGGACGTTTCGCCGTCACTGGCCTCACTATGATGACGCTGTCGCCGACGGGGAGTCTCACCATGATGACACTGCCACTACATGGGGAGTCTCACCATGATGACACTGCCACTAACAGGAGTCTCACCATGATGACCCTGCCACTGACGGAGCCTCACCATGGTGACTCTGCCACTGACGGAGAGTCTCACCATGATGGCACTGCCACTGATAGGGAGTCTCACCCTGATGACACTGCCACTGATAGAGTCTCACCATGATGGCCACGCCACTGACAGAGTCTCACCATGATGACCCTGCCACTGACGGAGAGTCTCACCATGATGGCACTGCCACTGATAGGGAGTCTCACCATGATGACACTGCCACTGACGGAGTCTCACCATGATGACGCTGCCACTGACGGGAGTCTCATCATGATGCACTGCCACTGACGGGGAGTCTCACCATGATGACACTGTAACTGACGGGGAGTCTCACCATGATGACGCTGTCGCCGACGGCCGTCCTGAGCGCCGCCACCGAGCCGGAGAGCGGTAGGGTTGAGTCCTCCTGGCCGGCGGGTTCCCACCTACCACGGCGGCACCACCGTCACCTAACGCTGCACCGCAGCGCTAACGCTGCGCCACAAGTGTACACTGCGGCCATCCCGGCGCACACTCACCACCAGGAATTTTGTTCGAAGCAGAATACTGTGCACATTTACACATTGACCAACACAGAACAGAACCACAGGAGCTTCGAAAAGTCAATAAATATAGAATACGTTAGTTAACTGTGCTTTCGGGTGCAGCAGCATAACGAGGCGACATGTATAGTACTTATTACATATTGAATAGCTCGTAACAGATGCGTGGTCTATAAAATGTGTCTGCTAGGGTGCATAAATGGAGTGCTCCGGCCGCCCAATCATTCAGCTATTCCCCCGTCCTCACGTGAAGGACAACCTCTCCCACGCTCCGGCCACACCTGAAGAACCATTCCCCCGGGCCCCGGCCTCACCTGAAGAAGACTATTCCCCGGCCCCGACCTCACCTGGAGAAGACTATTCCCCGGCCCCGACCTCACCTGGGAGGATGACTACTCCCGGCCCCGACCTCACCTGGAGAAGACTATTCCCCGGCCCCGACCTCACCTGGGAGGATAACTATTCCCCCAGCCCCGACCTCACCTGGGAGGATGACTACTCCCCGGCCCCGACCTCACCTGGAGAAGACTATTTCCCGGCCCCGATCTCACCTGGGAGGATAACTACTCCCCCGGCCCCGACCTCACCTGGAGAAGACTATTTCCCGGCCCCGACCTCACCTGGGAGGATAACTATTCCCCCGGCCCCGACCTCACCTGGGAGGATGACTACTCCCCGGCCCCGACCTCACCTGGAGAAGACTATTTCCCGGCCCCGATCTCACCTGGGAGGATAACTATTACCCCGGCCCCGACCTCACCTGGAGAAGACTATTCCCCGGCCCCGACCTCACCTGAAGGACGACTATTCTCCGGCCCGGCCTCACCTGGAGAAGACTATTCCCCCGGCCCCGGCCTCACCTGAAGGACGACTGTTCTGACGACTCGCCCGGCGGCTCCGGCCGCACGGGTGACAGGGTCAGCGAGAGAGCGTCGTCAAAGCGCGACTCCAGACCGCGCGCACCGGACACCAGGCTGCTCCTCCTGGCCGGGGGAGAGTCCGCCGTCAGTGCGACGACGGCTGGGTACCCAGCACCATCCCAGCTTCCTTCCACCGTCACACGGCAGGAGCCCGGTCGTACAACCAGGGCATCACACAGCGCCCCGTATGTTCTACGCGGTTAGACTCCTAATCGACAGATTTTAGAGATATGCTTAATATCAAATAGTATTTGCAGCATACGCCGGGTTCGAAGCATTCCAAGCATTCAGGTTCATAACTCTGTCTGTCGGTGAGCTAGCTGTCTGCAGCAGTTGAGGCAGGTACGGAATGTTCAGACCCGTGCGGGCTGTTCAGACCCGTGCGGGGTGTTCTGACCCATGCAGGGTGTTCAGACCCTTGCCGGGTGTCCAGACCCGTGCGGGCTGTTCTGACCCGTGCAGGGTGTTCTGACCCGTGCGGGGTGTTGACATGCGGTCGACCGTGGTGTTCGACCGTGGGGTTTGACCTGTGCAGATTTTCAGACCGGAGGATGACCTGACCGAGAGTGTTCTGACCCGTGCGGGCTGTTCAGACATGTGCAGAGTGTTCAGACCCGTGCCGAGTGTTCTGACCCGTGCGGGCTGTTCAGACATGTGCAGAGTGTTCAGACCTGTGCGCGGAGTTCAGACCAGACAGTACACCCAGGCCAGGTGCGGTGTGTTCTGACCTGGGCGGGCAGAAGGGCGAGCCCGGCAGACTGGGCGGCAGGCTGAGACTCGACGCCAGCGCCGGCGGCGGTACGCCCGGCACGTGCACCTTACAGAGTCGGTGTGTGCCGCTGTACAGCACCAGCCCACCCGACTGCTCCAGCACCAGCATGGTGCAGCTGGCCTGGCGAGGACAACCGCAGAGTCGGGCATTCCAACAGGCTGCTGCTGACACAACGCCGCCGTGCACTGACGAGGCTGACCGGCCTCACTGCCAGCCCCGCACACCGCGGATCTACAGACAGCGGCACACGTCACGGACACCCAGTTATGGGCATGGGTGCTGGAGCTATCCAGCAGAGCCTGGCACCAAATAAACGGTATTTAGCTGTTGGGCACGTGGCCGGCTCACATTAACGTGGTTTGACGTCAATCCTTTCACCATTTTCGCCTTTCCATTGCTCCGTGCACAGTTGTAAGTACACTGAAATGCCAACGTCCTGACCTCCAAACTGATGGCGTGGCAGCGCAACCGGTGCTGGAGACAAGGGCACAGCCGGGCTTGGGGTCAGGGTTGGGTTCAGGGTCGGGGTCCGGCCTCACCTCCAGGCTGACGGCGTTGCGGCCGGGCAGGGTTGCTGTGCCGCGGGGCTGCAGCTGGCCGTCAGCCGTCGTCTGCAGCCGCGTCAGCCGCAGCTGACCGCGCGACGCCGCCACCAGCACCAGGTACTGCACCCCCGACAGGTCCGTGGTCAGAAACCCGCCGGCCGCCGGCTCACTGAAACACGGCGCCAGTCACACACTGACGCGGGGCACTGAAACACGGCGCCAGTCACACACTGACGCGGGACATTGAAACACGGCACCAGTCACACACTGACGCGGGGCACTGAAACACGGCACCAGTCACACACTGACGCGGGGCACTGAAACACGGCGCCAGTCACACACTGACGCGGGGCACTGAAACACGGCGCCAGTCACACACTGACGCGGGGCACTGAAACACGGCACCAGTCACACACTGACGCGGGGCATTGAAACACGGCGCCCGTCACACACTGACGCAGGGCACTGAAACACGGCGCCCGTCACACACTGACGCAGGGCACTGAAACACGGCGCCCGTCACACACTGACGCAGACCTCCAGCCTAATAACTTACCCAAACAAAAATCGATCCGGTACGTAAGTTACACACAGCACGGTCTGTAAATGTACCGGAGTCAGCCCCCTGATTGTTTGGCAGCGTCCATCCTGACAGCGCCAGTTAGCACCCGCCTAACAGCGAAGGGACGGTCCCATCACCAGACCCACCTGGTGGCGAGCGATTCGCGCCACAGCAGCTGCAGACAGATCTCCGGCCGCAGCGGCTCGCCCGCCTCCAGCATGGTGTCGTCCAGCGCAGCGCCGGCGGCGGAGGCGTCGGCCGGGGGCGGCCGCGGCGATGGAGACACGCACAGTCTCAGGTAGGAGGCCGTACCCGCCGACACCGCCAGCGCGCTCGGCGACTGCGACCGGCTGCCGGAGACGTAAGGTCACAGCTGAGGAGGCCGGACCCCACTACACCGTACCTGAGGAGGCCGGGCCCCACTGTACCGTACCTGAGGAGGCCGGGCCCCACTACACCGTACCTGAGGAGGCCGGGCCCCACTGTACCGTACCTGAGGAGGTCGGGCCCCACTACAACGTACCTGAGGAGGCCGGGTCCCACTGTACCGTCCTGGGAGGCCGGGCCCCACTGTACCGTACCTGAGGAAGCCGGGCCCCACTGTACCGTACCTGAGGAGGCCGGGCCCCACTGTACCGTACCTGAGGAGGCCGGGCCCCACTGTACCGTACCTGAGGAGGTCGGGCCCACTGTACCGTACCTGAGGAGGCCGGGCCCCACTGTACCGTACCTGAGGAGGCCGGGCCCCACTGTACCGTGCCTGAGGAGGCCGGGCCCCACTGTACCGTGCCTGAGGAGGCCGGGCCCCACTGTACCGTACCTGAGGAGGCCGGGCCCCACTACACCGTACCTGAGGAGGCCGGGCCCCACTATACCGTACCTGAGGAGGCCAGGCCCCACTACACCGTACCTAAGGAGGCCGGGCCCCACTGAGAGGTTGAGCAGCGGCCCGCCACCGTTGAGTCGGCTGCTGTTGCGGCTGCGCGAGACCGGGGTGTGGGTCTCAGAGCGCGGCGGCGCGCCCGGCGAGACCGCCGCCGGCTGCGAGAGCCGCGACAGCGAGAGCGAGAGCGAGCGCAGCGAGCCGCACTGCGAGACGGGCGTGGCGGCGACGGTCGGCTCTCGGTCACCGGCGGCCCACCATTCCTGCCGGAGCAACAGACGCGTGAGGGCTGACCACCAGCTGGTGTCCGCATCAGGCAACACGGCCATTCGCTCATCAGACGGCGGCAGACGAAAACCTTATAAAACGTTTGAAAAGGTTGTCCAGCCAGTCCTGGCTCCACTTCCTGGTGGTCGTGCGGTCTAAAGCCGCAGGTGCCGACATCGGCTGGCACATCTGCATGCAGCAGACCTCCAGCCTCCTTGGCCAGAGTGTCGGGACGCCAAATGACCTGAGCTGCCGGCCCTTCCGTTGCCCACTAGGCCAAAGCGGGGAGATGTCGGTGGTGCTGTCGACCCGTTCTCTAGTGGACCGGGGTAGTGCAGCGGCGGCCACGCGCTCCTACACCCTGACCTCCGCCGGGTAGGACGCCCTCAGCGCCTCCCTCCCAATGTCCTGCTGGCCGCAGGTGGCTAGGCGTCGTGGGGCGGTGACCTCGGCGATGTCTCGAAGGGGGCTTCCTTGGGGGAGCGATGCCACCCGTTACACCCTTCGCACTGAGAGTACGCAGCGTCGGGAGCGAGCAGTCGGCATGTCTACCTCTGCCACGAAGGGGTCTGTAGGATTTGACTGCGAGCATTCTGCGGCCGCGCGAACACCAGTGCGCAGCTCTGCCACCATGTCGCAGTACCTGTTAGTCAAATGAGCCGTTTTCTCCATATCATAAGGACCACTCACATTCCAAATCGAGATTCTTAAGCACAAACACGAAATACATACATTTGCAAGTGCAGTGAAAACGAAGGTTTGCATACTTCCACTGAAGAAGGGCTCTGTTTACCTGGTCAACGCTATAATTCACCGTTCTAAACATGTCTTTGTCTTGAACATTATGTCACAAATGTGGCCACGGGGGATGTTCGTGGTTTTACGTTTCAGAAAACGGAACGTAACATTGCTGACGAATACGGGAGCTTACAGGACGATGTGAAAATGACACTATGGTAAAGCCATAAAACCAGTTGACCTTTTTTAAATGCCGGCCGGTGCCGTCGACTCTCCGGAAGCCGTTGAACAGGTTTCGACATTATTTTGCGGGTGGGCTGGTTCCCGCGGGGAGCAGCGGCTGGGCAGCTCCTCTGGCCATGGCTCGTAAGCTCAGCGGCAGCTTTCGAAAATTTGCAGACTATCAAGTATCGATCAATTAGAATGTCAAAGATCGGGCCTGTAATTTACTTACGGCGGAAGAGACCTCCAACAGTTTGGTGCCTGACGAGTCTTCACAGTCATATTTGTCAAATCCTCACAAACATATTTCAATTTCACAGGAAAGTCAAGTCTATCTAACGCTGAACACGCCGCTTGGTCTCATGAGACCCACCCGGCTTCTACTTGGGTTGAAACTTTCTCTGAACCTATGACAACACACAATGGATC
Organism: Lepas anatifera; assembly: GCA_034440635.1. Lineage (NCBI taxonomy): Eukaryota > Metazoa > Arthropoda > Thecostraca > Lepadidae > Lepas > Lepas anatifera. The sequence continues at coordinate 505,791 of JAOTON010000341.1, forward strand.
AAGTTCTGATGGGACTCGAGAACGATCTATCGTCACAGTCAGAGAACAAATAGGCACAAATCAAAAGGAATGGATTTGTGATCGTATTTTGGGTGAGGCGATGCAGTCGATATGTCTTGAGTCGGAAGACGACCATTGCACCATTGCTGAAAGATCACCACCGTCGGTTGTGTCGTTTTTTTCAGCTGAGCGGCACAGCCGTCGTCAGTAGCGACACCCGGCTGCAGCAGCTGACCCTGCCGCTTAGCACGTGCCACCGCGACGTCCACTTCATCTCTGGCACGCAAAACGTCAACTGCCAGGGGGACCAGATCTGGGGGCGGGCTGGCAGGTGTGGAGCGCCATTAGAGATGACGGCTAGGACACATGCAGGGCCATGGAGGAGGGTCTGGTTCAAGTGACAGCCGAACAGGTAGCGACCGCTACGGGTGAAATCCTCTTTTGGATCCAGCTCTGGACTGGATACAGTCTGGGGTCTGGTCAAGAGAGCCGAAAGATGTTCGAATGCAACTATTTACGAGACTAAAAGAGCGCCTGGCTATTACAGACGGACGTATGCAGGCTGGCGAAAAGGCAGTAGTTTCGGAAATAATCAAGGCCAAACTATTAGATGAATCACATTTGGGACCCAAAGGCATATGCAAAATTAATACATTGGCACGCAGTGGCCAGGCATGGATCGAGACATCGAGAAAGTAAGTAAGACATGCGTTCAATCTCAAAACAACGCGCGAATGTCCAAATGTATTGCTCTTTATCGCTGTGTTTACCACGCGGGCCCATGGGGCCGTATTCGTGTAGATCACTGGACGGAAAACTTACTTCGTGGTGATGATGCCTTCTCTAAATGACATGAAGTTGAAGAGCTGACAACAACTACTGCTAAGAAACGTTCGAATCTTTGAAAAACATAATATCTGCCACGCACAGGTATTTCCATATCCTCGTCTCAGACACCGAACCATCATTTGTTCCAGATAAGCTTCGGAGATATCTGGAATGAAGGGTCCTTTTTCATCTGAAAACAATGCATTATTTTCCGGCTCAAAATGATCCGAATGATTCGATGCTGAAAATACTCCAGACTTTTCTTTAAAAAACCCCGTACACATATACCGACGCCAACAGAAAAGATGGCCCCGGAAACTGGTAATTCTAGTTCGTTTCGAGACCTAAGACCTGTTTCATTGCAGGTGGTCTCGAGCGACGGATATTGAGAGTCGGCCCGTTTCCCGTCAGCGTGGACGTTCGTCAGCAGAGGGTACGAGTTACCCACTTCCTGACGGCTCCCACCGCTGACGGCAGGCCAGATCAGCACGCCCGGGGCCTCCGTGGCCGCCGCTGGTGCCAGAGTCAGCGCCCGGCCACGTCGCCCGGCCACCGCCATATCCGGCGGGATCGGATCCGGATCGGTAATGACACGGATCCGGATCAGACCGGTAATGACACGGATCCGGATCGGATCAGTAAAGATACAGATCCGGATCGGACGGTAATGACGCGGATCCGGATCGGATCAGTAAAGATACAGATCCGGATCGGACCGGTAATGACAGATTCCCCCGCCAAGTACGGATCTGACAACGCCGCCGCCCAGCCCAAACCCGGCGACGGAGTAGCAGCCCCGCGAACACGCAATGCGTTGCAGGAAACGGCGTCGGTGCTGAGACGGAAGTGCGACTCTTCAGTCCAGCGGTCCCGCCACCGCAGTGGACCAGGTGATGGAAAAGCCGGCATTAATTCAACGTTTCTTTTCCGTTTCAATCACTTTTTGACGTCTCTCGCTGCTTCTTGTTCATTAGTATTGGGAAACGTTTATAAACAGGGCAGTAGGAATGGTTATCGTCAGCGAAAGTAAAAAACATATAGCAACTAGTTGTGAACAAAATTCCGCTTCCAATGAACTTGGTAGCATATCTATGGTGACAACTTGGATACGCCTACATTTGCACCCTTTTGGGGATGCAATTGTATACCCAAAGCAAGCTGCTGAATTCTCGAACGTCTGTTTGCATCCTCTGTGGGATTGTGAGTTGCTGCACTCTCGCTGTGCGTGCCTGAGCGCGCCATTGTGGGTTTGGCCTGAGGCGGGGCGGTCGCCAGTCGACCGCCCGGATGACCCGACAATACAGAGTACAGATCGGGCGCCGTCTTGGAGGTTGTGGGTTGGTTATAACATCCTCAAAGCTCCATCGCGCACACCCTGAAACGCGGCTAGCGCCTCATTGAAACATCCAGGGGCGCAGCCAGCGGGGGGCACAGGGGGCACTTGCCCCCATCGGTGCCGGAGTGCCCTTTTGATCGCTAGGCGTTGTACCCCATTTGTGCCGTGCCGCTCGAAATTTAGTGCCCCACGCAGTTGAACCTAGGTGCAACTAGACTGCATTTAACGATGAAAATTATTGTTTGATAATTTAGTGCCTTTTTGGTCAGCTAAGGCATTCTGTCGCCTTTTCAAGCACCTGGTAGGAGTATGGACACGTAATCTGTTTCCAGCTAATGCCTCATCATCGCCAATAATTGTATGGCGGAGCTAATCTGGTGCCCCTTGAGCTCATCTGGTGCCCACTGAGCTTGGTCTTGGCCCCTTGAGCTGATCACGTGCCCTCTAAGCTAATCTGGTGCCCCCTGAGTCAATATGGTGCCCCCTCAGCAAATTAATGTGCCTCTTTAATCTATCTAATGCTCTATGAGCTAGTATGATGCCTCTGAGCTTGCCTGGTGCCCTATTAGCTGTTTTAGTGCCCCTTGAGCTGATCTGGTCCCCCTGGCCTGATATCATGCCTCCCGGAAATGATCTACTGTCCCCTGAGCCAATATGGTGCCTCTTAAGTTGATCAGGTGCCCCTGAGCTGGTTATTGATGTCTCCTTAAATGATCTGGTGCCCCCTGAGCTGGTCTGGTGCACCCTGAGCTGATCTTATGTTCCCTGAGCTGATCTATGCCCCTGCCCTGGTCTGGGGGCTAGGAACTGATCTGGCTCCCGGGCTGATTGATCTGGTGCACCCTGAGCTAAATTAATGCCCCCTGAGTCGATCTGGTGCTTCTTGAGCCATCATTGTGCCTCCTGAGCCCAGCCCATGCCCTCTGAGCTAATCTGGTGCCCCCTGAGCTAGTTTGGTGCACCCTGAGCCTATTTGGTATCCTTTAAGCTGATCTGGGCCTCCTGAGTTGATTAAGCAATTTCCTTAGCCGCTCTGGGGCCCTGAGCTGAGCTGGGCCCACTGAGGCTGATGAGGGCCCCTGAGCTGGTATGGGGCTCCAGGACTGAATACGAGCCTCCTGGCTTGATCTGGTACCCCCGAGCTGATCTGTGCACCCCGAGCTGGTCGGGGGAAGACTGAGCTGATCCCTTTCCCTCTGAGCTGTTTTGGACCCCGCTCTGGTCTGGGGACTAGGAACTTATCTGGGCCCCCGAGCTGATCGATCTGGTGCCTCCTGAGCAGATATACTGCTCCATGTGCTGAACAAATGCTACCTTAGCTTATCTGGTGCCTCCTGAGTCATCGTTGTGCCTCCTGAGCCCAGCTGATGCCCTATGAGCTAGTCTGGTGCCCGCTGAGCTAATATGGTGCCCTTTAAGCTGACCTGGGCCTCCTGGGTTGATTACGTCATTTCCTCAGCAGCTCTAAGGCCCTGAGCTGAGCTGGGCCCACAGAGGCTGATAATGAGGGCCCCTAAGATGATATGGGGTTCCTGAGCTGATTAAGTGCCTCCTGACTTGATCTGGTACCCCCAAGCTGATATGGGCCCGAGCTGGTCGGGGACCACTGATCTGATTGTTTGTCCCCGAAGCTGATCTGGTGCCCTATGGGCCGATCTGGTGTCCCCTGAGCAGCTCTGGGGCTCCTGAACTGATTGGGCCCCGAGCTGGTGAGGTATCCCTGAGCTAATTTGGTGCCATTGACTTGATCTTGCCCCTGACCTGAGGCCCCTGCACTGATCTGGGGCCCCAATAACTCATATGGGGCCCAAGAGCGGATCTGGGTTCTAGGGGTAGCCTTGAGCTGGTCTGGGCGCTGAGCTTGTGAGAGCCCCTTAAGTTGGCTTGAGGCCGCCTGAGGTGATCTGGCGCCTTAAAATGTTCTTGGGCTTCTTGACCTGGTTTAAGGCCCTGTGAACCTATCTGGGCCCCATTTAGCTAGTCTGACGACCCCATCTCTGGGGCCAATGAGCTAGTCTAGTCCCTGAGTGAAGCATGAGCTGCTCTGAGGGCCCTGATCTACATCAGGGGCCCCTGAGGTGGTCTTGTATAGACAGAGAAAAGAACACAAGGCCAACTCCCATCATCTCGGCGCGGAGTTACTGAGCTAGTCTAGTCCCTGGAGGTTCAACTGGGGGAATGGGGGAAGCTGCTCTGGAGGGCTCTGCATCCACACTTGGGGGCCCCAGAGCTGTTCTTGAATAGATGGGGATAAGAACACCACAGAAACTCCCCCCTGTAAAATGGAGCTAACGAGGAATGAGCCATCGCTATAATGGCTTGTGATGCCTAGGCAACCCTGGTTATATAAATTGCTTATTATACTGGTGGATTCTGGGAAGGGATGATAAAAAGGCATGTGCCCCTGAGCTCTGAGCACAGTCCCCTAAACCAGGATTTCTACTGATGAATTTAAATTAATAGCTAGTTTTCACAATTTTCAGCCCTGTCACACCATCCCAATCCAAAACACCGGCCTGTTCGCCTTTTCTTTACTCTTAACTGGGACCGATCCTTGAGAATATGGAACCTAATAAACGCGGTCAAAAGGTATCTCCCGAATTATTCCGGCAGGAAAAATGTTATTCTTCCAAAGTCACTATGCCACTCCTCGTCCCACGGCGATTGTGGGAGGCGAGTAACTTAATCCGCGTTCAACCAGGGCTCACTCGTCACGCAAAACCAATGGGCATAACAAATGAATTTTCGACTCCAATATTTCTTAACTTGCACATGGTTACAGATATCACAGGCTCCGCTGATTTCTCTGATGTCAAGTACTTGCACGAGTTGGCTGATTTGCCCTTAAATTTATCCAAAACAGTCGTGTTTTGGCTACTTCCATGACATTTTGGTGATAATTGTTTTCGGTTTTAATCGAGTTTTCCTTCTCCGTCAATGTTTGATTTTTGTTTTTCATTGAACGAAGCATGCCCAAAAAATGATATAAACAAAGATATAGTAAGTTTTTTAGGTTACATTAAAAAGTGCCCTTTTCTCCCGGGGTGCCCCTCAAAGTTGGTGTGCCCCCCCATAACCAAACCTCTGGCTGCGCCCCTGGAAACATCACTTCCCATCCTTCACTATTCCCCGGGTTGTGAGCAGCCATTCCCCGGGGATGCGGTCCGGGCACACCCTCCCCATGAATAAGATATACCTGGATCGGAGACTCCCTGTCGGCGCCTTTGATGTGAGCGACAGCGGTCGTCCGCCTAGCGGGAAAAGTGGGAAGCTTCGACATACAGGGCGCCGGCCGGCGAACGTCGCGGACGCAGGACGTCAAATGGGGAAAACGGCCACGACTCGTCGAAACTGAGGCCACATTTAGCACATCTCTGCAGACAGCGTGGTTCCAGCTGACAGATGAGCATGTTCTGTATCACGCTTTTCATTTTCTAGGGCATTGCCATTAACAGGGGTCAGGGAAAGGGGAGAGGGTGGCAAACTGAATCCCCAAAAAGACAAATTTTCCCTGCATTACACGATGACGTGATGTCATAGGCCTAGCAGCGGGGGAAGGGGCCGAGGCGGCTGCCCCATAACTTTCGGACTGGGGGTAGTGATCCCCCAGCCCTCACTCGGAGCCGGTCTCAGGAGCCCCAGAGCCGGTATCAGGGTCCTTGAGTCAGACTCAGTGGACCCCGAAAATTAGTCTCAAGAGCACCTTCCCTCGAGAGTTGGCCTCAGGAGTCCCTCGAGTCATTCTCAGGGGAACTCCAAAGGCCAGTATCAGGGGCCCCCGAGATTTAATCACGAGAGACCCAAGCTATTATCAGGGCCCCATCCGTTTTGGTCAATGGGGACCTCCTCTCAGGGGGCCCGAAAGCTAATATGGGGATCCGAGAATTATTATCATAGGTACTGCCAAGTGTTGGTTTCAGGGGCCCCATGTCTCAAGGACGTCTTTCTCAGGAGCTAAGAGTTCCTTTTAAGGGGCCCTGAAAGCTAATCTTGGGACCCAGAATTAGTCTCATGAATACCGCAGTGTTGGTTTCGGGGGGTCGAGAGGTAATCTTGGGAGCCCTTGAGAGTTAGCCCCAGGGAGTGCCCCAGTTTTGATCTAAGGGGCCCCCGAGAGCCAGTCCCGGGCATCCGAGAGCTAAGCCTGTGGATCGGAGCAATCCCCAGAGGTGCTCCTAATTTTGGTCTAAGTGGCTCGAGAGTCCGTCTCAGGGGATCCAGAGTTAGCCTTAGGCCCTGAGGGATAATCTGGGCCTTCGAGAGTTAGTCTGAGTAGCACCAAAGACTCAGTATCAGCAGTGCTCCCCCCGAATGTTAGTCTCAGGGGACGCCCCAGGATTAGTCTCGGAGGGCTGTCGGGAGTCATTCCCATCCCCACCCTCCGAGAGTCAGCCTCAGGGGACCCCGAGCTTATCTGGATGCCCCTGACAGTATAAGTATCAGCCCCTCGCCCCACTCGGAGCAAATCTGGGGTCGCGATAGTTAGTCCCAGAGGTGCTGCCGAGAATTTATCTCAGGAGCCCCGAGATATTATCAGAGGCCCCCTCAGTTTTCTTCTAAGATGTCCCCAGGAATCAGTCTCAGGGGTTCCCTGAAAACTAATCGGTGGAGCGGCCGAAATGAGCCTTACTGAGTGCTTCCAAGTGTTGGTCTCAGGGAGCCCCAGAGCCAGTCTCAGGGATCCCCTAAGAGCTAAACGGGGGTGGGGCCGAAAATTAGCCTTATGAGTGCCCCATGCTAAAATAAAGGTCCGCCGATGGACCTTTCCTTTCGGGGAGTGGGGTCAATATGAGTTTAGACACCCGGTTGTGACAATTATTCGATGGGGGATACCCCATGGTTCCACATCGCTCATAGGGCCGATAATTTTTTCAAGTTGGTAGAAAAAGGTAGTCATGTAACGAAAAAGGTCGGAAATGGTCCTTGAGCCCCGAGACTGATTTTCGGGGCCCCTGAACCGACTTTCGGGGAGCCCTTAGACCATCTCTCGCGGGCTCTAAGACCAACTCTCGGGGACCCCCTGAGACTAGCCTTCGGGGGGCTGAGAGCAACTCTTGAGGCCCCCTGAGATAAACTCTCATGGAAGGGAGCCCTGAGGCCGATTCGGGGCCCTGAGAATGCATCCCGGAAGCCTCCGGAGTCTGACTCTGGGGCCCCTGATCGGCCAAATCGGGTCCGAAGACCCTTAGGACCCACCTCCTTGGTTACGCCACTGATTTCAGCACAACCTTCCCGCACGCCTCATTCGAACTAATGCATTCGGAAGTGATGCGCCCTGTACGTCGTTTCGCGCATGCGCAGTACGGGTGATCGGCGCTGTCGGTCGGAGGCGGCGAGTCTCCGATCCAGGTGTCTCTTATTCATGCCCTCCCGAACTTATTTTCAAAGCCACACCGCAATCCTACCTGCTCCAAGCTCGCATGTTTTTTCCCTCTGCTTACTCGTTGTTACAGCATCTGGCGCGACGCCTCCCCATGCAGTCGTGGCCGAGTGGTTAAGGCGTCAGACTCGAAATCTGATGGGGTCTCCCCGCGCAGGTTCGAATCCTGCCGGCTGCGGACACTTTTCGTGCGGAGTCCACTGCCACCATCATTCGCCACACATTCACCGCTGTACAGACGTTATTCAACTGTCCTGGTACAGACGGCCCAGTTCGTTCACGATGCGGCCCGCGCAATAACCAACCTATGCCTTTTAGGTGGTACGACCGTTGGTTTGCTGGTTTAGGTTTTTGCACGGATGATGGAACTGATCCCACTTACAGGCTCACGAACTCCATGAGATCCAACTCCTAATATACTAGAACAGCGACTCCCGCTCCACCAACACGGTTACCCAGTTTTAGCAGTTACAGAATCATATTGATTCATGACCGATGATCAACCAATGAAAATGGGATTAATATATAGGTTGGAATGACAGCTGTCTTTTAAGGGCACGTCTCGAAGAGATAAAAAACCAAGAGCTTTTACTCCGAAATAGGACAAGCTATGAAAAATACACCTTTTGGGTGTTACGATGTCACACAAGCTAATGAATTCTATACTCTCGGCGTCATGGATTCTATACTATCGGTGTCATGAATTCTATACTCTCGGTGTCATGGATCCTATACTCTCGGTGTCACGAACTCTATACTTTCAGCGTCATGGATTCTATATTCTCGGTGTCATTAATTCTATACTCTGAGCGTCATTAATTCTATATTCTCGGTGTACTGGATTCTATACTCTCGGTGTCATGTATTCTATACTCTCGGTTTCATGGATTCTATACTCTTGGTGTCATGGATTCTATACTCTCGGTATCATCGATTCTATACTCCCGGTGTCATGAATGATATACTCCCGGTGTCATCTTTATCATTCAAAATGCCCAACGGTCCAAAACTCAGCTGAAAGGGAATATGGCACCTTCACAGCGTGATTTTAACTGAGATAGCCAAGTTGTAAAGCAGGTCGGAAAACCCGGTACTCCATATTTCATTTGTCTTGGAACTCGATATTTCCGTAGAAATAAGCTAAAACCTACCTGACACCAGCCCCCCTCAGCCCCCGTCGCCGGCGGCCTTTGTTGTGAGCTATTGGTGTGACGACATATGCTGACGTCACGATGAGCATCAGCCAATCGAAGCCCTTGAAGCGTTTCAAGTATGGTAGTGCTTGCCAGATCGTGACATCATCCACAGGCTGATATTTATTTCTTTTTCTAGAGGAGTATTTTTAAAAACAAAATATTGAGCTTATTTTACATTTTTCAGAGAAATCATGAGTAGTTTCATTATTTTCGGCTAAAAGTACGCCTAATTACACTAAATTCCAGGATTCGACCAAGGTGCCACATTCCCTTGAAGGTAGACACTGCTTCAGCTAATGCACAACAAATTTACGAAACCACCTAACTGGGGTTTTCTCTTGTTTCTCATAGTTTCAAGCGTAGATTCCAAATATGTAATCCATGAAATCGACTTTCACCATTTTCCCCCTATTTTTCAATTTGAAACATTTCATAGCGTTTTTTCCGGTATCATATCAAGCAACTGGGGCGCATGCTTCTATGTTTTGTCCGATTAATTTCCTTCAATAGAGACTTTCACGCACAGCGTGATCATTTCATTTGCTAAGCTTTGAGGGGTTGCTATGATTGAAATCGGACACCCAAGACCGCGCAACTTCAGCTTTTAGTCGGTAAGCGGGTTCCAGTCGAGCTTCCGCCGGGACAACATAGTATCCCAGCCAACTTGTGAATGGCATAGGATAACATAATGGGGTTTCTCAATCCATAAAGTACCCTTCGACGTGATATTACTCTAGATTGTCTTCCATGGCTGTACCTGAATGATTCTTTTTTCAGATACATTCTGCGATCACACGATTCCGTTCAGCGATCGAGCTGGTGAAATCAGTAGAACTGCCAGGTATCGGTGCCAAACACTGTACAGTGTACATGTCCAACTCGTCGCCCGGGCTTAAAGGCAGATAGGCGAGAAATTGTATTGCAGTAAGTAGGCGGAGCAACGTTGGCAGCAGCATTTTTATTATGAGTTTTAAAGTGGTGTTGAAAATGACCATTATTTGCCAATTTATTTTTGTATTTTAGACCTAAATTATTATTAAAAGAAAAAGCACAATGATAGGAGCTTTCGACGTCAAGTCATCATATATAGCTGAGGATGACTTTTCGACGTCAAGTCATCATATATAGCTGAGGATGACTTTTCGACGTCAAATCATCATATATAGCTGAGGATGACTTGACGTCGAAAGCTCCCATTATTATGTCTATTCTTTTAATATTAATTTAGGTCTACCATAAAAATAACTTGGCAGATAATGGTCATTTTAAACACCGCTTTAAAACTCAAAATTGTATTGGCTAGATACAAATGGTCACAAAAAGCTGTTTCAGAAGTCATATTCTCAATTTTGCGAATTCGGCCTCCAAATGCGTTAAAATCGCTCTCAAAGTCAACATTTCTAAACGACTTATCGATAATTGTCACATCACCTAATGACGTGGTCTCGGCTATGACCATCAATTTCTCTAAGAATTAAGTCATATCTGTCGTAAACAGTGATGTAGAACTTCGGAACTATCACAGACAAAAAATATTTCAAAAAGCTACATTTCAAAACTCTTTTAAAACAGAAATATAGGACTTTCAAGAAATAACAATTGACCAATCAGAAGCCCAGGAATTCTCATACCTAGGTCTCGTGACATATCTGACGCAAAAGTTTCGTCATCCTAGGAATTTTGTAGAAAACTACTGAAGACCTGAGGTACGAAGCGATTGAAGACCAGAGTAATTATTTTGTGCTCCACTTCTAGGGTAAACTGATTCATTTCGTACTTTTATGGGCTATGTTAAATTAATTTAAATACAGATACAGGAGAACAAATATTTTTAGTTAAAAAAACACTTCAAACCCTTAAAATAGCCTTTGAAAACTAAGAGATGAAGAGTAGGTTTCAACCTTTTACCGGTATTGTTAACCTAAATTTCATATATATGTAATAAAAAATATTAATTAATTAAAAAAATTACAAAGAAAAAGAAAATACCTAACATTATTTTCAATAATAGTCAAGTAGCCTCCAAAAATTTTGCCGAAGATACAAAAATAATTGACAGTTTCGCAATCAATATTTTTCAAATAGCAAGAAACAACAATTAAAATTTTCGCCTATCTCCCTTTAAGTGACTCAGCCAGGGGCGTAGCCAGGATTTCGCTCAGGGAGGGGCGGCGCCACGAAAAAGGGCCCCTGCGACAGCGCCAAAAGGGCCCTGATTGGTAAAAACGGGCATCATTGTTACAGCATAGAGTGCCGAAGAGGGCCTTGTCTGGTATAAAATGCCAAATTTGGCCACAAAGCATAGTGCGGGCGAGCCACGCTTCGCGCGGCTTGTGTCCTCAGGGGGTCCTTCAGGCCCTCAGGGAGGGGCGGCTGTCCCTGCCGCCCCCCTTGGCTACGCCCCTGGACTCAGCCTGGCCGGCCGAGCAAGACAGCCCGTCTAAGCCATGGATAGGAACAGTGCGGGGAGGGGAGGGGACGGGCGACACGAACGGACCCGATGGCCGTGCCACTCTTTGGTAGATCAGCGATAGATAAGCGTGGTCCCCATTGAGCAGCTGCAGTCTCTGACAGTGTTTCTTCCGAATCTCAGGACCCCTACCAAGTTTCAGGAGTATGGGAGCATTTTCGAACACTTGAAAAAAGAAATGTGTTTAAGAACAGCTGATTGTAGAAAATGGCACCAAACACGGATTTCACTGATTACACATTTCATATTTATGCATGTAAGAGAATCGAGAAAAACGGCATGTGGTCACCTGGATTTTGTTTTACATTAGCTGCAGCAGCGTGGGAAGGTGCAATCAATCAGTCAGCCATCAATCAGTCGTGTGGCACTGATGCCTCGACTAACAGGTCTTCCAAACCCCCCGCAAACTAGCTCTAGTATCCCAATTTGTGTCGTAACTAACCATTTGGGAACCTCTTTCTGAGAGATTAAACATCAATAAGTCCAATCCGTCGTAGGGTATAATCATTTCCGACGATAACCCTGCCATAATAGCACTTGACGAGGATCAGGACCAAAACAGTCGATAGATGCGCCGAGAAAACGCGTCGGCCACCACCGTCAGATGACAGCAGTCTCAGCGGCACAGCCTGACCGGGAGGCGGCGGGCCGTGGTGAGCGGGACACATATTCGACAGCGCGATGGGAGCGGCACACACGCCAGCCGCCGCTGTGGCGCCAGAGTTTCATCCGCAGCTGCCATCAGCGGCACGCTCGGGGAGAGGGGGGGCGCTGACTGACCTCTGGCTCGGTGCGCCGCAGCCGCCAGACGGCGTGGCTGCCGGTCTGACGGTCGAAGGTGACGCACAGCGGCGGCTGCCGGATCACCAGCACCACGGAGGCGCGGCCGCCGGCCGCCACCGTCGGCTCACCGCCGCCTGCCCGTCCGCACCGCACCAGTCAGTCGCAACGCACCCGATAGACGCACCGCACCAGTCAGTCGCACCGTACCGTACCCATCAGTCGTACCGCAGGTCAGTAGCACCGCAACACACCCGGCAGTCGTACCGCACTCGACCAAATAATCAAATTGGTCGCCTTTTTGTCAGCCGTACGACTGCTGAGCGTGCTCTGAACACACGTCCCTCACACATACGCGGTGGTTGTCGTGTAAAGCCGTCCAATGGGGCGGCGTCACAGCGACCAAACAACACAATCATGGCGCACACGTCACCGCCAGATCCGTATCTACCGGTGGCTCCACTGGGCCTGAAAATGACAACTGGCATGCCTGGACCGCATACAGCTCCTTTTTCTGCGGCAGGCCGATTTGCGATGGAATTTAATACCAATATCCAGTAAAAGGCTACCATAATCCTTTGAAGAAGAAACAAATACCAGAGTTAGCGTTCGGAAGCAGCATCAGAGTACGTACCAACTCGAGTGATAAGAGGCGAGATGTCATCCAGGGGGTGGAGCAGCGAGAACAGTGTGGGTAGCCGGTCTTCGCTGGAACCCGCCGGCAGACGCCGCTCAATCAGCACACCCTCCTGCAGGCTCCACAGCTGGCGCACCTGAGGACGTCAGGACTGATCAGCACGGCTCCACAGCAGGTCAGCACTGATCAGCACGGCTCCACAGCTGGCGCACCTGAGCAGGTCAGGACTGATCAGCACCGCTCCACAGCAGACCAGGACTGATCAGCACGGCTCCACAGCAGGCCAGGACTGATCAGCACGGCTCCACAGCAGGCTAGGACTGATCAGCACGGCTCCACAGCAGGCCAGGACTGATCAGCACGGCTCCACAGACGGCACACCTGAGGACGCCAGGACTGATCAGCACGGCTCCACAGCCGGCGTACCTGAGCAGGCTGGGACTGATCAGCACGGCTCCACAGCAGGCCAGGACTGATCAGCACGGCTCCACAGACGGCACACCTGAGGACGCCAGGACTGATCAGCACGGCTTCACAGCCGGCGTACCTGAACAGGCCGGGACTGATCAGCACGGCTCCACAGCAGGCCAGGACTGATCAGCACGGCTCCACAGACGGCACACCTGAGGACGCCAAGACTGATCATCACGGCTCCACAGCCGGCGTACCTGAGCAGGTCAGGACTGATCAGCACGGCTCCACAGCCGGCCAGGACTGATCAGCACGGCTCCACAGCAGGCCAGGACTGATCAGCACGGCTCCACAGCCGGCCAGGACTGATTAGCACGGCTCCACAGCAGGTCAGGACTGATCAGCACGGTTCCACAGACGGCACACCTGAGGACGCCAGGACTGATCAGCACGGCTCCACAGCCGGCCAGGACTGATCAGCACGGCTCCACAGCAGGTCAGGACTGATCAGCACGGCTCCACAGACGGCACACCTGAGGACGCCAGGACTGATCAGCACGGCTCCACAGCCGGCCAGGACTGATCAGCACGGCTCCACAGACGGCCAGGACTGATCAGCCCGGCTCCACAGCCGGTCAGGACTGATCAGCACGGCTCCACAGACGGCACACCTGAGGACGCCAGGACTGATCAGCACGGCTCCACAGCCGGCGTACCTGAGCAGGTCAGGACTGATCAGCACAGCTCCACAGGCGGCCAGGACTGATCAGCACGGCTCCACAGCCGGCCAGGACTGATCAGCATGGCTCCACAGCAGCTCAGGGCTCATCAGCACGGCTCCACAGTCGCCAGAAGTCCGAAAATAACATCAAATACGGACTTTTTACAGAAAAACCTATGCAAAACAAGTTTTGGACGTAAAAGTTGTCCAACAAGGTCGAGTTCCAATATCTTCATATCGCTTCGGGAGGAGCAGCTAAAACTGAGAAAATAACTAGACCTGAAAAAGACCTGACCTGTGGGCAAAACAGCTTAGCAGGCGAAGCCCACCTGGAAGGGAAGGGGGGTGATAAAGTGTTCGCCATCATCGGTCCAGGTTTGCACAGCAGCCGCCGACACGCAGCTGAGAGCCGCGATCCGGCTTCCTGTTGTCTCCTCTCCCGGCGGCTCCTCACTCAGCACGTGCGCCGCTGCCGACGACGTGTACTCGCACCTAACGGACGGCAGAGGGAAGTACTCACACCTGACGGACGGCAGAGGGACGTACTCACACCTGACGGACGGCAGGGGGACGTACTCACACCTGACGGACGGCAGAGGGACGTACTCACACCTGACGGACGGCAGAGGGACGTAATCACACCTGACGGACGGCAGAGGGACGTTATCACACCTGACGGACGGCAGACGGACGTACTCACACCTGACGGACGGCAGAGGGACGTAATCACACCTTACGGACGGCAGAGGGACGTACTCACACCTGACGGACGGCAGAGGGACGTACTCACACCTGACGGACGGCAGAGGGACGTAATCACACCTTACGGACGGCAGAGGGACGTAATCACACCTGACGGACGGCAGAGGGACGTAATCACACCTGACGGATGGGAGAGGGATGTGTTCACACCTGACGGACGAGAGAGGGATGTGCTCACGCTCGACGGACGGGAGAGGGATGTACTCACACCTGATGGACGGGAGAGGGGTTTACTCACACCTGACGGATGGGAGAGGGATTTACTCACACCTGACGGACGGGGAGAGGGATATACTCACACCTGACGGATGGGAGAGGGATGTAATCACACCTGACGGACTGGGAGAGGGATTTACTCACACCTGACGGACGGGGAGAGGGATATACTCACACCTGACGGATGGGATAGGGATGTACTCACACCTGACGGACGGGGAGAGGGATTTACTCACACCTGACGGACGGGGAGAGGGATTTACTCACACCTGACGGACGGGGAGAGGGATATACTCGCACCTGACGGACGGGAGAGGGGTTTACTCACACCTGACGGATGGGAGAGGGATGTACTCGCACCTGACGGACGGAAGAGGGTTGTACTCACACCTGACGGATGGGAGAGGGATTTACTCACACCTGATGGACGGGAGAGGGATGTGCTCACACTTAACGGACGGGAGAGGGGTTTACTCATACCTGACGGACGACAGAGAGATGTGCTCACACCTGACGGACGGGAGAGGGATATACTCACACCTGACGGGTGGGAGAGGGATGTACTCACACCTGACGGACGGGAGAGGGATATACTCACACCTGACGGGTGGGAGAGGGATGTACTCACACCTGACGGACCCGAGAGGGATGTGCTCAAACCTGACGGACGGAAGAGGGATGTACTCACACCTGACGGACGGGGAGAGGGATGTGCTCACACTCGACGGACGGGAGAGGGATGTACTCACACCCGATGGACGGGAGAGGGATGTACTCACACCTGACGGACGGGAGAGGGGTTTACTCATACCTGACGGACGGGAGAGGGATGTGTTCACACCTGATCGACGGGAGAGGGATGTACTCACACCTGACGGACGGGAGAGGGGTTTACTCATACCTGACGGACGGGAGAAGGATGTGTTCACACCTGATGGACGGGAGAGGGATGTACTCACACCTGACGGACGGGAGAGGGGTTTACTCATACCTGACGGACGGGAGAGGGATGTGTTCACACCTGATGGACGGGAGAGGGATGTACTCACACCTGACGGACGGGAGAGGGATGTGCTCACACTCGACGGACGGGAGAGGGATATACTCACACCTGACGGATGGAATGTTCCCACACTGAACGGATTGCATTCTCAAGCGGCGGATAGAGGAGAAGGATGCAACTACACCTGACACACAGAAGTGGTTCCCACCTAAGGGACGGGGTGTGATCATACCTGACAGAATGGGTGACTGGTGCACTTACACCTGACGCACAGCGATAGGGATGTTCTCGCACACGTGAGCAGATGATGCCCCCTCTTTTAACAGTTATGTGGTCGCGTGAGTGACCCCTTCCTCTTACAATATTTCGCAGGCTCATTTTGTATTACTACCAAAAACAAGTTCCACTCCTATATTTTGTCGGGAACAGAATCAGCTCCCTTAACCCGCGCCCCACCGGGGCCCCGGTGGGTCCGGGGGGTCCGGCGCCACCTTCGCCCCACCGGGGGCCATCGGTGCCCCCTCTAACTCCAAAAATATGGGGGTTAGCGCAAATCTACAAAGTGCATTAGAAAGCTCGCGTGAATTCAGTAAGAAATTGCTTCGCATGTTTAAGCGCTCAGGTCAATGGTTTGACCTCCAGAGGTCAGGTTAGGTCACGATAGGCTATTTTCACTCAAATATGCAATGCTTAAGAAAACTGGGCATAACTCTTATGCCATTAGAGCTATTGAGATCTGGTAAACTACATTGGATCGAAAATGTCATACCTTTTTCTGTTATGTTGAATGTAATGACCTCCCGCCAGTGGTTTCACCTCCAGAGGTCACCTCGTTACCTCATATGACCTGAGGTCATCAAAGGTCAGAAAATGACCTTGCCGTATAGCAAATGAAAGCTAGTGATGAGACATACACGATGGTGTTTGATTCAACGCTCTAGCTTAATTAGGTCCAAAGTTATTGCCAAAATACTGTTTTTGATTCCTGGTGACCTTGGATGACCTTGGAGAGGTCAAAAGGAAAATATGACCCTGGGATCCGTAAAAGGGTGTCCAAGAACACTTTTCTGAGCAAACTGAGCATTTGCAATCTTTTTGTGACTTCTAGATCATAAGACAGCTTTTTCCCATGCTTTTTCAATGGGGAGGTCACCTCGTGACCTGACCTTAGTCACGAAATCCAAAAATCCCGGATATACACCTTGTAGACCCTGGCGGGGCCATGAACTGTAGGAAGTGTTAAATCGATGGACTGAGAAACGTAGCTCTTATAAAGCTCAAAAGGTGAAGTGAGGTGACCTTGGTTGACATCGCCTGGTGACCTGACCTTGGGTGACCCGGGGTAAAAATTTCAGGGAGGATGTGAAAATGATGGGGTGAGAGATAGAGCCCTCAACCGCGGTCCTGAGTTTCGTCGTTTTCTGCTATCCCGAAAAAAACTTTAGGGGGGCCATCAATACCCCCGGTGGGGCGAGGGTTAAATATGGCTCCGAAGCACTGAAAACAGCTCGATCGACAGCTTGCAAAAAACATCGACGGGTGGGATAATATATTTTACAGCAATGGTGTCAAGAATCGGTCAGTCCAACCTCAGTGGTGGGTGTATCCACGTCGTCTTGACCTACGTTCATGGGTCCAATTCGCAGGCCTCGGTGCCCCCAAATCGGGATCATGGCCCACAGCTTGGGAACCACTGGAATTAGCCGTTTCCATAAACACTGGGGAAGAGCGCAGAACAAAGAGAAACCTCTCCGCGATCCCCAGTTCATATACACTCGAACACAACGGGTACACATAATTTGGATTTTTCGGGGGTAGCGACATGTGGTAAGGGCGTTCAGTGGCAACAGAGTGGTTGTGCCGGCTTACCTGAGCGCGTGGCTGACGGGTGCGTCCAGGGTGAAGGCGCGCACATGGTCACCGCCGCGACTGTACACCAACACGTTGTCCTCGGTATAGAGCTCCTCCTCCACGTCGCCGGATCCGTCCGGGCTGAGGTACAGCCTCCAGCTGCCCGCCTGTCAGCACGGACTCCCGTCAGCGCTACAGACTCCCGCCGGATCCATCGGGCTGAGGACAAGTGCCCGCCTGCCAGACACGGACATCCCATCAGGCTACAGACATCCCGCCTGCAGGCACAGGCTCCTCGTCAGCGTTACTAACCTCTTACTTCGACACACACTCAGTGTCACAGGGTTTTCCGGCAAAGACTCCCCGTACGAATCGAGCTGTCCATCCCCTGTTCGAGGCTCCCCGTCAGTGCCACGGACTCCAACAGCATCCCAGGAGTCCCGTCAGTGTCACAGACTGCCCCTTCAAGGTCACCCGATGCCTTCAGGGTCATCCCAGGCTGCATATCGGGGGCGATCAACAACTTAAGACAACTTATTGTACCCGGAAACCACAGAATTTATGTTCAAAAAATACAGTTGAACAATGCAGATACATCCATTCCACTGCTATGTAAGAGGCATAAGACTTTAAATCCAAGGCGCTTCTGAGACATGATACTGGTGATATTCATGGATGGATGCTCCCCAAGACCGAACTTACAGTGAAAAAAAGCCCACAGGTGTAGCCTCTTCTCAATCTTGCAGCCCTGACATGCATGCCCTAAATGACCTACATGTAGCTGTTGGGGGCCTGCTAGCTGGCCACTGCAGCAGAAGCGTCCCTCTGGACAGCAGTGCAGCAGAAGCAGCAGCTCACCTGTGATGGTCCACTGACTCTGGGCGCATCGCCGACGGGAGGAGGCAGGCCCACCTCCCGCGGGTGGCGAGCACAGTGACCCCGTCCGTATGGAATAAATTCCTGCCGCGTACACAAGCCATGTTGGACTCAAACTCCGGAATTAATACAGGTGTGCCTGCCTAACCACCTGCCTGGACAAAACAGCAATATGAGGTTCAACTGGGGAGGATAGTGTGAAGCTAGTTTCCTTCATCACAAGTTAGCCCTATCGATTCAATCATTCTACCATTGTAGAAGCGCCTCTTTGATGTATGATTTTACTTCCATGCATGTATATGAGGACGGAACGACAGAGCAGGCTCCCCGTCACAAGTCAGAAGGAAACAATTGTCAGAGCTGAAAAAGGGACTTATTTAACACGCGCATTGACGGGGGTCTGAGCCACCTTCCCATTGACGGGGGCGGGTACCCGCCCCCTATGATCTCGAGAACCACGGTAGGGAGCGAAAAACGGTAAACGGCGTTGGGCCGCCCTTCCACTTCTCCATCGAAAACATTTGAACCATTTTTTGTCAGGTCATATTTAAGGTCACGAGAGGTCAAAACATACCGTCATGGGGATAACATATAAATTCAGTTTTTCGGTCATTACATCTGAATAAGTAGAAATAGAGCAAAACGACTTGAACTATATGAATTCTCTCAGCAAGCCGAATCGAATGATATATAATTTGACCTTGCTGGGTCAAATCAAGGTTTTGAACTGACCTGAGGTCAGGTCAGGATCAAATTATATAAAATGCATATCATTAGAACCGCAAAAGCCCAGGCGAGTCTAATGCAGCTAAAATAAATGTTCTATCACCATCCGTTACTGAGTTATTCCGTAAAAACCATTTTTCCCATGTATTTCCAATGGAGAGGTCATGCCTCGTACCTGACCTTAGGTCATCGATATCAAAAATACCGGAACATATTTTAGAGAACTCGGTGGGGCCATTATGTGATATGAGTTTCAATCGGATAAGTTCACCCTGCTCCGACTTATGCTATCTCAAACTTTTTTTGAGGTCGGGTCACTTGACCTGTACTGGTGACCTGACCTGAGATGACCTAACCTTAAAATGTTCACAGAAGTTGTAAAAACGATGAAGGAAAAGGTATGCCAAGTACAGCGGCGCTACGCGCCGCCGTTTTTCTGCTATCTCCGAAACACCCGAGGGGGGACGTGTACCCGCCCCCTAGAGAGCAAATACAAAAAAAAAAAAAAAAAAAATATATATTAATGCTTCGTAAGATATGACACGAGACTGCACTGCAAAAGTACAAGTATATGAGAGAGAAGAAATAAACCGCAGGATTGGGGAAAACCGCGGAAAATGTGTTCCGAATCGAGTACGTCGTGTTGAGCGGGACGAAGGCCAAATGAGTAGAGCCCGAGGGGGACGAACACGAAGCGACGAATGTGCGACTGGGGGCCGGGCAACGGACACATGAGTCACCAACTGGGCCCAGGAAACCGTTAAAAAACGACGGACTTGTATTTACGGGGAGCCTGCTTGTCAAGCTAAAATATTTCACAGATACAAGTGATGGCATCAGGTAATACACACTTTGCAATGTTACAGTAAATGTGAATAAAAGTTTTGAGTGGAAAATTATACTTCCAATGTATTTTATTTTTAATTCAAAAATCTTCCCCAAGGAGATTCGGCTGCATGCTACAGCAGCATTGCTCTAAAAATGCATACACACTCATTTTGAGCCAAGAGAATCCTAAATGGAAAAAATCAATACAAGACCTAGAAAACAATCAAATTAATCAATCACAGTTTTATTGATTCACCAGCATTCAGCAAATTTTCTGCCAGAGCTAAAAAATGTATCTTTGAATGTGTAAGACCATTTCATAAGCATGGCTCAATAAAACTAAGGGACAAAGTGGGCAAACAATCTCACATGGCTACAAGACATAAGTTTTGGCTCAACCAATTAACTCCGGGGGTCACAATTTGTCTCTTACATTGAGCTCACAAGAGCCACCAAAAGGCACTAAACCTAGTGGGACATGGTACATATGTAAGGGTAAAGATGAAGTAAGAATAGGCATAGGTGAGCACCTGCTGTATAACCTGCAACACACCCCATTGAGACCAGTTTCCACAATACTACAGTGGCCTCCATCTCCAAACAGCCTTCAGATATTGAGCATCAGGTTAAGTTTGTGCAGTTATGCTTTGTTCATCATACCAGCAACTTACAAAAGGAGACAGAAAAAGCAAGACACTGTTGCCAGAAGTGAGATAATTTAATAATGGACAACATTACAACACCCATGGTAGGTTAAAGTTGAGTAAGGGTTGGCTATGAACATTTTCCCATCTAAAACCATGTGGTTTATAATCTTGGATGTTTCAAGTTTAGAAGTTTGTAAAATGTATATTTATTGCTAACTTAGGACTTATAAGGTATCAATCTGGTTCCTTCCTGTGGCACCAACCTGAAAAATGCATCAAGTAATAAACATCCAAGATATGAAAACATATGAAGTGCAGCTCAATCCCTTCCCCAAATGGAGCAGACATTTTACAATGAGCCCTACTCTTTTACCATGGCAGAACTGCTGCCATTAATTTTTCCATCCTCAGATGTTAACATCCACAGCGGGATTGTTTCCAGTAAAATTAGCTTTGTTTCATATAATATTTTGTCATTATTTCTTTCTATTCTTGTATTCAGCCTCGCCTTTAATGCTGAAAATATTCCCCAAACAAGACAATTTACCTAAGGACTGAACCTATGAAATTTCATCAAAGCAACATACTCAACTAACTGACTGCTTAATTATGGCAGCTTCAGAAGTGTAAGCCAGCCTTAAAAATCCTCCTGCAGTACCACCTCCTGGGAAGCTGCTGCCTTCCCTCTTACTTCTATATTTTAATTACTACCAATGTTTGCGGCTCACAAGAGCCTTGCACAATTAAGCAACACAATAGCCTTGCCCTGCATAGAAAAACCACATTGAATATGATGCATTGCCTTGATATGAATAAGATGACCTCAGCCCTCATGTGCTTTAGTATCAGTGTGTATTTATCTGAACCCAACAGTGATAATTGTGCAAAATTGAAAATGTGATGACTTGACAAAATAGAAAGCATGTTCACCTTGGGGTCACGAATAGAGATCATTGCATCCTTGTGGTCCAGATTGCCAAAAATAGATCACAAAGAAAAATATCCAAAAAACGCAAAACTCCTCTGCCAAGCACTGTTATAGCATTGATCTTATTCTATAACGTTCTTCTCCAGGAATACTTCCATAATGTTGACGCTCATTCCGAGGTTTTACCACATCTTTTCTAAAATAATCTAAGCTTGGTTTCTTCACGTATTGCTCTGTAAATGATAATTCCGCCGCTAACCAGCTCTTGGTCTTTACGGAATTTTCCTTTTTCACCGCTGTAAGCGTTCAAACTGGTTCTAACATGTCCCAATACAACACAAGTAATATTTATCTTTGGCGGGCGGCGGCATTTCATATTCCCTTCGATCTCTTTTCCTGTTGTTTTCCCCGCCGTTGTGTGTGCTGCCAGCTAAAGGTATTCTACACGCTTTTTATAAACCCTCTAGAGTCTTTTTTACAATAATGACGCTCTAATTACGAGTAGCTACAGAGGAGCGCTGCAGTCCCACGGAAGAAAAGTGTTTATATTGCTTTGGGAAGAAAAGCGTAAGCCACATTTTGTCAATTTAGGGATTTTGGCAAGGGCTTTATTTTGGTATCATTCGATTCGGAAACACAAGCTGCATCTATTTATGACATTATTTGACGAAATACCTTCAAAATTTTTAGCTATATGGTCTTTTCAACCCAGTTCTAGGGCTCCGCTAATGTTCGGCCAAACGCAAAAGGCACTCTCCTGTAAAATATTCGGAATGTGACATACGCTTTTCTTCCTTTGGACGATAGAGCGGTGGCAGCGGCTGGTTGTGGTTGTTCCAGTTGTTCCAGGGTTGTGCATTGTGTTGTGGTTGGTTGTTTGCAATCTGAGGTTGCATGGGGTTGTCGTATTTAGGAGAGCGGCTTACTCTCTTGTTTTCCTTGCTTTGCCTTCAAAGTCAAAATTGAACTGACCTTATTCCGGGACTTGGCATTTCATAGATGTTTCGAATGCTTAGATGATTTAGATCTATGAAGATTGATCCAGAATAGATTCGGACTACCAGAAGCAGGTCAGTTTCTAAAATCAATTATTTTTTGTCTCCGTAATGTATTAAATTTTTGGTACCATGACAGTTTTTACCTTGCATGCTAATTTTTGCATTCATTATTCAGATTCCCAGATAGTTGCAAACTACCAAGCTGATTAGTTGAAGCTGCAAAGTTGAAGATGGGATTTTTCTTGCTGAATGTCCTCACACAAAATCCAGTGCAATACAAATGTTGCCAGTGCTTCAACTGCAATGGGATTTGGTGTTGGTTGGCATGGTTTTGAGATGCATCATTGAATGCCTTAAAACATTCTCAGTGTACTGCTGAAATGTTGTGCAGGCTCATTAGTGTCACAGACTTCTGGTCAGAATCAAAAAGACAGTTTATAACCCTTGGGCTGGTCTAAGATGATTTTAATATGACAAAGCACATGGGACTGCTTCTTGCCATGCATTGATCAGTCATGATCTTATGAAAGCATACCTCATAGAATTATAAGTATTTTAGAGTATCATAAATGCAACCCAGATACTTTGGTGAAACCTCACTATGAGGATAGGTTCATGAAATGTTCATTAAATTAAGACACAATTTCAAAAGAAATAGTGTCTTAGTAAATGCACTCACATTTCTCACCATCACAATGAGCATTGGAATTTTTTATGTTTATGATCACCTTTAAAATATGTAATTTTTACTTTGGTACCTTGCAGACTTATGTCAGATTCAAGTCTGAGTTTAGTCCATACTGAAGAAGACAGAGAGAGGAGAGTAGTGGGTAATGAATGTTGTAAATTATGCAGCCCTTGCACCAGTTCCCCGCAGGTAACTTCTGACTCTATTCGGCCACACAGACCATCTGTAAAGACAGATGCTCCGTCTAAATTTGTTAGACGAGAAATTCGTGCGTTTCTCTAGTTTATATATACGAGACCTCGTATCCGGAGAAGGCCACGCGGAGGGTCGGCGGCTCGGCACAAATTTCTACGAGCAGGGGCACGGCGGCAGCGGGGCCCGCGACACAACGGCTACGATCCGGAAATGTCACGGCGGACGAAGGGCGCGATCATATCGCAGCGGGCGCACGAAGTCGGTAGGGTTCTCGAGGGATTCGCAGGTACTGATGGTAGTAGTAGTAGTAGTAGTAGTTTATTTTGTCTAAGATCCATTCAACATGGTTTTTCACTCGACACGTCAAGTTGTTTAAAACGAAATCTAAAAGTGGGTACAAGACTCATCACACCGTCATTCACGCATTCGTAAGGAAATCTATCAACAAGCTCAGAGACATAAAAACAATAAATTTTCTTAAAACAAATACCTAGAAAATAAAATAAAAGCCCTAGATGTAGCGAGACACTTAAAAACCTAACCATGAAATGACATGTGTTAAGAAGAATCGCTATCGCCGTGACAATAAAATAGCTCTCACTGCGGCACGAAACGGCAGAGTCCCATTGATGTTCAGCTCCGAGGCGCGCGTAGGAAGAAGGATCTTTGATTGAGGGTCTAGGGAAGACTGTTGACAGCTTATTTGGTGCATTTACTGACTGATATATTGCCTTCGACTATTCCTAAGTTTAAGTCTCCTACAACAAGAACATGCCCCAAGCCCCTTGAACAAACACAATGGCGTTTAGGCACTGCAGGCCACAGTAGACGAACATAAAATCAAGGGACCGCTGATGACTTTAGATTTACTCCCCACTGTCCGACGTTTATGTACAGAGAAATTGCGTCAGCTTGCCAGCTTGTGACTTTATCCGAGTATATCATAGACTCTTATAGCTGACACGCTTATCATTGTACTTTTAACGCGATGGCTGATCTTAAAATAAAAATCGCAGATGGGTCCGATTTGCTTCTTTGTTCCAACGTCGTTGTCTACCTATTGATTTGTCTTTCCAACAACTTCTAAATGGTTGAGCAAACGCAACTTTTCTATCTTGGCTTTGGATGGGATAAATGACGTCTAAATTGTCTCAGCGTGGTATTTTTGTGTGAGTTACTTACTGAAATGCGTGATGTTTACGGACCTAAAATACTCTAGCTTTTGATCTGACCTGAAATTATGCTCCATGATGATGAAAGAACAATTCGATTGATTTCGGACTAAGTTGGAAAAAATTATCTAGCTCTAGCAGCAAGAAGAAACGAGCTCAGCAGCTGCTGTTGTTGCTGCTGCTGCTACAGGGTGTTTCATCATAAGGAATGATATTTTTTAATTAATCATAATGCAGTTATAAATAGGTTGTTGTGGTATAATTTACATATCGATCGAGAGCAAATTTTGGGACATTTACGATTATTTGTATTTTGATAACTGTTTTGATATTTTTACTAGTTAAAATTAATCTTAAAAATGAGTTGAAAAATACTGTCTTTTTTGCCTTCATCGAAAATGTTCGTAGAAATCACGCGCGTATCACGTGACAAGTATCACGCCAATGACACTGCAAACATTACATCGTCACTGCGGTACATCACAGTCCACACGCACATTGCCCCTGGAAATTAATTCTAAAAAACACACTTCTCAGCTTAGGAAAGCACGGATCCAAGCAAGTAATCCCCAATTGGTCTGCGTCCCTTGTTCTGCGGTGAACAGTGGCGTCTTTTGCGCTGTGTCCGCCGTTTCCAGTCATTCATATGGAAGGTAAGCCAGTGAGCCATATGGAGTTTGAGCCAAAGACTTTAAACCTGCAATGTTACTGAAACTTGTGCCTTTGATGTGCATGCTCACGTGTCATTTTTGTGTGCTAAAACCTTTTTAAAGTGCTGACAGTTCCGTTTTCTCAAATATAAGCCGGCATGTACCTATTATGTTTCTTGCATCATTTTTCTGAGTACATTTAAGACGGGGGAAAATATTGTATGTAAATGAAAAATGTCTGTATAAAAATGTCCCACAATTTATCATTAAAATGAGCGTTTTGTGGGTGGATTTGAAGGATTTTTAGTCATTTACTGAACATTTAGAAAATATCATTCTTTTTGAAACACCCTGTAGATCTAGCTTGATTTGGTTTGACCTCTTAAAACTGTTTACGCACAATGACGTAGACTTTGGCTGTATCAGTTGCTATCCTCATTATGGGAAGTGAGGCGTTAACCCCTCCCCCATTTTGGACCCAAGAAGTGTAGTTTCTTCCCGAAAAGAAAATGAAATACCTAGGTTGACTTGCAACTTGAAGTAGCTGAAACCAGCCGGCACTACGAATAGATTTACCCCCTCCCTCTTGAACTTTACTGTCACCCCTCCCCTGCAACTTGCCGCTCGATGATTCGGTACGCAATTGCCCCTGACCAGGCACTCTCTCTTCATCCTCAGTTTTATAGTCACCATCAGCCCTTCTCGTCAAAAGATGCCTCCAGAGCCGCCGCGGCCGCCCTCTATATCGGACGATGAATCACGTGACCCTGAGTTGGCACTTCCTGCACCAGAGACGGCGCCACTGGGTGGCTACACTCTGTTGACGGACCAGGGCTCCGACGACGATAGTTCTGTGGTAAGCAGGTCCGATTTGAAATGTCGGGGTTTGCTTGGATATCATTTGGTGTCGAACAGAGACAGAATCATGTATGTACTGTGGTTATTTTGTGTAGTTGTTATCTTTCATTTTGACATAACCTTTTCTTCTCATTCCCGCAATGTGGTCGCAAGAAGAAGATGTTACATCCCCTGCAGAGCTCAGGATTTTTCGTACCAGTCAGTTTCATGTATGTACGAGCTTTTGATTCCCGGGACATTTTCTTTTTGTTTGTTATCTGGTGTGTCGCCAGGACTGGAAAGACAATCCAACACGTTCCTAGGATGTGATAAGATATTGTATGAATTACTCAACTAGATATCCTTGATCTGATATGTTAGTCATGTAAAGCAATGTACATTCGTGCTGTTTTATCTTTGTTGGCTCAAAATCTATCATTCCCGAGAGGGAATTGGTTCCTGAGCCGATATTGACCCCTTCCTCCGGATTCACTACCCTCTCTCCCCATTGTGTTGCGTCGGTAAGACGAGGACCGAGCCTAGCCTACGGAGAGGAACGGGCCTAGGAAAGGCTACCTAGCCCATCTGGTGGGATCGACCTCCGTATGTGAGCGTACATGTAAGCTTCACTTCCGTTAAGGGACCTCTGGTTGGAAGGTTCCGTAACCAGTAACTTCACCCCTGAGCGACGCCGCCGCGGTGCGCTGCTCGCTTGGCCCCGTATCGTGACGCCCTCTGACGAGCTGGTGGCCCCTTCCCGCTCAGGAGGACGACGACGGGGAGTATGGCAGCGTGGCAGAGATGCTGGCTGCTCTCCGAACTCACGGCGTACACAGACCGGCGGCAGCCGAGCTTCCAACGGAGCCCGGCGACCCCCGCGTTCCGGACACGGCGGCGGACAGTTCCTCCGCGGATACAGCGGCGGAGAAACCCGCCCCGGACACAGCGGCGGAGAAACCCGCCCCGGATACGCCGACGGATAAACCCTCCCCACCACCTGAGGCATTACAGGTTAGTCTGGGTCTCCCATCCCAGACACAGTGACAGACAAGCCTCTCTCGCGCTCTCTCTCTCTCTCTCTCTCTCTCTCTCTCTCTCTCTCTCTCTCTCTCTCTCTCTCTCTCTCTCTCTCTCTCTCTCTCTCTCTCTCTCTCTCTCTCTTCTCTCTGTCTCTCTGTCTCTCTGTCTCTCTGTCTCTCTGTCTCTCTGTCTCTCTGTCTCTCTGTCTCTCTGTCTCTCTGTCTCTCTGTCTCTCTGTCTCTCTGTTTCTCTGTTTCTTTTTTTCTCTCTCTCTCTCTCTCTCTCTCTCACTCATATAATAGATGCACTCTAGGTCAATAGAGATTGTCCTTTGAGCTGTGGTTTGGGCCGAACTTTTCATGTTCCCAGGTATTTTTACGGCGTATTTTTAATGATGACTTGATCGAACCTATTTCATATTACAGTATTTTTGTTTGGTCGGTAAAGCATTCGTCTCGCCCAGCTCAAAGAAATATGGTTCTTTTAGATCGGTATGGGAGATAGGGTGACTGAGTGTTGTCTGGTTTCCGGGTTGTCGGACGATATGACCGTGTTGCGAAGTGAGTGACCGAGTGTGCGGCGGCGGCAGGGGCGGAAGCAGTGTGTTCTGGTGGTCGGCAGGGGCGGTGACAGTGTGCGATCTGGGCTGGTGACAGGGGTGGCGGTGGTCTGGAACAGTGACAGTGTGACCACCCATCAAGGGGATATTGCACTTGACGGGGTCAGGGGTGGTGACAGTGGGAGGTCAAGGCTGGTGACGGTGTGTGGCCAGGGGTGGTGACAGTGGGAGGTCAAGGCTGGTGACGGTGTGTGGCCAGGGGTGGTGACGGTGTGTGGTCAGGGGTGGTGACGGTGTGGGGCCGGGGCGGTGACGTGTGTGTGTGTGTCGGCAGGCGGAGCGGCAGAGGCGGAGGGAGGAGGCGCGGCAGCGGGTGCAACTGTACTCTGTCCCCGCCGTCCCCTCCGGCGGCGGCGGTCTCTCGGAGGAGCAGGTGGCGGCTGTGCGGGCGGCAATGGTGGGCGTTTCGCTGCCGGAGGCGGCGGTGCCGGCCTGGGCCCGGCGGCTGGAGGAGGGGCAGTGGCGGGCCGAGCTGGCGCGACTGCTGGGGCGGGACAGTCCCGCCGCCGCCCCGCCAGAGAACAGTCCGAAATCCACCCGCCGACAGTGACTGCCGGAGCGGGGACACTCAGCGCGGTGCGGCGGTGGGCGTCGGTGTTGGAGGGCCTACAGCTGCGGAATATTTGTTTCTGAACAGTCATTGCTGCGTCTACTATTGCCTAAGGGTTTATGGCATGCCTTTGGATATATATGATATGTTTGATATATGCTGCTGATTTTCATGAGTCGAATGCATGCGTCGATGTGGACGGACTGACATTCCTAGTCAGGTGGATAGTAACGCCACCGGCTAATTGAATTGTTGATATGGTGTTTTTATGTGATGCATTGTTATCTAGCGCAAGATCTGATCACATTTACCGTTAGTTTTCTTCTCACTGGTGTGAACAGCAAAGTTATTGGATATTGCACTTGACCAGTGGGCCTTTTGAATAGCTTGTCCCGAAAATTCCTGAGCTAATACATAGGGCATATAAGGTTTTATGACCCCTCTCCGGGATGTACCAGCTTTGCTAAAACTTGTGAATAAAACAAGAGCGAGGTAGAATCAGCCTATTTTCCGGTATATGGTCCGATACAGGCAGCAGCCAACTGAGCGTCGTGGTGATCAAACTGGCGGGACTGCCTATTGGAAGGGAAACGGGCGCCTAGGACACATTTGCCGCGTGTCACAGTCGCCCCCGCTCTCCTACACTTGAAGCGACAGCCGCCCGGAGAGCAGGGGCTGCTACGCGGTGTACGGTATCTGTAAGCGCGCTCTCCCTATATTACCGTGCATCCTCTTGAAGAGCCCGCAGGGTCATTACAAAGACGGAGTTGCCTGGGAGAATTAAGTGTATTGGTCTAAGATCATAATCAAAGTCTCAAAATTACCAATCACTTGTTTTCTGGGCGTCTTTGAAAAAAAAACGACTTTGGGCTTTACGACACCAACTTCTGAGATCTTATAGTGTCGCTAAGTCTCACCCTGTTGGTAGGGTGTTGTGGGGGTCGGAAAATTTTTGCAGAATATCCGCCCGGGAGTTTGAACTCGGGTTGGCGGCGTGGAAGTGGAATGATCTCCCACGCCACCGCGTCCCAGTGGACACTCTTGAACTGCGAACTGTGATGATTTGAAGGACTGGGATTAAAAACTGCCGATGAATTTAAATACATGAAATGACATTTATCCGATTCACCTTCCGTTTGTTAATCGTCTGTATTCACCTGACTGGAAATAAGTATAATCAATAACCCTATGCGTTGATCAGGGGTGTAGCCGAGGAGAGGCGCCGGGACACATGTCCTCTCAACCGGCGCCAAAATTCCGTTCGACCGCTGAAGGGAGCGCCCCGTTTTGCATGTTTCCCTCGGTCAGAAGTGCTGTACGCCTGCTTGGCGTCGATGGAACTACGATTGGATATATGAAATAATAATAATTTCCATATTTATACTTCTAAAGGCGAGACCGGGCCTGTTGTTGCTTCCCCCGGGCCGGCCTACGGCCGGCCGTAGCCCAGGGGCTCTTGGTGAGTCCGGTAGCCGTGGGCCAAGGCCGCCACCACCCCGCCGTCCCGGAGCTGCGTCGGGTCGGGGTAGGTGGTGCTGAATAGGCGAAGTCTCGCACCCGCCAGACTGGGGCACCGAAGCAAGGCATACTCCGGGGTGTCGGGCCCCTCTCCGCACAGGACGCATCGTGCCGCGGGGCAGTCGCGGTAGGGACACTGCTTGCAGGCGGCCGATGCGGTGCAGGTACTGTCTTGGGCGGCTCCAGTGACCTGCCCGCAGTTTGTGGACGTTGTCGGTATCCTCCCGCACGTCGGTGAGGACCGGAGCCGGCATCCGGTCCCCCATAATTCGCCTAAATAGGCTGTTGGGCCAGTGGCATCGCCAGGCCTTGGAGGCGGCGCGGGCGACAGCTCGGGATATGCTGCTGACGTCCACAGGGGTATCCCCCTGTGGGAGGCTGGAGGCTCCCTTTGCCAGCACGCCCGCAGCTTCGTTGCCAGGTAACCAACCGTGGGCGGGGACCCACTGTAGACAGACTTGACATCCCCCTGCGGTAGCACGCAGCAGGAGGCGCCAGACGGAGGCACCCATCGGGGACCGCTGCGCGCCGGCTCCACCCGCTAGGGTGGCCATCACGGCCTGGGAGTCCGTACACAGGACGATGGGTACGGCGTCCCCCAATAGACCGGGCCTTGGTTGCCTCAGATGATGTGCCGCCATTAGCTACCAGTGGCATCAGCCTGCGTGATAGCATCTCGCGTGTCTCAGTAAAAGGAAACTTATGCATTCTCTGGAGAGATGGGTGATATGACATTCTCAACTCAGCTGGTGACCCTTCTAGATTCTTTGCGGTGTATGTCTCTTTAACTGGTCCTGTGCCCGCCTCTGCCCGATATAGCCTGAGGCGCTGTCCGACCCTGACACGGCTGTGGTGTTGGTGCGGCACCGTAGTGTGACCCGTCTCGCGGTCGTGAGCGGTGTGTCCGAGTGTCAAGCCGGGGTACAGCAGGGGAAACTTGGTCCTTGGTTTCTGACCTTTATGGACTGATCCAGAGTCAAGACAGGGAAGCCGAAGAGTGACCACTAAATACCAGAAGGTACGATATAGTTTGGAATTTGTCCAGTGATTGTATAATTCCGTGGTGGAGTGCGCAACTCATTTGGTTATTTGTCATCATTTCGAGATTGTATCGTGCATTTGGAAGTAAACATAATATATTCTTCAGCATTGTTATGCAGATAAAACATTCTTATATTCCGAAGTATTCTGTGCCAAGAATTACAGCAATGGGTTGGAAAATTTAATTGAATAGACCACTGACATGTGAACTACAATTTTTCTGCCGAAATGAAGCTATAAATAGGAATATTTGGTTGATAATTTTTCAGATTTCCAGGTTATAAAATATACCTTTTCACGAAATACTGGTATTTTCTTGTCAGCCTTTAAGGTTTAAATAGGATGTTACATTTTCAAGAAAGAATTTCGATCGATCAAACCGGCTCTATCGTAGCCCTGAAAACAATTACACACTGGCTTTTAGCGTGGACTTGCATTGCATTGCCAGCCCAGAAAATCTAACAGAATACCCAAGCATCGACCGCATAGTCACAAAAACGGTTTCCTGAATCGGAGAGTCTTGTAACTTTATTCAGAGTAGCGTAAGTTTACGGGTCCATTATAATCTAAGGCCCTTTCCACGGGAAAGCACTTATAGAATAGTGGTTGAGGGGCGAGGGTTAATTCCAAACCAAACCGGTTCTAGAAGCGATATTGGCGGGGATGTCACCGTGTCACCGTGTCACCGATGTCACTTTTTTAATGGGGGAACAGACCCCAGACTGGCGGTGACCTGGGAAGGCCAAGTTGCAAAAAGAAGCTCTCTTTTAAAACGCTACCCATGCACTTGACCACCACGAGAATCGAAAGCCTTTAACCCTATTAGTGTAGGGGGGGCTCCAGAGGCCCCCGACGGTTTTTTCTCGTGACGTGCCTCAACCTGAATAGATATCGCTTTCATACTTTGTGGCTTTTACCTAAAATATATTTTGCATCAAGCAGAACTTAAAAGAAAATTATAAGTGGTCCATGGGCGACTCCTGGGATATGTTTTGGGGGCATGTTAACCGGCTATGAGAAGAACTAGCTCAGCTGTGACTTGCTCTATTTCTGGTACAAAATCCCTTGTTTTTTAGTGCAATGCAATGATTGCTTCGTTACTTTATCAATGCGGTCATATCTGTACTTACTTTGCGGTTTTGTGTTCCATGGGCGGTTCTAGGGGTATATAATTGGGGGCATTATATATCAGTTGCACAATGCGCTTTGATCAGAAGTAATTATTTTTTAGCAATGCGAGAGTCCTTGATGTATGGTTGCAGACAGACTTCTGTGTTAAGTTTCGTTTTTGGGATCAGTGGCGGTGGGAGAGCGAGGTTTGTTTGGGGCAGTTGGGATGATAATGACTCTTAACCGCATTATTTTGTTGACATTCTTGACTCTGAGGCACAGAAATAATAAAGATGCATGATGGATATTGCGTAATATATTTTACTTACATCGATGCATATTTAGTTTCCACCAAGGGCGGATCCAGGAAAAAATTGGGGGAATTATTTTCATATTTTACGAGACATGTAGGTACATCAATAGTGTGATTTCAATCGAAGAGATTGTTTGGCCTGTTTTGTATAAATATCTAATATTTTCTGATGGTTTTCATGCAAGTGGCGATGTCAGTCCATAATTTGACTCGGGTGACCGGAAAAAATTCCTTCTAAGTATGATATCGTATTGAAACAGTTGACTATGATTATGAACCCACACGGATGTTAGCCAAGCTAACCACCGTGTGGGTATATCTTACCGTCCGTAGTTCCAGACGCTTGGTATAGTTTACCAAGGGCTCAGCCACGACTTTTCAAGTTCGGAGGGGGACAAGCTCATGGGGGCCTCCATCTGAAGGGGCCTCCTTTTCGAAGGGGGTCTCCTAGGCAGGAATGGCAGCTTTGGGGGACCAAAGAAATTGCCCAAAAGTTGATAGCAAAAAGTTTTTAGCACAATGGAGCTAAAATCAATTTCTTCTCCTTCAAAACGGTAGAAATATTACCACGAGATAAAATTGCCGAGCAAGTTATATATTGCTGGTCGTTGAAGGGGGCCAACGAGACCTTTTCTTTCGCCAAGAGGGCCTCCTCTATTGCCATCGGGGCCTCTCGTTGCTGCCACCGGGGCCTCCTCTATCGACAACAACACTTCCTCGATCAACAACAGAGCCTCCTTTTGCGCAAAGAGGGCCTTTTCTATTGCAAAAGGGCCCCCTCTATGGGTACCAGGGCCTCCTCAATCGCCAAATGCTCTTCCTCTTTTTCGACAAACGGGCCTCATCTATCGACAAAGGGGCCTCCTCTATCGACACAGTGGCCTCCCCTATTGATAAATAGATCTCCGCTGTTACCACCAAGGCTTCCTACATAGGTACCAGGGAAATTGTATATCCAAAGCTGGAGCGCTCTTAAGGCACCCAGGATCACCCTTAGGGTCTCCTCTATTACTACCAGGGCATCGTCTATTGGCAAAGAGCCCCTCTGTTGCTACCAGGTCCTCCTATTTCGCCAAGAGGGCCTCCTATCGACCGGGGCCACCTATCTCTTTGGCCACCGAGAGGTCCCACTGGCCATAGATAAGGCCCTGGTGGAGATAGAGAAGGTTCCTCGTCTTTCGACTAACGGGCTTCCCTATCGGCAAAGGGCCCTCCTCTATCAACAAAAGAGCCTTCCCTATCAATAAAGGGGCCTCCTCTGTTACCACCAGGGCCTCCTAAATCGATACCAGGGTGACTGTATAGCCAAATCAGTCTCCTCTATCGATATCAGGGCCTCCTGAATCGCCTTCAAGGTCCTCCTTGATCGCTCTCAGGGCCTCCTGGATCAACCTTAGGGCCTCCTCTATCGCTACCAGGGTCTCATCTAATGACAAAGGGCCTCCTCTGATGCTACCAGGGCCTCTTCTATCTCCACCAGGGCCTCATCTATGGCCACTGGGACCTTTTATTTGGCCAATAGGGCCTCCTCTACTGTCATCAGGACATCTTATTGCTGCGAACGGGGCCTCCTCTATCGCCAACAGGACCTCCTCTATCGCTAAAATGGCCTCATGTATCGCCACTAGGGCCTCCTATATCATTGCCAGGGCCTCCTCTATAGCTACCATGGCCTTTAACAGGCCGAGTCTTCTTTTGTCATGCGTTTTACTGTGAAATTATCGTTTTTTTCGGGGAGGGGCCTCCAACTGAAAGTTGGGGAGACTGTCCTCCATTCACCAAAGTGGGAGGGACGCGCCCCCCGTCCGCCCCGTGCAGCCCCTGTAGCTTACATTGTCATATTGGACATATTGAAGTACAAAGAGTTACCAAGGCGCTGTTATCGCACTGAGGCAGAATTGGCGCGGGTGGACCCTGCTTGTCTTTCTGCCGGCCCTGCCTTTGGCTGTTTCTTCCCTCCCCCCCGCCGGTGTTGCCTCGGGCGGTCGGCTGGACTAAGGGCGTGGGGCAGCAATTTATAAGGAGATGCATAACAACTGATGTTTATGATTTCATGAGTCTATTTCGTTTTTCTGCTCCAGTACCCGCCTATGAATTAGCATCAAAATACGTACAAAATGCCAGTTTGTATCAGAATCAACATTTCGCAGGTAAAATTTGGAGAACCAAGCCTCTCAATACGAAAAATCGATAATAAGCTGAAGCAATTGCTTTGTTATATGTCCACATTTTTAAATCTCGTAGGTACATCCGCCCATGGGAAAACGGCCAAAAAGGTTCCTAACATCTTTCAGTACAAGTCACAAGCATCAAGTCACTTCAGATAAGAAAACAGAGTCAAAAGCATGTATCCGAAAATTTCCGATATTTACCCCTCCTGACCAGGGCATTTTTTAAAGGAAAAGTCAGTGGGGGGGCCTTCCATGTGCTGGCCGTTATAGTGTCTCCCAGGGATCAAGACCCTACTTTGAGCGGGTTTAATAAAACCTAGACGCATTAGTGTTAGTAAAATGTTTCTCAATTTGTGTGTCATTCCATGTTATTCCAGGTTATAGATGCTGCCCAGGGCTGCCAATATTTTTTTCGGCGGAAAAGGTCAAACCGAGTTAGAAAAGGGCCAAAGAGGGGAAAAATTCAATTTTCAATAAAATACCCAAATAAATTGCATAAAAGCCAGATTTGAGGCTAAAACAACCCCTAGTGGTAGTCATAAGCCCACAGAAAAAAGCGACTTGTATCACTGTTTAAAACTCTTTGTTGACAATTTGATATTGACTTGACGCAATACTTTTTTAGCGCACTACCCATTTAATACTAAGCCAGGGGTGCTCTTCCAAGCCCGCGTGATCATCAAATGATTTTATCCTCATAACTAGATCACTTGTCAGCATCAATCATCTTGGCCGCACCACTCCCCACTAACATTTAACCCTCGCCCCACCGGGGGCCATCGATGGCCCCCTAAGGTTTTTCCGGGATAGCAGAAAAACGACGAGGCGCAGCACCGCGGTTGAGGGCTCTACCTCTCACTGCATCATTTTCCCATCATCCCTGAAATTTTTAACCCGGGTCACCCAAGGTCAGGTCACCAGACGAGGTCAACCAAGGTCACCTCACTTCACCTTTAGAGCTCTGTAAGAGCTACATTTCAAAGTCGATCGATTTGAAACTTCCTACACTTCATGACCCCTCCAGGGTCTCAGGTGTATATCCGGGATTTTTCGATTTCGTGCCCTGAGGTCAGGTCACGAGGCGACCTCTCCCATTGGAAAAGCATGGGGAAAAGCTATTTCATGATATAAAAGCCACAAAAATGATTGCAAATACTCAGACTGCTCAGAACAACGTTTTTGGACACCCTTTCACGGATCCCAGGGGTCATATTTGCCCTTTGACTTTTCTAAGGTCATCCAAGTCACCAGAGGTCAAAAACAGTATTTTGACAATAACTTTTGACCTAATTGAGCTAGAGCGGTGAAACAAACACCATCGTGCTTGTCTTGTCACTGGCTTTCATTTGATATACGGCAAGTCACTTTTGACCTTTCGTGACCTCAGGTCATATTAGGTCACGAGGTGACCTCTGGCGGTCAAACCAATGGCGGAGGTCTTTACGTTCAACATAGCGGAAAAGTACTGGCAATTTGCTATCAAATGTACTTTACCAGGCCTCAATAGCTCTAATGACATAAGAGTTATGCCCAGTTTGCTTAATCATTGCATATTTGAGTGAAAATAGCCGATCTTGACCTAATTTGACCTCTGGAGGTCAAACCATTGACCTGAGCACTAAAACATGCGAAGTAATTTCTTACTGAATTCACGCGAGCTTTCTATTGCACTTTGCAGATTTGCGCTAACGCCCATATTTTCGAGTTAGAGGGGGCCATCGATGGCCTTCGGTGGGGCGAAGGTGGCGCCGACCCCGGTGGGGCGCGGTTAAAGGGAATGTGGCACCTTCATAACGTGATTTTAACTAAGATAGCCAAGTTGTAAAGCAAGCCAGAAAACCTGGTACTCCACATATCATTTGCCTTCGAAGTCGATATTTCCGTAGAAAAAAGCTAAAACATACCCGACACCAGCCCCCTCATCAGCCCCCTGCCAGGCGGCCATTGTTGTGAGCTGTTGGTGTGACGACATATGCTGACGTTACGATGAGCATCAGCCAATCGAAGCCCTTGAAGGTTTTCAAGTATGGTAGTGGTTGCCAGATCGTGACATCACCCACAAGCAGATATTTATTTCTCTTTCTAGAGGAGTATTTTAAAAATCAAAATATTGAGCTTATTGTACATTTTTCGGAGAAATCATGAGTGGTTTCATTATTTTCGGCCAAAGGTACGCATAATTGCATTAAATTCCAGGATTCGACCAAGGTAGCCACATTCCCTTTAAAGGGAATGTGGCACCTTCATAATTTGATTTTAACTGAGATAGCCAAGTTGATAAGGTGATGATGAATTGATAAGGTGATTGATAAATTTAAAGCCTAAAGATATCTCTCACATTCCCTTTAAAGGCAATGTGGCACCTTGGTCGAATCCTGGAATTTTGTGAAATTAGGCGTACTCTTAGCCAAAAATAATGAAACCACTTATGTTTTCTCTGAAAATGTACAATAAGCTCAATGTTTTGTTTTTAAAAATACTCCTCTCGAAAAAGAAATAAATATCATGCTGTGGATGATGTCACGATCTGGCAACCACTACCATACTTGAAAGCTTCAAGGGCTTCGATTGGCTGATGCTCATCGTGACGTCAGCATATGTCGTCACACCAGCAGCTCACAACAATGGCCGCTCGGCGACGGGCTGGTGGGGGGGGGGGCTGGTGACATTTAGGTTTTAGCTTTTTTCTACGGAAATATCGAGTTCCAAGACAAATGAAATATAGAGTACCGGGTTTTCCGACTTTCTTTACAACTTGGCTATCTCACTTAAAATCACGTTGTGAAGGTGCCAGATTCCCTTTAATCTTTTCGCTCTTTTCCAACTACGCATTTTTTTCTCTTGAACAGTGGCGGATCTAGGATTTTGGTAAGTGCGGGAGAGCGGAGCCTCAGAGGGCGCACTTTGCCCTTTTCACCCGAAATGCACCTATGGCATCGCATCCTTTGCGTCTGGTTTTTCGTAGCCATCATTTTTGTGGATCGTGTTTCTAACAAAGTTCTGTCCCTCCTTCCCAACACTATACCAGTTTTTCTGCTGCTCTGCTTCTTTTTTGGTGTCAGAATATTGTGTACAAGAGCGGAAGAGGTCAAAAGAAGCCATATTTATACAAGGGACAAAGCACAAGTAGCTTAGGTGCCAGCGGCTAGAAAAGGGGACAAAAAAGGCTAGATTCCAAGAAAGGGCCAACCGAAAAAATCGCGGGGCCAAACACGACAAAAAAGACCAATTCGAGGTATTTGACCACGAAATGGCCAGTCTGGCAGCCCTGACGCTGCTGCAATGTATTCCAAATCAAAAGGTGATTTTCTTATTTTTCTTTATGAGTGTGGCAAGATAAGTAAATTCCTAAAGTATCGAACGCAGCTGGTTTATAGGCTAAAATGAGATCAGTTTTTATATACATACCTTCTATGATGTGTGACTGTTGCTGTCAAAATCTTCTAGGGAATGTAGTACAAAAACCAGTTAATAATTGTTTAGGCTTATCGACGCACCAACTGTCAGGGTCATATGGCCTCGCCAGCTCTTTCCTTGTTGGAAGGGTTTCTCGGGAGATAGTTTTGTGATTCTAACGAAGGACTGTGGCCTAATATATAACATCTCCCAATTTTTAACATCAAGGAATCTATGAGAAAGGCCAGCTAACAACTTATCGCCTTTGCAGAAAAAATTATGCAGCGATCTCACTATAAATGTCACGTATGCTACACCAAGCGTCGAAAAAGGGGGACCAGGAGGCTTGCCTCCCACTTCTTGACCAGCAATTTCTTGATCTCAGTTAAAATGGGAGAAAACAGAAAATTTGTATAACCAGCCGCTGCGGAAGGCAACGAAGTCCCCAAATTCAAACAGTTTTTGGTACTAACGTGGAAAGTTTGTTGCCAGCGTCAGGTTGAAGTTTGGCTGGCCCCTTCACTTTTATGTTTGAAGTTTGTTTGAAGTTTGAAGCCACTTTTATGTATGAAGTTTGGCTGGACCCTGACGTTTGTGTATGGTGCCATCTCAATAATAAGTAAAAAGACCAAGCACTCCACACCGCCACACCAGCAACCAGTCTTACGCGCTTTGACTACACTGTGTCCCGTCTAATCCACGAACGAGCTCTAGGCTCTCAGAACGGACCGCGTGAGAAATGAGAGCATCATACAATCTCGCGACACTGCCTGGAGTCTGGGGCTTCCAGTCGGATAGAACATGATGTTTGATTGGTTGTAGGCCAGCGTTCATCTCCAGCGTTTTGATAAGTTAACGCTGAGGCTGCTTTGCCGGGATTTTCCGTAACTATGCGCTTTCTTTCGTCTTCGCACGATGGAGGAGACAGCCACGGATGAAAATTTTTAACACAATTTTTGTGCATTGCCAATGTGACACCAGCAATAAACCTAAATTATTATTTTCGGGTGGTGTTCTGTCTTATTTTTGTTAGGTGAGTTTCCATTTGTTAAAGTTTAAGTCATCTCTTGTCTATTTCACTGGGGGGGGGCAATTTCTGGTCACTGGGGGGCATTTCGGCCGACTGGGGGGCAAATGGCCCCCAGTTAACATGTTAAAAAAGGCTTGCTCCTGACTCCCCCTTGAATTTAGAATTTCAACAAACCCGAAATATGTGTATCAGCATACAATTATGAAACTACACACGAAGTTTCATACAAATCAAATTATAAATGGAAGCGCAGTAAACAGTTGAAAAATTCAAAATATCTTATTATTTTGCCCCCTGACCCTCCCTTTTGAAATTTTTGAAAAATATATAGCTAAACAGCGAGTTCACATTAAATCAAACAAAATGGTTTTGTTTCATTGAAATCGGTCGAGAACTTTCGGAGATCTAAGGGGGTACCGATGGAGCCCCCCACTATCGATTCTGACTTTTTACAGGGGTGGCGTACAGGGGCGCAGCCAGGGGGGGCACAGGGGGCACGTGCCCCCCATCGGTGCCAGGGTGCCCTTTGATCGCTAGGCGGTGTACTCCGTTTGGGCCGTGCTGCTCGAAATTGAGTGCCCTACGCCGTTGAACCTAGACGGAGCTAGACTGCATTTAGCGATTACAACTATTGTTTGACAATTTAGGGCCTTTTTGGTCAGCTAGGGAATTCTATCGCCTTTCCAAGCACCCGGGAAGGGTATAGGCACGCAGTCCGTTTCCAGCTAATGCCTCATCGTCGCCAATAATCGTACGGACGGAGCTAATCGGGTGCCCCTTGAGCTCATCTGGTGCTCCCTCAGCGCTGGTCTTGGCGCCTGGAGCTGATAATGTGCCCTCTGAGCTGATTTGGTGCCCTCTTAGTCAATCTGGTGCCCCTCCTGAGAAAGTAATTGACTTCTGAACCAATATAATGCCCCCTGGCTTAGTCTAATGCCTCCGAGCTTGCCTGGTGCCCTATTAGCTGTTTTAGTGCCCCTTGAGCTGAACCGGGCCCCCTGAGCTGATTTAATGTCTCTCAAAGTTGATCTACTGTCCCCTGAGCCAATATGGTGCCTCTTGGCTGTAGCCCTGAGCTGATTATTAATGTATCCTCAGAAGACCTGGTGCCCCTCTGAGCTGGTTATTGATGTCTCCTTAGATGATTTGGTGCCTCCTGAGCTGGTCTGGTGCACCCTGGACTGATTGTGTGTTCCCTGAGCTGATCTTTGCCCCTGCTCTGGTCTGGAGGCTAAGATCTAATCTGGGTTCCTGGGCTGATCGATCTGGTGCCCCTGAGCAGATATGTTGCCCCCTGAGCTAAACTAATGCCCCCTGAATCGATCTGGTAGCTCCTGAGCCAATCCCATGCCCTCTAAGCTAGTCTGGTGCCCCTGAGCTAGTTTAGTGCACCCTGAGCCTATTTGGTACCATTTAAGCTGATCTGGGCCTCCTGAGTTGATTAAGCAATTTCCTTAGTAGCTCTGGGGCTCTGAGCTGAGCTGGGCCCACTGAGGCTGATGAGAGTCCCTGAGTTGGTATGGGGCTCCTGGACTGATTAAGTGCCTCCTGACTTGGTCTGGTACCCCCGAGCTGATATGGGCCCCGAGCTGGTCAGGGAAGACTGAGCTGATCCCTTGTCCTCTGAGCTGATATGGTGCTCCCTGAGCTGAATAGACCCCCGCTCTGGTCTGGGGACTAGAAACTTATCTGGGACCCCGAGCTGATCGATCTGGTGCCCCCTGAGCCGATATATTGCCCCTTGAACTGAACTATTGCCCCCTGAGTCGATCTGGTGCCTCCTGAGTCATCATTGTGTCTCTTGGGCCTATCTGATTCCCTCTGAGCTAGTCTGGTGCCGCATGGCTAATATGGTGCCCTTTAAGCTGACCTGGGCCTCCTGGGTTGATTACGTGATTTCCTGAGCAGCTCTAAGGCCCTGAGCTGAGCTGGGCCCACAGAGGTTGAGGGACCCTGAGATGGTATGGGGCTCCTGAGCTGATTAAGTTCCTCCTGACTTGATCTGGTACCCCCGAGCTGATCCGGACCATTGATCTGATTCCTTGTCCCCAAAGCTGATATGGTGCCCAATGGGCCGATCTAGTGTCTCCTAAGCAGCTCTAGGGCTCCTGAACTGATTGGGCCCCGAGCTGGTGAGGGATCCCTGAGCTAATTTGGTGCCCCTGATTTGATCTTGCCCCTGCCCTGACTTGAGGCCCCTGAGCTGATCTGGGGCCCCAAGAGCTGATCTGGGGCCCAAGAGCGGATCTGGGTTCTGGAGGTACCCTGAGCTGGTCTGGGCGTTGAGCTTGTGAGAGCCCCTTGAGTTGGCCTAGGGCCCCATGAGGTGATCTGGCGCCTTAAGCTGTTCTGGGGTTCCTTGAATTGGTTTAAGGCCCTATGAGCCTATCTGGGGCCCATTGAGCTAGTCTGATAACCCCATCTCTGGGGCCAATGAGCTAATCTAGTCCCTGGGTGAATCATGAGCTGCTCTGGGGGTCCTGGTCTACATCAGGAGCCCCTGAGGTGGTCCTGAATAGACAGGAATAAGAACACTAGGCCAATCTCATCACTCGGGGCGGGTTGCTGAGCTGTCTATCCCTGGAGGCACAGCTGGGGATGAGGAAGCTGTCTAGGTTCTGGTCCACACTTGGCCCAGGCTGGTCTTGAATAAATGGGAAAAAAGAACACAATGGAAACTCCCCTTGTAAAATGGAGCTAACGAGGAATGAGGCATCGCTAAAACGGCTTGTGATGCCTAGGCACCCCTGGTTATATAAATTGCTAATTATACTGGTGGATTCTGGGGAGGGGTGATAAAAAGTCATGTGCCCCTGAGCTCAGAGCACAGTCCCCTAAACCAGGATTTCTACTAATTAATTTAAATGAAGAACTCGTTTTTACAATTTTTAGCCCTGCCACACCATCCCCATCCAAACCACCGGCCTCCTCACCTTTTCGTTACTCTTAACTGGACCGATCCTTGAAAATATGGAACCTAATAAAGGCGTTCTAAAAGTATCTCCCAAATTATTCCGGCAGCAAAAATTTTATTCTTCCCAAGACACTATGGCACTCCTCGTCCCACGGTGATTGTGGCAGGCGAGGAACTTAATCTGCGTTCAACCAAGTGTCACTGGTCATGACCAAACTAGGGGCACCACAAATGAATTTTCGACTCCAATATTTGTTAACTTGCACATGGTAACAGCTATCACAGGCTCCGCTGATTTCTCTGACGTCAAGTACTTGCATGAGTTGGCTGATTTGTCCTTAAATATATCCAAAACAGTCGTGTGGCGACTACTTCCGTGACATTTTGGTGATAATTGTTGTCTTTTTCGGATTTAATCGAGTTTTCCTTCTCTGTCAATACTTGATTTGCATTTTTATTAAACCAAAGGTGCTAAAAAATTATATAAACAAAGGTATAGTAAGTTTTTTACGTTACGTTAAAAAGTGCCATTTTTCTCCCGGGGTGCCCCTCAAAGTTGGTGTGCCCCCATACCAAAGCTCTTGCTGCGCCCCTGGTGGTGTAATAGGGTTAAGTAGGCTCATGCAGGTGATGGGGATAAAAAACGAAAATATTGTGTGGATCTCAACATTTTTCTGAGGGATGCATCCCCTGTTCCCCAGCTTTCGATGGCCATGCCTATCAGGGAAATCTGCAACACGTTTAACACCCTCACTGGAGAGGGGTCTGGCACTAGCGCGCACTGGAGGGGGCCTGGTGGCCCCCATAAGGTCTCGAAAACTAAGAGGCTTAGAAAAACGCCGATTAAAGGGTGGGCGGGGGCTATGGTTATCTATATCATAATATCAAATTTCATTGACCTAGATTAATATCTTTAAGGTCCAACAAGGTCATAAATGTCGAGTCTTGGCCATCCCTTTCGCTCCGGGGCCTTTTGAGTGCAGGGCCGACGGGGCGGGCCTCCGTTAGACGTCGGGATTAGGTCTGGCGTCTGGGCTGCCCCTGCGCCCCCGGGTCCCTGGGTCCGTGGGAGAGGGGTGGGCGCCGGAAGTGATGCCCCGGCACCCCGCGCCGGGTGCCTGCCGGCGCGGCAAACCTGTTTAAATATGTGATCACGTATCCGCGCA
Source organism: Lepas anatifera (assembly GCA_034440635.1). NCBI lineage: Eukaryota > Metazoa > Arthropoda > Thecostraca > Lepadidae > Lepas > Lepas anatifera. Next base: position 548,775 of record JAOTON010000341.1, read on the forward strand.
GTGAGAATCATAACCACGATGTGAAAGAATCATTTTTTAGTGCAAATAGTATTTTGCTACAGACGGGACTTTTCTTAACTTTCACCTACAGACAGACAGAATTATAGGCTTTGACTGCAGAGAAGTGTTATGGGCGCCATATGACCTCGCAGGTCGGTGCGCCCCTAAAACCCAATAATCAATCTTGGCCATGCTATAGGGACCTGTTAGGCAGTGCCGTGATTGAGGGAAAAGACGGTACCCAAGGTCATAGAGATAAGGTCGCAATGAATCTTTGGTACAATTTTGTGGTCAAGGTCATTCAAGGCTATTGACCTATGCGGTCACAATATTGTATATTAGGTACCTATAATGTACACTATGACTAGCACTATAGCAACTATTTGGCGGGAAATGAGGATTGACCTTTCCCGATGAAATTTGCCTTGGACCTTTACACTGAGATACCTTAAAGGGAATGTGGCACCTTGGTCGAATCCTGGAATTTAGTGTAATTAGGCATAATTTTAGCCGAAAATAATGAAACCACTCATAATTTCTCTGCAAAATGTACAATAGGCTCAATATTTATATTTTTAAAATACCGCTCTAGGGAAAGACATAAATATCTGCCTGTGGATGATGTCATGATCTGGCAGCCACTACCATACTCAAAACGCTCAGTGGGCACCAGATGAGCTCCATGGGCACCAGATTAGCTCCGCCTGTACGATTATTGGCGACGATGAGGCATTAGCTGGAAACGGATTATGTTCCCATACCCTTACCGGGTGCTTGAAAAGGCGACAGAATGCCTGAGCTGACCAAAAGGCACTAAATCATCAAACAATAGTTTGAGTCGCTAAATGCAATCTAGTTACACCTAGGTTCAACGGCGAAGGGCAATAAAATTCGAGCGGCACGGCACAAACGGGGTACACTGCCTAGCGACCAAAAGGGCACTCCGGCACCGATGGGGGCAAGTGCCCTCTGTGCCCCCTGGCTGCGCCCCTGTTCGCCACCAACACATGACATCAGGAAGGTAGAGCGTATAAGCTAAAATATTGTGAACAGCTTATCCAAGTTACGCTTTGGTAGCTAAAACGACTGCTACTTCCCAAAGCTAAAGTGCACTGAGCGGCACAGTATGGACACAGGATACGCATTGCGGCACAGTATCACTGCAGGGAACGCATTGCGGTACAGCTTCCATACAGGATACGCATTGCGGTACAGCTTCAAAACAGGATACGCATTGCGGTACAGTTTCCTAACAGGAGACGCATTGCGGCACAGCTTCACTACAGGATACGCATTGCGGTACAGTTTCCTAACAGGAGACGCATTGCGGTACAGCATGCCTAAAGATAAATACATAGTAAAGGAATTAAAGGGATAGCCGTGTAGGAATTAAAGCACTGCCGCGTATAGATCATCGCAGGGAATTTCGATAGATGTTTTAAGAAGCCTTTAAAGTTCGATGTCTGCACCCAAAGCACCCCCTTCCCCGAATTTCATTTCGCTCGATGTCCACGCCAGCTCCCCGCAGCAGCAGCAGCGACGTGGACCGCTGGGCCGGCACCGACTCCACGGACGGACGCCCGATAAGGGTTATCAGCCCTGCTGTCAGGCATCTGCGGCGCGATCGGGTGTCCGCGCCTCGTTTCCTCCGGCGTCATTTGCTGGCGGCGGGTGGCAGCCTCTAATGCCGCTTTAAGGGCTCCGCCGAGCACCCACCGGCCGAGGAACACCCTCAAATGGTAATTAAGGCTCCTGACGGCGCGCGGCGGCGAGACCGATGGATTACCGCCTGATCTGGGATGGTGACGCCTGGACACTGGGACGCCCGCCACACTGGGATGGTGACGGCAATGGCGGCGCCGGCACAGCGGGGTCCGTCGGGGCGGCGACCAAGACCAGGCACAGGGTGAAGCGCCGTCCCGGTCGGACATTTTTTCCGCTAGAGGTCACCACCTCCTGGGTCATCGGCGACGGAAGTCGGTACGAAAATGGACACAAGGCTGTCCCACAGGGGAGCAAAGGAGGGGAAAATAGTCTGGTGACAGCGGCGAGAGTGGCAGGTCTGGAGGTGAGCGGAGAACGGAGGCGTGTTCATCGCGCAAAAGGATAGCGGAGGTTCGTGACAAAGTGCCGGCGCTTCAATAGCCCTTCGATGCGGATCGGAGACGTGGACAGGAGAGGTAGACGGAGGCAGAAACAGCCACGGCACGACGACACTGGCCATGGGCCGGCTGGGGGCTCACCACTCCATATCGACGGGGGTCCACAGCATCACTGGACGGGCAACGATAGCGACGTCATCGGTGTTGAAAGCGACGCCCGGAGCTGCCGTACTCACGAGAGGACGGTAACCGGTGGTGAGAGCCAGCCAAGCCGGGCTTGATTGTACAACCCACCCACACTCCCTCCATTCCCCCTTCTCTTTGAAAATTCCCCTCCCCTAGGTACAGGCAAGGTAATATTACCTCGGGCTTGGTGTGAGGCACGTTCTTGCGTATTACCTACTGGTCGTATACATTTTCGGAGGAAATTTTTCAAAATAAATGTGTAGAAATTGAAACTTTATTTTGTTGAAGACTTCTTGCTGATGTCAGAAGCCGAGACTTTGGAACCTGGGTTCACCATAAAGCGACAGCATCATCCATTTTTTAGTTTATGTTGACTTTAAGTCTTTTTTTTTGCCGATTTCAGTTCACGGTCATGACCTGTCGTATTTCGTCCATGCAGGGGAAAGTGTGTGTATTGAGCCTCTCTAACCAATTGCGCCTCCTTTATAACAGAGGAAGTTATTATTGGTAGCTTATTTTCGGCAGCTTAATCCAGTTCTCACCTCCAATCCATACATTTTCCCAAATTTTCAATGAATTCGCGCATAAAAATGTATTTTAATCAACTAGCGAAATAAATCCAGTACCTACTTCCTTAAATCCTGCACGGAATAGGCCTTCCAGATGAAAAGCTTGGGAGGTGGCCGAGCCCCATTTGCTCTTATACTAATGTTTATTTCTGCCGTGCCATTGACTTAACATGGTATGAGGGAAGGGTGCAATTCAATCTAAATCCGCCCTCCCCGGGTGCAATTACCCTCACACTTTGGCAAATGCGCCCTTTGCATAGTTTCACTGAAATCGGAATTCACTCTTAGAACACGCTATTTTCAGGCTAGGAATTGTTTTCTCAATAACAAAAAATGATCAAATTTTGTAATTTAATCCACAGTAGCGAGACTCAATAGAAGACATTCGTCTAGCAAGTGATTTCCCTCAGGGGGCGCAATACACATACTTTCCCTACTGTTCGATCGTCTCCTTTACTTTCGGAATCCGATTCAGTTCAGTGTGATAGCCAATCATGGCATATTTGCAGTTTTTATTATGTTTTGGAAACATGGTAGCCGCCGTGGGCGCGGCTCAGCCGCTCTGACGTCTTCGCATCAACACGCACCCCGCTGGGGGGGCGAAATTCGCCCCCTCCTGGTTTTCGCCAGATAAGCAAAAACGAAGAGACGTAGAACAACAAACCTTAAGTACCTTATCCCTGATTAATTTTACGCACCTGACCAAATTTTTTAGGTCAGGTCATGTCAGGTTAAGGAGCTATTTAAGGTCAAGTGACCCGACCTCAAACCCCAAAATCACGAGTTTGAAGCGGCGCCTAAGGAACATCACTGCCAACCGATCAGTTTCAAACTACATATGATAAGGTCATTAGGGTCTACAAATCTGTTATCTCGGAATTTTGATATTTTTGACCTAATGTGGGGTCAATTTTTTTGGTCACGCCATTATAAGTCTATGGTGAAAAATAGAACGGGCTCGATTTCAGTAAAAACTGGGTAGATAAACCTGAAAATCCTCAAAACGTGTATTCTTGTCACGATCTTGACCATATAACCTCTCAAAGGTCATGTCAGATCACAGGAACATACCTACAGTGATTGTTTTGCCAATAACTTCTGACTGAATTGAGATAAAGCTCCCATTTGGCTTGCATTGTGCTTATATTGTCACGGGAAGTCGATTGATATGCAACATGACCATACCAGGTCACCGTGTGACCTTGACCTAGCTCGAAGTGAGGCCATTTTCACCATTTGACCTAGCAAGGTTATATTATACATAATTTGATTTGCCATGAGGGGAAGAATCCAATGGTGCATAAACACTTTTGTAGCTTTGCTGAGTGGAAATCTGGAGGGGAAAACGTACACCGTCCTGTTGTAAGCCTATGGAACCTTCTTTGACCTTTACTTACCTCAATATTGACCTAACCTAAAAATACTTCTTATGATTTACTTCGTCTTGTCAAAAGCTTTCGAACGCCCTCCGTAATTCTCCTTTAGCTTTTATGGGAAATGAGATACGGAGGGGGAGCGAAAACGCCCCCCCAGCGGGCTGCGTCATGCCAGGGACCCCAGCGAGGCGCGCGTTAACCCTCGTCCCGAGGGGGTGTTTGAACATCCCCTCGGGTTTTTCGTGGCACGAAAAACGGCGGCCCGATACGCCTCCGTACTTGGCACACCTTTTTCTTAATCGATTTCGCAACTCTGCCCCAAAATTTTAAGGTTGTATCATCTCAGGTCAGGTCACCAGTACAGGCCAAGTGACCTCACCTAAAAAAATGTTTAACCCTATCACGCCACCCCTGTAAGAAGTCAGAATCGGTAGGGGGCTCCATCGCTCCCCCCGCCTGATATCTCCAAAAGTTCTGGACCGATTTCAATGAAATAATACCATTTTGTTTGTTTTGATGTGATCTCTCTGTTTGGCTATATATATATATATATATATATATATATATATATATGACTATATATATTTTCAAAAATTTCAGAAGGTGGGTCAGGGTGCAAAAGAATAGGATATTTTGAACCTTTATCAACTGGTTACTTCCCTCTATTTATTATTTGATTTGTATGAAACTTCGTGTGTAGTTTTATAATTGTATGATGATACCCGTATATTCTGGGTTTGATAAAATTCAAAATTCAAGGGCGGAGTCAGGTGGGGTAAATATCGGACAATTTTCTGGATATATGCTTTTGACGCTGTTTTCTTATCTGAAGTGACTTGACGTTTGGGGTTTGTACTGGAAGATGTTAGGAGCGCATTTTTCCGTTTCGTTCCCACGGGCGGATGTAGGAGATTTAAAAAGGGGGACATGTAACAAAGTTGCTGCTTATTACCGTTTTTCGTATTGAGAAGCTTGGTTATCCAAATTTCACCTGCGTGATGTTAATTCTGATACAAATCATATCATAAACATGAATTGCTATGCATCTCCTTATAAATTGCTGCTCCCACGCCCTTAGCACCCTCTCTCCCGAAATGTATTCCTGGATCCGCCACTGAGTATCAACACTTCCAGCGTGCGTGCGTTGGGAGGGGAAGATAACAGCTTCAAAGGGTTAGTGGGCTGACGTGAGATAAGACAATGCCCGGTCCCATGGCGCCGCTGCCAATACTGCCTCTGTGCGATAACAGAGCCGCGGTAACTCTTGTGCTTTCAACTTTGTACTTTGTACTTCCAACTCTTTGTACTTTGTACCTCTTTCTTTGTCTTTGTACTCTTTGTACCCTTTGTATGTCCAACATGACGATGTAAACTACACAAAACGTCTGGAACTACGGACGGTAAGATGTATTCATACGGTGATTAGCCTGGCTCAACATCCTCATGCAATTCATAATCAACAGTTTCAATACGATACAGGGGCGTAGCCAGGATTTCGCTCAGGGAGGGCGGAGCCCCGAAAAGGGCCCCTGCGTCAGCGCCAAAAGGGCCCTGATGGGTAAAAAGCGCCCTGCTTGTTACAGAATAGAGTGCTGAAGAGGGCTTAAGAGGGCCCTGTCTGGTATAAAATGCCAAAGTTGGCCACAGAGCATAGTGCGGGCGAGCCACGCTTTGCACGGCTCATTCTTAGGGAGCCCTTCGGGCCCTCAGGGAGGGGTGGCTGTCCCTGCCGCCCCCCTTGGCTACGCCCCTGATACGATATCATACGTGTAGGAATTTTGTACCGGTTACCCGACTCAAATTACGGTCTGACATCACCACTGGCATGAAAACCATCAGAAAATATTAGATATTGATACAAAACAAAGGCCAAACAATCTCCAAAGTTCGATTGAAATCACAATTTTGATGTACATGTCTCGTAAGATATAAAAATTATACCCCAAGTATTTCTTCTGGATCCACCCTTGGTGGAAACTTAAAATTTGCATTGATGTAAGTGAAATATAGTGTACAACATCCATCATACATCTGCATTATTTCTATACCTCAGAGTCAAGAATTTCAACAGAATAATGCGGTTACGAGTCATCATCGTGCCAACTGCCCCACCCAAACCTCGCTCTGCCACCGCCAATGATCCCAAAAACGAAACTAAACATAAATCTGTCTGCAACCATACATCAAGAACTTTCACATTGCTAAAAAGACTTGCTTTTGATCAAAGAGCATTGTGCAACTGATATGTAATGCCCCCAATTATATGCCCCTGGAACCGCCCTTGGACCACAAAACCACAAAGTAAGCACGGATATGACCACATTGATAAAGTAATGAGGCAATCACTACATTGCGCTAAAAAAGCGCTAAAAAGGCATTTTGTACCGGAAATAGAGCAAGCCCCAGCTGAGCTAGTTCTTCTCATAGCCGGTTGACATGCCTCCCAAAACATGTCCCTGGAGTCGCCCATGGACCACTTATAATTTTCTTTTAAGTTCTGCTTGATTCCAAATCGATTGTTAGGAAAAGTCACGAAGTATGAAAGCGATATATATTCAGGTTTAGCCACGCCACGAGAAAAACCGTCGGGGAGGGGGCATCTGGAGCCCCTACACTGGTAGGGTTAAGGTGGCATAAGTAAGAAATGGGTGAATCTATCAGACTGAAACTTATACCACATAATGGGCCCACCGAGGGTTACAAAATTTGTTCCGGGATTTTCCATGCCGATGACCTAAGGTCAAGTACGGATCATGACCTCTCCATTGGAAATACATTAGAAAAACAGAAATCGGGTTGTATTTGTGTAGATACTGCTGGGAATACCTTCATATTCTTCCAACCGTAGTATACTGGGCCCCTTCCCAGGTTCATGTTGCAATCTTTGACCTATGACCTCTGAGAGGTCATCTGGAGCTACTTAGGCAGTTTTGAGACTTAATTTAATAACTTTGCATGAAATGATGATACAGCTTTTATTTTGATGTCATTGCGTTTGGATTTCTATTGCGAGTCAATTGAAATGCATATTGGCTACGCTAGGCTAAAAACTGACCTTGACCTGACCTAAGGTCAGGTCATTTTTGTTTTTTGACCTAGTTTGCTCGTATTATATATCATTCGATTTGCTGTGACGAGAGGAAGCAAATGGTGCCAAAACATTATGCGAAGACATTTCTGTCAGATGCTAGAGCCGAAAAATTATGCTCAAAATGTCATCTTCTTTGCCCTGTCATGACCTCAATATTGACCTGAGCAAAAAAGTGACTAATAAGGTTTCTTCATGAATTTGTTTGAGCTAGCCACCAGCTTCGCATTTTTTCGCTATCCCGTATAGCGGTCGAGTTCTAGGGGGTGTTCAAACACCCACCACCAGGGCGAAGGTAGCTGGGAGGCCCACCGGGGCGCGGGTTAAACGCTCCATCAGGCTCCTGCATAATTAGTCTGGCGGCGTGGTCTGGGGGAACCAGGCTTCATTACAGAATCGCTCCGTAAGGTTCCGTCAGAATTAGTCTGACGGCGTGGTCTGGGGAAACCAGGCTTCATTACAGAATCGCTCCGTAAGGTTCCGTCAGAATTAGTCTGACGGCGTGGTCTGGAGAAACCAGGCTTCATTACAGAATCGCTCCGTAAGGTTCCGTCAGAATTAGTCTGACGGCGTGGTCTGGGGAAACCAGGCTTCGTTACAGAATCACTCCGTAAGGTTCCGTCAGAATTAGTCTGGCAGCGTGATCTGGGGGCACCAGGCTTCGTTACAGAATCACTCCGTAAGGTTCCGTCAGAATTAGTCTGGCGGCGTGATCTGGGGAAACAGGCTTCGTTACAGAATCGCTCCGTAAGGTTCCGTCAGAATTAGTCTGACGGCGTGGTCTGGAGAAACCAGGCTTCGTTACAGAATCGCTCCGTAAGGTTCCGTCAGAATTAGTCTGACGGCGTGGTCTGGAGAAACCAGGCTTCGTTACAGAATCGCTCCGTAAGGTTCCGTCAGAATTAGTCTGACGGCGTGGTCTGGAGAAACCAGGCTTCGTTACAGAATCGCTCCGTAAGGTTCCGTCAGAATTAGTCTGACGGCGTGGTCTGGGGAAACCAGGCTTCGTTACAGAATCACTCCGTAAGGTTCCGTCAGAATTAGTCTGGCAGCGTGATCTGGGGGCACCAGGCTTCGTTACAGAATCACTCCGTAAGGTTCCGTCAGAATTAGTCTGGCGGCGTGATCTGGGGGAACCAGGCTTCGTTACAGAATCGCTCCGTAAGGTTCCGTCAGAATAGTCTGACGGCGTGGTCTGGGGAAACCAGGCTTCGTTACAGAATCGCTCCGTAAGGTTCCGTCAGAATTAGTCTGACGGCGTGGTCTGGGGAAACCAGGCTTCGTTACAGAATCACTCCGTAAGGTTCCGTCAGAATTAGTCTGGCAGCGTGATCTGGGGGCACCAGGCTTCGTTACAGAATCACTCCGTAAGGTTCCGTCAGAATTAGTCTGGCGGCGTGATCTGGGGAACCAGGCTTCGTTACAGAATCGCTCCGTAAGGTTCCGTCAGAATAGTCTGACGGCGTGGTCTGGGGAAACCAGGCTTCGTTACAGAATCGCTCCGTAAGGTTCCGTCAGAATTAGTCTGACGGCGTGGTCTGGGGAAACCAGGCTTCGTTACAGAATCACTCCGTAAGGTTCCGTCAGAATTAGTCTGGCAGCGTGATCTGGGGGCACCAGGCTTCGTTACAGAATCACTCCGTAAGGTTCCGTCAGAATTAGTCTGACGGCGTGGTCTGGGGGAACCAGGCCTCGTTACAGAATCACTCCGTAAGGTTCCGTCAGAATTAGTCTGACGGCGTGGTCTGGGGAAACCAGGCTTCATTACAGAATCGCTCCGTAAGGTTCCGTCAGAATTAGTCTGACGGCGTGGTCTGGGGAAACCAGGCTTCGTTACAGAATCACTCCGTAAGGTTCCGTCAGAATTAGTCTGGCAGCGTGATCTGGGGCACCAGGCTTCGTTACAGAATCACTCCGTAAGGTTCCGTCAGAATTAGTCTGGCGGCGTGATCTGGGGGAACCAGGCTTCGTTACAGAATCGCTCCGTAAGGTTCCGTCAGAATAGTCTGACGGCGTGGTCTGGGGAAACCAGGCTTCGTTACAGAATCGCTCCGTAAGGTTCCGTCAGAATTAGTCTGACGGCGTGGTCTGGGGAAACCAGGCTTCGTTACAGAATCACTCCGTAAGGTTCCGTCAGAATTAGTCTGGCAGCGTGATCTGGGGGCACCAGGCTTCGTTACAGAATCACTCCGTAAGGTTCCGTCAGAATTAGTCTGGCGGCGTGATCTGGGGGAACCAGGCTTCGTTACAGAATCGCTCCGTAAGGTTCCGTCAGAATAGTCTGACGGCGTGGTCTGGGGAAACCAGGCTTCGTTACAGAATCGCTCCGTAAGGTTCCGTCAGAATTAGTCTGACGGCGTGGTCTGGGGAAACCAGGCTTCGTTACAGAATCACTCCGTAAGGTTCCGTCAGAATTAGTCTGACGGCGTGGTCTGGGGAAACCAGGCTTCGTTACAGAATCGTTCTACAAGGTTCCGTCAGGAGTAGCCTAATAGCGTGGCTTGGAATGGCCAGACACCGTCACCCTACTCACGAGACGACGGCTAAGTGGGCGTTGCAATGGGCGCGGCATCAAGGGAAGCTGACGCCAGGGGGAATATGAAACCAAGGAGCGTTCAAGGTGGAAAAATTAAAGGAGGAGACGGGCGAAAGGTATAGCTAAATTACGATAGCGGGGTATAAGGCGGCCCATGGCACCACTCCTCCGTGGACATCCACGGGTCTGCGCCGGGGCGGGCTACCGTTAACCTGCGCCCCGGTGGGCCTCCGAGCCACCTTTGCCCAGGTGGGGGGGGGGTATTTGAACATCCCCCTTCGAACTCGGGCCCCTATGCGGGATGGCGAAAACACGCGACGCTAGTGGATAGCCCGTACAAATTAATGAAGAAACTATATGGCACTTTTGGCTTAGGTCAATATTGAGGTCATAGCAGGTCAAAGAATGTGGCATTTTGAGGAGAGTTTTTGGGCTCTAGCATCTGACAGAGTCGAGTTAGAATCAATTTGTAGGCACCACTCGCTTCCTCTCGTCACGTCACGGCGAATCGAACGATTTATGATAATACCATACTAGGTAATAAGACAAATGAACTGACCTCAAGTCAGGTCAAGGTCACTTTTTACCTAGCATAGTTAATATGCATATCAATCGACCTGCAATAGCAATCCAAACGCAATGGTATAAAATAGCTGTATCATCATTTCATCCAAAGTTATTGACCTGAGTCTGAAAACTGCTTAAGTTACTCCAGATTGCCTCTCAGAGGTCACAGGTCAAAAATTTTAACATGAACCTGAAAAGAGGCCCAGGATACTTCGATTTGGAGAATATGAAGGTATTATCAGCTGTATCTACACAAATACAGCCAAATTTATGTTTTCCCATGTGTTTCCAATGGGGAGCTCATGATCCGTACTTGACCTTAGGTCATCGATATTAAAAATCTCGGAAAATATGTTGTTGCACTCTGTGGGGCCATTATGGGTTATAAGTTTCAATCTGATAGATTCACCCATTTCTTACTTATGCTACCTCAAACATTTTTTGAGGTGAGGTCACTTGACCTGCACTGGTGGCCTGTCCTGACCAAAGCTTAAAATTTTGGAGAAAATTGCAGAATCGATCAAGGATAAGGAGGGGCAAGTACGGCGGCGCTTCGCGCCGCCGTTTTGTCGTGCCACCGAGAAAACCCGAGGGAGGTGTTCAAACACCCCCTCCACCGGGGCGAGAGTTAACACGCTGGGCCGGGCGGCCATGTTTCCTGACTAACTTCAACCCTCAAAAATGTTATGGCTATGTTGCCCCTTCCCACCAGAACCTCAACCCCTTGAATCGTCCGGCTTGTGTTGACGCTTCCCATCGCTGTCGTGCCAGCGCGCGTGACGGTGCCTCCCAATGCGACTACCTGTCGCCCACGCAGACACGCCTTCACAAATAGATCTGCCGGCGGCAGTGACGCGGTACAACTCCATCATCCGCCTCCCCATCCCCCACTGCAAAAATCCACTCATCTTAAAAAAACGTGCGGAAAATAATTTCAAAGGAATGAAACGCGTTAGTTCCCGCCACGTCGGGTAAAACTGGTAGTAAGTTGTTCCTTTGAAGTGGGTGCATGATAATGGCAACTAAAAATTAACCAATTATTTATTTCAGCGAGTGACTGTTCTCGCACAAAAACCTATTGCTGATGAAAATAATGCATGAGCTATTCTTCGGAATGGGACAGTAGTTTCACACCGAATGGACGGTACTGGTACCAATCAAGGAAAGGCGGCAGTTTTAACCCGGTTATGTAGTCTTTTTCAGAGACCGAAGTCTGCGACTCGTTCAGTTCTGCTAAAGAGGGACGGGGACTCGACTCGACTCGACGAGACGACACGACACGACGAGAACATCATGCTACTGTCGACCAGGCTTCCAGAACGGGTCCAGATAGAGAACTCCAACTTCGCAAATAGTAAGGACCATTTGCGGCCCCAATCGTCTTGAACAACTGGCGAATAAAGCTTATTTCAAGTTTCGTGGGTGGCCAATTATTGGTTTCACGTCTAGCCTGGAGGGTAGCCAGCATGTTGCAAAAACTGCAAAAATGGCGTTCTGGGAAATGCAAGCACCCCAGTGTTAATGTTTATACAGGTACTGTCTTTTAAGCCATTAAAGATAGTCCCAAACGTATTGTATCCTCGAAAAAAACAGTTTTTACAGCTCAGAGTCTAACACATTAGTTTTATATTTGATTTGATAAACACAGGTCAATGGATGCTCTTCCCACAAGGGCCGATGGTTGTTTTTGTGAATGATTTGGCGTCCTAATGGTTAATGAGTACACCTACACATTATTCGACGCCCTATCCTATTGATGGGAGGCTATTTTTCCAACGGTCAATGGATGTATCTGCTTATGCTTGTATGTCCCAATGACTGATTGAGGCACCTTCGAACAATGTGAGGACCCAGCCGATAGTGTATACTCTTGTGCTCATTTATTTCGCTTCAATTTATCCTCGTTGCGGAAAATTTTTTGTGCCCTTCGCTGAAGATTTCTATGGCCATCTAAGAAAGTTAATTGCGCTTAGAAAAAACAAGTGCCTGCTGAAGGAGACAAGAGCGCGTTTTCGGCTGTCATTGGATGCCCCTTTAAGCCATAAGGATGCTCTTCCCCTCTTTGGTCTCCAGTAAAACTTGTAGGGAAAGCTGGATGACAACTTACAGGGATAGATGAACTAGCTTTAAGCTGCCTCTGATATCACGTGAAAATAATTTTCCATGCTTCTTTGCTTAATCTCTGTTCTACCCTTGTCAGGTACCACCGTAAACAAGACAGAACATGACGAGGACAACCAATCATCCAACTACAGCGGCACGTGCACGGCACCATCTACGCAATCAGCTGAGCCCGATCTGCTGGTGAAGAGAGGGATCTCTGCAGGGGAGCGGGCGACACAGCCGGGCGCCGAGCCGTCCTCCTGCGGCCCCACTCCGTGGCAGTCTCCCTCGGGAGGCGCCCCAGACGCAGCTCGTACACAAGCCGTCGCGGCCACGGACCTCGTCAGTAGGGCCAGTCAGTTCCTCGTCTTCAGGGAGGAGTGGGACGGCAGCCGAAGCCACGAGCCTGACCAACTGAATAAGGGTAAAGTCCCCGTGGTCACCCTCGCGTACTACCCAGGGGAACCAGACGCAGGCCGCTTGAACAGAGGGGCCAGTCAGAGATTTCCCGGAACAACTTCTAATGTATATGATAACGTCACGGCGGGTGACTCTGTGATGGAGCGGGACAGGTTTGATTCCGGAACTTGCTATCCTTCTGACGAGTCTTTGGACAGTCCTGGCGCTGAGACTGAGGCCAGAGAGACAGAGCCGGCCGCAGACGGCGCCAGCGTCTGCGGTACACCGACAGCCGCGACACCGGAGAGTCTGGAGCATGATGAGTCCGTACAACGACAGCTGCTGCAGCGACAAGACCCCTCCGAGTTGGCGGTGGACTCAAAAGCAAGCGATCTGGGGGAGTCCTCTGATTCTGAACTTGATCAGACAACGGTTAATTCTTCCTCCAGCGAGTCCACGTCACGTCCAGTGGATCCTGGAGTAGTGCATGACGGACTTACACCCGGAGCACCGTCGTCAACATCCAGCGAGCAAAACTGCGTGATGCCATCGCTGTCAGAATGGCAGAACACCGCTGCCCCAGCTGCAGTAGAAGTTGCACCACCGGCACCTGGGGTCCTCCCGGGAGACTCTTCTCACCAGCTCCGAGCTATTGCGCTCGCTGAAAGTCGATCCCGGAGCGCTCCTTCCGAATCCTCCTCGGCGTGTGACCTAGGGTCGTCGGCAGGATCTTCGTCTGGAGCAGCCGCTGACCTCGTTCAGACGTCCAGCAACACTTATAGCACGATTAGCAGTAGTGAAGATTATGCCAGTTCTTCAGAGGTAGCCGAGTCACACTGCGCTTTGGATGGTCTGGAAACATCTGGCGATTTGCACCAAGGTTTAGAAACTGAAAAAGAGGCAGAAATGAGAGCGGAAACGGGGCACAACGCCGAGACCAGAGCAGAATCATCACGGCAGCGTTACGACAAGCTGATTCGTTACTTCAAGACTCTCGATTCTGCCGGTGATAGTCTCGGAGAGGCCGAGGATATCCACAACCAAGCAGCCTCTGCACGCTCGCTGAACCAGGATCTAAAAGCAGTGTTATGAAGCTGTGGCAAAGGAAACACCAGAGACCAGTGTAGCCAACAGTTCCCAATGTGGAGATGAGGTGGTTTCCGACCGCGACGAGAGCTCCTCTCCAAGCGAGCCGTCAGACACTGTGCTTCAGCCGTCGCGTGGATGGCGCGAGCCGGTATTTCTCAGCCGGTGCAGTAGCGACCTCTCTTCCTGGACGTCCAGCAGCTGCAACAGCTTGTCCTCGTCAACATCCTCCCGCAACCGGACCAGCGGGCCTTCAGATGTGTCGCATATATCGACTCATCCCTATCAGACGTCCCAGCCTCGACGCAGCTCGCAAACAGCTCTTCACAGTTCTGATGCCTTTCACCACCCGCTGCGGGCCTATCGGGTGGACACCTCGACTGGAGAGAGCTATCGCTCCGTTGGCAGATCTCAGGTTTCATCGAGGACGGGCTTCGTTTCAGCCCGCTCGTCCAGCCGTGCTTCCAGCGCAAGAGGCTACACCGACATAATCACCGGGTATTCAGAGCTCCCTGCAGAGCCCCTGGCTCAAAATTGCGTCCCACTCGCCTTTGGGAGCCTACATGAGCGCCGCTCTGGTGATAGGTACAAGGCTGCGACTGATGCTGCTCCCACCACCTTCTCCGACGTTCCGCCACACACTTGGCCCGTCCGCGAGTCCCCGGTGGAAATCTGCTCATTTTCTGCGGAGGAGACTACGGATCCTATGCCCACACTCGCCTCCGCCTGGCACCAGGACTTCGACGAGGTGATGAGTGTGTGTCGGGGCGACACGCCGGTGGCGGGGTCTGCCAGAAGACCAGTGCGTACCGCTGCGGGTCCGTGCCCCCGTCACGGGAGCAGCTGAGGCGCCTCAGGGAACAGATCTGCCTCGGCTGTTCACGCGCCTTCCCGGAGTCCAACTACTTCGACATCTACTACCACGTCAACATGGTCTTCAAATGGTTCAACTGGAAGTGGGAGCAGTAGGCACTGCTGTAGCGGCCACTGCACATCGTCACAGGCCGCTTATGTAACATAACATGGAAAACCGAGAGCTGTGAGTATGTGCGAAACAAAAAAAAAAGAAAAGAAAAAAAGATGCAGATTTGAGGGTTCTGTGGCACGCATTATTGTTCATCCCTGCCGAATAATGAATGTATCATATTTTATCGCTAGTTTTTAGTTAAGTATACTAGATACCGACCAATGATGCATTATTTTAAGAGGCTAGGTCCTCTCTCGCCGGCTCCGAGGATCTTCTCTCTGTGTAACTTTGATTTCATCTCCTGCTTGCACACATTTTGACGTGCCTTATACCCATATTAAACTCAATCCCGATGATAAAATAAATGAGGCCGACGTCAAGAACCGAAAGGTGATGTCCCGGAGACTTGGACGTCCCGACTACAGGCTAGGTACTGTGCCCAATCTCGACCGTTATTCCTGAAATCATCCAAGGCCTGTGTGGGGTGGCATTTTAATGGCGCTGTTGCCGATTTTATTTTGTGACTGAGGCTCGTCAGCCGATACTGCGACCTTGAACCCACCAGGCCCCGGTCGGTGACAAGTTGTTTTTCCAATAAAGCTGGGCATCTCTTTATCGTACCATATACCGTGTGCTGTTCATTGTTATATACACGCAAGTTTGAAATACATATTTCGCCATGCTTGTTTATATCCTGTAGTTATTCTTCGAAACAAGTCTGAGAGAATGTTTGTCGCACTGCGCTTTGTTTCCGTAAGCTCAGAATATTTGCAACTTGTTACACCGTAACAGCGGCGTGAGACGATGTACAGGCGCATAGTCGCTCTACCCACGCGACCACTGGAACATTCAGGATGCGTGCCGGCTCCAGCGCACAAGGCAACCACAAATCAAACGCGCCAGCACGTGTGATGCGTGAAACTTCCGTATTTCACCGGAGCACAGCGTTTACTGTGTGAGGCTCTGGTTTTTATACCAACTCTCCATTAATAAGGTAAGCGGGAGTGCCCTTCTGCACCCATGCGACCCCACTCAAATGATTGCATGGAAAGTGGGGAAAATTATTAACTAGTAAAATGGTCGCACCACTTCCCGCTCCATTTTCTTCGTTTTTCCTGTCCTAAAACAGAAATTGTTTGTAATTTCCCAGTGTTCCTCCAAAAATAGGTGCACTAGTAACATAACTAGCTTTCGAGCGTTACTTTAAAAAAGCCGGCACCACAACATACGCCCCGCCCCGTCCAAAAAGGTAAAAACTTTAAACACACGGATCTTTCGCTAAGATGGAGGAGGGGCTGGAGGGCGAACAGAAACGGAGGATTTATTCCATTCCCGACCTTCAGCAGACACTAACAAAGCTCACAGCGCTACCTCCAATGACAACAGCGCAAGTATATTTGCAGATGTATTCATATCAGTACGTACAAGTTAAATGTTGTCTATACACAGCACGATGTATTTATATAGACCGAGCGGCGGGCAAGTTACCGTGGCGCCGACAGTGACCCCAGTGAACGCACCTCCACTGGGTCCTCAGAGGACCGCCGAGATCTGCGGAGCGCGCGCACGCGCAGTGTCACTGCGCACCTGTCGCACGCCCGTGTTGGCGCTGTGCTGACAGCGAAAGCTCACAGTGTCACCGCGCACCTGTCGCACGCCTGTGGTCGCGCTGTGCCGACAGCGAAAGTCACACAGTGTCACCGCGCACCTGTCGCACGCCCGTGGTGGCGCTGTGCTGACAGCGACAGTCACACAGCGTCACTGCGCACCTGTCGCACGCCCGTGGTGGCGCTGTGCTGACAGCGACAGTCACACAGTGTCACTGCGCACCTGTCGCACGCCCGTGGTGGCGCTGTGCTGACAGCGACAGTCACACAGTGTCACCGCGCACCTGTCGCACGCCCGTGGTGGCGCTGTGCCGACAGCGACAGTCACACAGTGTCACCGCGCACCTGTCGCACGCCCGTGGTGGCGCTGTGCTGACAGCGACAGCCACACAGTGTCACTGCGCACCTGTCGCACGCCCGTGGTGGCGCTGTGCCGACAGCGACAGTCACACAGTGTCACCGCGCACCTGTCGCACGCCTGTGGTGGCGCTGTGCTGACAGCGACAGTCACACAGCGTCACTGCGCACCTGTCGCACGCCCGTGGTGGCGCTGTGCCGACAGCGACAGTCACAGTGTCACCGCGCACCTGTGGTGGCGCTGTGCTGACAGCGACAGCCACACAGTGTCACTGCGCACCTGTCGCACGCCCGTGGTGGCGCTGTGCTGACAGCGACAGTCACACAGTGTCACTGCGCACCTTCACCGTGGTGGCGCTGTGCTGACAGCGACAGTCACACAGTGTCACTGCGCACCTGTCGCACGCCCGTGGTGGCGCTGTGCTGACAGCGACAGTCACACAGTGTCACTGCGCACCTGATGCACGCCCGTGGTGGCGCTGTGCTGACAGCGACAGTCACACAGTGTCACTGCGCACCTGTCGCACGCCCGTGGTGGCGCTGTGCCGACAGCGACAGTCACAGTGTCACCGCGCACCTGTGGTGGCGCTGTGCTGACAGCGACAGCCACACAGTGTCACTGCGCACCTGTCGCACGCCCGTGGTGGCGCTGTGCTGACAGCGACAGTCACACAGTGTCACTGCGCACCTGTGGTGGCGCTGTGCTGACAGCGACAGTCACACAGTGTCACTGCGCACCTGTCGCACGCCCGTGGTGGCGCTGTGCTGACAGCGACAGTCACACAGTGTCACTGCGTACCTGTCGCACGCCCGTGGTGGCGCTGTGCTGACAGCGACAGTCACACAGTGTCACCGCGCACCTGTCGCACGCCCGTGGTGGCGCTGTGCCGACAGCGACAGTCACACAGTGTCACCGCGCACCTGTCGCACGCCCGTGGTGGCGCTGTGCTGACAGCGACAGCCACACAGTGTCACCGCGCACCTGTCGCACGCCCGTGGTGGCGCTGTGCTGACAGCGACAGTCACACAGTGTCACTGCGCACCTGTCGCACGCCCGTGGTGGCGCTGTGCTGACAGCGACAGTCACACAGTGTCACTGCGCACCTGTCGCACGCCCGTGGTGGCGCTGTGCTGACAGCGACAGCCACACAGTGTCACTGCGCACCTGTGGTGGCGCTGTGTCGACAGCGACAGTCACAGCGTCACCGCGCACCTGTGGTGGCGCTGTGCCGACAGCGACAGTCCACAGCGTCACCGCGCACCTGTGGTGGCGCTGTGCTGACAGCGACAGCGACAGCCACACAGTGTCACCGCGCACCTGTGGTGGCGCTGTGCTGACAGCGACAGCCACACAGTGTCACTGCGCACCTGTACCCGTGGTGGCGCTGTGCTGACAGCGACAGTCACAGTGTCACTGCGCACCTGTCGCACGCCCGTGGTGGCGCTGTGTCGACAGCGACAGTCACACAGTGTCACCGGGCACCTGTGGTGGCGCTGTGCCGACAGCGACAGTCACACAGTGTCACCGCGCACCTGTGGTGGCGCTGTGCCGACAGCGACAGCCACACAGTGTCACTGCGCACCTGTCGCACGCCCGTGGTGGCGCTGTGTCGACAGCGACAGTCACACAGTGTCACCGGGCACCTGTGGTGGCGCTGTGCCGACAGCGACAGCCACACAGTGTCACCGCGCACCTGTGGTGGCGCTGTGCTGACAGCGACAGCCACACAGTGTCACTGCGCACCTGTGGTGGCGCTGTGCTGACAGCGACAGTCACAGTGTCACTGCGCACCTGTCGCACGCCCGTGGTGGCGCTGTGCCGACAGCGACAGTCACAGCGTCACCGCGCACCTGTGGTGGCGCTGTGCCGACAGCGACAGTCACAGCGTCACCGCGCACCTGTGGTGGCGCTGTGCTGACAGCGACAGCGACAGTCACACAGTGTCACCGCGCACCTGTGGTGGCGCTGTGCTGACAGCGACAGTCACACAGCGTCACTGCGCACCTGCGTGGTGGCGCTGTGCTGACAGCGACAGCCACGCAGTGTCACCGCGCACCTGTGGTGGCGCTGTGCTGACAGCGACAGCCACGCAGTGTCACCGCGCACCTTCGTGGTGGCGCTGTGCTGACAGCGACAGTCACACAGTGTCACCGCGCACCTGTGGTGGCGCTGTGCTGACAGCGACAGCGACACAGTGTCACCGCGCACCTGTGGTGGCGCTGTGTCGACAGCGACAGCCACACAGTGCACAGCTCAAACAAGGCGGCTCTCTCAAGCGATAAGCACAACAAAATCGTTCAATGCAGCAAGCAGGTATCGGCATCGACAAATCGAAAAGTCTGCGTTCAATGGCGTCCAGCATAGCAATCAACGGGGAGCGCGTCAAATTCCCGTGGACGCACTCGGCAGAACATCAAAATGGTCAAAACCGCCGGGCTCGGGCACAAAAACAGCCATGCCCCCGTCCTAAGAACACGTGATGCCCGGGAAAACTAGGGAGTGCACAGCCTGGGCGCCGTGAAGAGCATCTGAAGGCGGGAGGGAGGGAGCGGAGGCCTGCACCGCCGGGGGACCGCGCCGACACTACTGCAGACAGCGGCACACTCCAGCCCCGGTAGTAGTCAGTGGACCGTACATCACACACACATCCACTCCAACCTCTGGGCAGCACGGGTCACAGGTGCGGGAGCTGGGGAGCCGACTCAGTGGCGCGGTCGGACGGCTTTCACTGAATCTCGGCGGTGCCACCCACGTCAGACTGGCCGGTATAGGGCAGACGGTCGGCGCCAACGCACCAATCAGATTATCGGAACACTGGGCCGCGGGCGTTCTCTCTCTCTCTCTCTCTCTCTCGTTTAATTAGCTTTCAGAGATAAAAATAAGAAAGACACAGGACCTATCTAACACGCGGCGTGGATTTTCTCCGATCTTCCTTAATCACTCAAAAATAAGTTCACAACTTCAGCAGTATATCAACTGCACGGTAAGAGCGCCGGTGCCTAACTGTTTTGATTCAGTAGATTTTCACGTTTTCAGCCGAGCCTTTCACAAGATAATTCATACCGCAAGCACCATAGCACTTTCAGCAAGCAGCAGCAGCCAGTTTTAAATACCACGTTACAGCGCTCACATTTGACAGCGTCGTCTGCCACACCTTCTGAAAGGACAAACCGATACCCTCGACCTCAGGGCCGCCGTAGCTGGACAGTGCTGGAGCGGCAGCGACCGACAGACCGCGGCAGAGCCCGCCTCAGCAGCACCTTGAACCCCGCTCACACTCAACTGATTCATCGCAACCGATAGAGTACACCAGACGATAAGCAGAGGATAAAAGACACCCCGACATCCTATTAGTGTCGATCTCAATGTCTCACTCCGCGCATACGAGCGAGAAATCTTTGGTTCAACTGACCCAAAGTGTCAGGCAAAGTTACAAGACCCTTTGAAATATGATATTTGTGTTATAAACCTTTATGAAAGGATGGGCTAACACTGAATGTGTCAGGATAGACAACGCCGATCTCCGAGTAAACGGCATAATGACGAAAATTCGAAGAGCATACAGGACATAATTCGACCCATTTTCAGTCGCGAACCTTCAGATGCCCCAGCCAGCTTATAAAATTATTTAACTTGAGTAGGTTCAGCTAAGAAAAAGTTCAAGCTGTCCAGCGATTAGATGGCAGCCAAGTAACGACACTATAATCGAAGTAGACGGACGGGGTAAACACATAGCACATCCGACGCGGACACGCCATCGGAAACCTCCAGACGCAAGCCTGAGCAGGAATAAGAAATCATTGATGTCACCCAGGTGTTAAATAGAACACCCTTGCGAATAATGCAGCTTTCACGAGAGTTCGTCCTCCCACAAACAGGAAGGCCGTATCAAATGCTCGTCTAAAAATACCTGCCGCGCCGATACCAGCATTCCTCGTCTTTTGCATCTTGTACACGTGCTTGTACACCGCGTCAAACACGCACACGCACACATCCACAGGAGCGCCGAGCACACGAGCCTCTCAGTGTCCCGACCGGGACGCACTGACCCTTCTCAGAGAGGGAGAGACTGCTTCCCGTCAGCCTCTCACTGTAACCCCGGCAAGACTGGAGCCCCGGCACACCCCGGCACACACGGCACCACCCGCCTCAGCTCCCAGTCCACAGCAGTCGTCGGAGGCACGATCGGCGCAGGTCAGGTCCGAGCGGTCGCGGCAGGGGGCGCCACCGGAGGGCACCGCCGCGGCAGGGGGCGCCACCGGATACCGCCGCGACGCACAGACAGCTGACGCGCTGGCCAGGACTCAGTCCAAGTTGTCCTGGAAGATGAGTCGGACGTGGGGCGAAGGCGCACTGAGTGGGGTGGCACAGAAGGGGCACATGCTGTGGAAGCCGTTGGTGCCGTGCGGTATCATCACGGCCGACCAGTAGCGCACCGTCGCCTCCGACGCCATGTGGCCGCACGGGCTGAAGCAGTGTGTGGGCGTGTCGCAGTCGACGTGAAAGCACGGCTCCATACCCATGCAGAGCCGCACCACGGGGCCCGTCTGCCGAAGGGGAGCAGCGTCAGACGGCGGCCCCACCGGGAGCCGGAGGGGTGGGGGTGGTGCGTCAGAACACGACACAAACACAGACCACGGGGCCCGTCTGCCGGAGGGGAGCAGCGGACGGCGCACCGGGAGCCGGAGGGGTGGGGTGGTGCGTCAGAACGCGACACAAACACAGACCACGCCGGAGGGACCAGACGGCGGCCACACCGGGAGCCGGAGGGGTGGGGGTGGTGCGTCAGAACACGACACAAACACAGACCACGGGGCCCGTCTGCCGGAGGGGAGCAGCGTCAGACGGCGGCCACACCGGGAGCCGGAGTGGTGGGGGTGGTGCGTCAGAACACGACACAAACACAGACCACGGGGCCCGTCTGCCGGAGGGGAGCAGCTGACGGCGGCCACACCGGGAGCCGGAGGGGTGGGGGTGGTGCGTCAGAACACGACACAAACACAGACCACGGGGCCCGTCTGCCGGAGGGGAGCAGCGTCAGACGGCGGCCACACCGGGAGCCGGAGGGGTGGGGGTGGTGCGTCAGAACACGACACAAACACAGACCACGGGGCCCGTCTGCCGGAGGGGAGCAGCGTCAGACGGCGGCCACACCGGGAGCCGGAGGGGTGGGGGTGGTGCGTCAGAACATGCCTCAGACACAGACCACGGGCGCGGCCGCGACGGGCGGCTGCTAGCCCGGGAACATTGTTAAAAATGACCCAGTTTCGGCACCATTGCACGACGAAAACATTTAACTGGTAAACGAGCCGCTGAATAATGTTCACTTCCACCGGTCCAATACGGAGGTAACCAAATTAGTGACCCCTCCTTGCTTAACATCAGAAGGCTTCCTTAACGTCTTGCACCCATGCCCGGTAATCGGTGGCAAAGCCCGGCACACTTGATACGTAACGCGGCACCACTCCGCGAGAGAACGCCGTCTCACGGCAGCGCCTACCTTGAGACACATGGGACAGGTGCGGGAGTTGAACGCCGTCTCACGGCAGCGCCTACCTTGAGACACATGGGACAGGTGCGGGAGTTGAACGCCGTCTCACGGCAGCGCCTACCTTGAGGCACATGGGACAGGTGCGGGAGTTGAACGCCGTCTCACGGCAGCGCCTACCTTGAGACACATGGGACAGGTGCGGGAGTTTAACGCCGTCTCACGGCAGCGCCTACCTTGAGACACATGGGACAGGTGCGGGAGTTGGTGCCCTGCTCCTGGCCCCACTGGTGGCGACCCTGCACGTGGCCGCAGTTGAGGTAGACCCAGGGCTCGCCGTCGCCGCTGCCCGGCGCCACCGACTTGCGCGGGATCACCAGCGTGTTGAGGCCCACCTGTAGGGAGTGGGCTGGTCAGCGCGGTGTCTGCTGGCAGAGCAGCTGCTGCAGCCGCTGCTAGTTCGGACTGTGCCGCCACCGTGGTGATATATATGTATAGACTGAATGGCAGGGCTCTGAAGACGAAAAATCTCAGCCGTCAGTTAGCGTTTGAGATGCCTCTTAACTTTTGCCGTTAGAAATTTAGTTTCTTAGGTGGCGATTTAAAGAAAACATATCCTTAAAAATAAAGATGAGAACATAAGAAATTCCTTATGAATGCAGCATACGTCCCATCTGGGTGTAATTAAAAAAGTCATGCTGAAGACCATCACAATTTATCGACAAAACTATTAAACATACAAAAAAAGTTTATCGCTGAAAATACTTAAGCCATATCACAAAATGGGTCCATTGCACATCTTCAACTAGTTCGCAATAGAGTGAAAGCTAACCAGAAGTATATTGCAAAGATATCCCCATGATCCAGAACCTCCAGAAAATGTGATAACCAGCATCATTGCAGGCAGACTGGCACCACCACCAAATCTCAAAATCTATCGGGTTTCTTTAGGGGGCCGTCCTGTGGGACTTACCGGGCACTGGGGCCGTTCTGCAGGACTTACCGGGCACTGGGGCCGTCCTGTGGGACTTACCGGGCACTGGGGCCGTCCTGCGGGACTTACCGGGCACTGGGGCCGTTCTGCGGGACTTACCGGGCACTGGGGCCGTCCTGCGGGACTTACCGAGCCCTGGGGCCGTCCTGCGGGACTTACCGGGCACTGAGGCCTGCCTGCGTTGAGTGCATCCACCATGCGCTCCAGGTCGTGCCGGGTGGGGGAGCGGCTGAGGCCCTCAGCCGAGCGCCACAGCAGGGTGGCACCGCACAGGTCCACCAGTGTTCCGTCCTGCAGCTCCGACGTCTGGTCTGCCATCTACCGGACACGCGCGCGGTTACATCGGTACCGGGCGCAGGCGGCATGCGCGACACACAGCGCTCCAACGGCTTTTGATCTATTGGGGAACTCGCTAACGAATAGTTACGGTATGCACGACTGTATGGCCTGATTATTCCTTTAAAGGGCTCAAAATAAATAAAATGATGTGTATTATACCGGCGGTTTAAAGAGGCCGAAGACTATCGGGAGTATGTCAACTTACACAAGCTCTATTCTAATACCACGGCGCATATGTCGCCCAGAGAACCGATGGGAAATTCCAAAAGCGCTATTTAATAATAATATATGCTTTTCATTCTATGCATTGTATTTTATATTATGTATGTATTCATATTTCCATATGCTCAATGTAAACTACGCGCACCGTCGTTACCAGACCGAGCAGGCCGCGGCCCCTGACGGGTAACCGGAGGACCTGCAGGCGGTTCGGCTGACCTTGGGTCCCTTCTGGGCGGCGGAGCGGGTGGCTCGGAGACCGTACATGCCGCCGCCCACCGAGACCTCCATCCAGGCGCCGGGCCGCGCCTTCCCGCCGCAGAAGCTGCCCTGTCAAACACAACGCCGCTCGTCAGAAGAACTGCTGGCGTGCACCTACACAGGAATTTTGTGAGGTTGTAGGGTGTCTCAATATTGCACGCACGCCCCTGGGGTGAGTGGGAGGGGAGGCAGGAAAGCTGGGCAATTTACTTCACGTATCACAAGGGATAACAATTTTTGGGAGACAAAATAAGGACAATGACCATACAATTTTGTGTTATATTATTAAGACATAAACAAGTTTTAATAAAATTTCCAAACATATTTATATCTAGTTATCACTCACTACGACACACCGGCTCCGTTTTCACACTGGGGGTCAGCTCGATTTGGACTTGTGCTAAATAACGGAAAAATACACTATAAAAACTGAGATATCATTTCGTCATTTCATCCATATACAAATGGGAAACAAAAGGCTTCGGTGTCCCGAAGACCTCAAACATGACCGCATTTCCTACCAGGGGGAGGGGGCCACGGAACCCTAATAACACGCGGAACTTCGCGGGGCCCCCAACCAGAAAAGGCTACCTGGAACAAACACCACACAAACACACACAGGCCGCAGTCTCAGTCACAAACAGAGAAGGTGTGAGGGACGACGCTTTCTCCTGTCTTCAGAGACGTCCGCGGAACTGACCAGTCTCGGCTGGTCCATGGCATGTTGGCGTCCAAACCACCCGAACTCCGGCGACGCATCGCCTTACATTGAGACGATCCTCATGGACGACAACAGTGGCAAACGTTTGGGCAAATCGGAAGGACAGGCGGTGCAAATCACTGGATCTGGTGAACACGTTCTCTCATTGTAGCCTAGTGCTCCTGCCCGAGGAACCCAGTGGGATGTTTTATCAAGCCGACTGAAACTGGGAAATTCTCAAGGGAGAAACGGAGAGTCCGAGCCTTTAACCCCATCTAAAATGCCTCCCTTACGTTACGCGTTAAGGTCAGAAGCCTAATGCTTCCGTTGCCAAAGCCCAAAACCCCTGCCGTTATTTTCTCAGGGTAGGAAGAGCAGGGTCGGGAAATTGGCATCTCAAACTATAATGGGACTAGTAATGGCGAGTTCACGTGTGCGTTTCCCCAGCGGCGCTGCTGGATAATGAAGGTGAGGGAAAACTGAGGTGAATCCCCGGCGCACCTAACCAGAGGGAACCGGAAATCACCATAGTAATCTACCAGCCATCACACAAAGCGTTAGCCCTCGAAAGCTATTTTTGTATTTGTTTTCTCGAAATACCTAGGCTCGTTTCAGAGATCTACCCAAATTTTTGTCATGAACATGCCTGAGCGATCAAAGCTTACACAATTTCACCGATTTGATTTCTGATTTCAGACACGGGGTCAAGAACTTCGGAGAGAGTGGGAATGGTTTTTACTCTGATGTCAGTATGTTCGTATTGTTATTGCTGGCCACTATCCCGCATTTGCATAATACCCAATATGGGTAAGACGGTGATCTTGAACTGACCTTAGATCAGGTTCTTTTAAATACTAGTCATTTTATACATAATACGATCCACTGTAACCTGAAAAGGCTAACGATACCCAGACTCGCATGGGAGAAATGGAGAGCACAAACCTTTAACGTCATCCACGATTCCCCCATCTACCTGACACGTCTAAGTCAGAGGCGTAATGCTTACGTTGCCAAAACCCCAAAATTCTGCCGTCAATTTCCCAGGGTAGACAAGGGCGAAGGAAAATACCGATTTGATCCAGTCACATGCTAGAGCCAAAAAACTCACCAGCCTGTAACATTGTTTAACCAGTCATGACATTCCATGCTCACACACTTAATTCGCGAAATGACTCAGGTAATTTCGTATCATTTCTCGTGGGCCCTCTACCCGCCATTCGCACTTTTTCCTCGCTATTTTCCATAGGAGCCTAGATCGAGAGGGGTATGGTTGCCAAGCCACCCACACAGAAGGTGGAGAGGGGGATAACAGACGCGGCGGCCGGCACCACATGCATTGTACTCCTGCAACACAGGAGGTGTGGAACTGGGGAACACATGCATTGTATTATAAATATGCGACCGGACCAGGGCTTCAATTAATCAAATTATTGGTTTCAAGCCCGTACTGCCACTAACAGTGCTGGTTCGTCAGGGCAAATCCTTACCCATGGCAAAGACTATCACATTTCATGATATGTCCCAGTTAAGAGGAGATCCAGGAGAAATGAGCCGGTGGTCAATTTTCATTTTCAAACCTCCTTTTTGGGTGTCACGACGCACCAAATGCTGAGATCATACGGCGTCCAACGGGGCAGGAGAGTAAGCCAGGCTTGAGCTAGAGCAGGACACCAAATTATGCCTCTGGGTGGGTTGGAACCCGCCACACTACACACAGCATGCCTCGCACCGAGCCGATAGCGCGCAATTACCAACTGCGCCACGTGGACCCTCACGAATCTCCCTATACATTACCGGGACGCCACATGCCAATGCGGCACAGCGGCAGTCCGCTTGATTTATTCACATCGTATTTTTCTTACAGTAATAAAAAAAGATTCTTCCCCATAATCCAGGCCGGAAGAGAGCTACCAAGGATACCGTCATACACAGATATTTTCAGACAAAGCATGCGCCGACAAAACATACAAATACAAAACAGTTCATACAAAACACTCGTCCGCGGTTGTTTTGCATGAGAACAGAAACGCCGGGAGTTCCCCGCGAGACGAGGCGCCGAGCCGCTGCCAATTATGGTAATCGATCTCACCGTGTTTTAACGGTTCCAGCGCCAATGCCCTCGGGCGGAGTTCGCTGGAACTAGACAACGGATGAGCTGCGCCCATGGCCACTACTGACGAGTCGAAGCAAGCGCGCAGAACGGTAATCTCTCACGCTCAGCGGGGAGAGAAGTTGTCGCATTAGTTTATTTTCTGACATCAGCCTTTGGGATCGTGACTTTAGAGCTGGTCCGTAGATTTCACAGGACGTGAATTTGGGCCAGCCTGCAGAGGCGTCTAATGAGAAGACGTCGAGGACGTTAGTTTATACGCGAGGTCGACACTGCGCGTTGCCATGCGTCTGGTGCTTTTTCTGGCGCTGAGTAGCTGGTCTGCAGTGCAGAAAGTGGCCACACAGAACTCCATCGTCTCCTTCTCAGGTAAGAACCATGATTCAGACACCTCTGTCCCAGGCCGGCTCTCAACTTTATCTGTCGTTCTGTCGGTCCCTGAACAACACCTCTTGCCTTGCGAGATTGAACGTTGCTCTCCTACTTGTAATGAGGCTGCTGAATATCTTTGTACCTCAGATATACTCACGCCTGCCCAGACCGCTTAGCAGCGCTCTGTTAAACATTCAACGTTCCCGACAACATTATATATTTATCTTCACAGGAAGTAGTTAGGAAAAATTACGGTGTCACAGGACCAACGCCCCATTCAATATCCTTGAATATGCATTGTGCATAGGTGTTAGACTAAGAGGGGCCTGTGGGGGCCGTGCTCCCGCTATTCCTCCGAGAAATTCAATTTCAGTTACATTGGGAATCAAGAAATTTCCCAAGGGGCACGCAGCGCAGGAATCAAATAGCACAAATCCGAATATATTTTAGCTACAGAGTGGGTAGTTCGTAGTCAGTGAGATGTTAGCAAGCCACTGCATCCTCCGCTTTAATATCCCCCTGGCGACGACCGCGAAAATTTGAGGTATCGACAACGTGATCAGTCTTCGCCCAGGTAGGTGTAATTCTCACTCCCCCACCACACATTTTTTGAAGTGGCGTTTAGCGCCCCATGTACTTGCGCTACCTGTTGATAGCCCATTAATCCATTTCCGATTTAAAGTGGTCATCTACAGTCTTATCACGAGACTGAGCGAAGCATATTAGTCTGAACGTTAATCTGGTCGCAAGAGATGAGCCTTCGATTGGCGCCCGCACTGTACATTTATTCGCCGTTCTAGAACCCGAGTCTAGTAGCCCTCGGAACCGCTGCCCGAGTGCCCATTTAGGTGAGTGAGCCTTTTTGAATCCCTCTCTGTGATCTTTTGGGAACCAGTCGATATCTAATGTTTTCAGACCCACTGATTTCGAATCTAGAATATCGAGAAGTCCATTTTCGGACTCCCTTTGCCCGCGCCGACGCTTTGAAGTTATAAAAACTAATTTTTAGGGCCCTGTGACGTAGTCATGGAAGTTACCAATACAAAAGATCCCTGCGCGAATAAAGGAGCTTCTCAGCGACAATCCTGTCAAAACTGCGCGTTTTGATAGGATCGTTTTGGCTTTCCGTGCTGATCCGGTATATTTAAACATGAAGCTGAATCGTCATTGTTCCGGTTTATTCTTTCGATATGCACTATTTTTCGTGATTTTTTAGCATTAAAGATGGCAGTGGCGGATCTAAGCCACCCGGAGTGGGATAACTAAAATTGACTAACATCGTTAATACAATTTTAGCGTTTTTAACGGAAAAGGGCCCAGGCGGCTTTGTTTGGGTGACCACGGCCACATGGAGGGGGGGTGGATGGGCATATCAGAATTGGGCCCGCCTGGATCTGCCCTGTGGCAAGCTGAAACACTAGACTTTTTCTACACGGCGATCAGGAAATACCAGCGGCTGAGCTGGTGTGACGGTGCTCTGCTGAGGACCGTGGACTTGTCCCTATGAAACCAGCATTAAATCACGAATTTCTTTTTACAAATAAATTTTATCAAGTTCTTCCCCATACGGCTGCTGGAGCCGGAAACTCACTAAAATCATCAAGGGACTTGTCACGGACACCCCGGCCCCACCACCCGAACGAGCAACTCCCGCAATGAAGGGTCAATTTAGAAGCCAAAGTTTAACGTCCCACAAAACACAGGGACAGCCGCCCCGCTCAGGTCACCTTCTCGCCAAGTTGCCAGCCTACCTACGTCGGGTAAACATAGAGCGCCGGAGCGTCTCAGGGGAACCGATCCCAGGCCTGAACATGCACTGCCACTGCATGTTTCTGAGAAGCGGGCCGGAGCCCAGCGCTCTTCCAACCGAGCTACCGGAAATCTAAGAAGAAGATCACCACATTGTGTTGACAAATGAATTTGAATCTATCGTCTTCGTGAGGCTTTACTGAGCGGCGTATAACATTTCGAGTGAGCGCGTGTTCCGGAGTGGCGTAGAATGCGTCGAAAAACTCCCTCCGACTCACTGCCGCTTGGTTCTCGATGTTGTTTCGCTAAGTAGATATAATCTGGCCTGGCCAAAGCAACTGCCTCTTCACGGAGACTATCACTTTCATGTCCGCTGGATAGTTATTATACTGCACAATGATTGGGTGGAGATACTCAGGACTCATTGCCTCATTGTTTTTCACACCGCGTCCATGTTTTTTTTCCACGAGGCTCTAGTCAGTTCAGCTTTCGAGATCTAACGAGTGCCTTAAATGTACATAATTTTCAAATATTTTTTACTAGATCCGCCATGGTTTTTGTATGGATTTTCTGCGGCGCTCCAATCATACTAGCTTTCTTAGCCGCGGAGTGTAAAATAACAGCGCCACATACATATCTTCAAATATGTAAAATATAATTCCTTAAATGTGATTGCAAAAATGGACTGTCACCATCTCATATAGAGACCCGACTAGTTGTTACTGTATGGTAATTCGTTAGCTGCGATCCCGCATCTGCGCGGCCGCGCCTCGACACTGGAGCGCGCTTGTAATACCAGCTCGGGTGCCACAGGTCGGCGAGGTGCGAGCTGCCTGACATCTACTGGACTTTTCGGGAACTGCGTGTCCCGGAACAACTGCTACATAGATGTCGCTACCAGAACCGGCTGCTCCAACGGCAATGTCTGCTGTCTGCGTGTCACCGGCCCTACCTTCTCACGCAGGAGGAAAACTAATATCCGGCCGACGGCAATTGAACCTTCGCCTGTGAGATCCACTTTAGAGCAGAGCAGCCTATGCACTTATGTTCGGCGGGTAAGACAGCCTTCTCTTGCACTTCTCGCCCGATCTGGACGCCAAAAACGCCAGGCCGGTTCCCTCGGTCTTCTAGGCAGAGTGCAGCGTTTCCGAGGTCAGGGGGCAACAGGGCAGACCACGAACTTCCGAGGTCAGGGTCAAGCTGTGAGAGGCTTTGGTCAAAGAGGAGAGCCATCCAACACAAACCGTAACTTCCGAACACCGACCCGTCCAAACAACGGTCCAAGACGGCGACCAGAGCAAAATAGAAACCAGCTTGCTAATTTCATTAAACAAAACGAACGGTTCTCCAGCCTGGTATCTACAGGGTTAGACTTTTTGGGCGTTCGGCCATCGGGAGCGCAGCCTGCCATTGTTGGACCGTCGCCTCCTAAGCCAAACCAGCAAATACTCGTGGCGGGCGGCGAAGATGTAGGACCCGGACAAAGCCCGGGCACCGGAATAATCGGCATCACGAATCCTAGGCCCGTCCGACCATCTCTGAACGATGTCATAACGAGGATAGACACGAGACCGAGACCTAGCCGGCGACCTCCAGCCTCTCGACCCCAGCGTCCCACCTCCCGACCAGCTTCCTCCCCCAGTCCCAGAACTTCAGGCCGCCGGCATCTCCCTTCTCCCAACAAAGCCGTCCCGGCCAGTCGCAGCTTCCATCGCTGCCCGCCAATGTTGTTGTTTCTCAGATCGAGCCTTCAAACAGCCCACCGCCTGCACAAGCACTGCAATCATCTCGCTTTTCGGCGTCGTCTCAAGAACAGTATGAGACGTACCTAGACCGATGCATTTAGCTACTTTTTTTAGCGGATAGGCTTGTAATTTACTGTGTGGATTGTTTCCATGATAATCAGATTGTCATTGTTATTATCGTACTCCAATATATAGAACCAGCACATGTGTGTGCTAGGCCCGAATTGTTCAAAACTTACACGTTCTGATTGGCCCCATATATATTGTTCGTCCTGTGATGTCCGATAAAGTGAAAGGAAATTTTTAGAGCGTCTCTCCCGTGCTCCACCAGCTGGCATTGTGTAATACGGTTCAACCATACAGCCCCATACAAACGCAGGCAGTGCACCCCACTGACAACCGTGCCAGACAGTCAACACTCGGGGGGGGGGGTGGTAACGACGCATTAACTGCCAGGGTTATACGGCTAACTCAACACTCCCTGGTACACACCTCAACGTTTCCAAACTCACTTGTTACTGTCCCTTGCTAACTTACTTGAATGCTTCACCTGAATTGTCGAGTTGCGGCTTATGTTAACCGAGCCATTATAAGTGATATTCGAGTACGGTACTTGCAGTGGCGAATCCAGGGGGTGGGGCAAAAAGCATTCCCCCAAACAAAAAAGCTCGAGGTAACACTATGTGTTTGCCCCTGCCCCAAACTGCCGACCTCCTTTTTGCCCCAGCCTCTTTTTAGTTTATAAGCAAGGTTTTGTTGCTTCAACTGGACCAGTCAACTTCCAACAGAACCAGTTAACTTTACTGCGAACATTTGACCTGGTTCTCTTGATATTTGAAATCGCTTTCGAGTGAATGATCCTTGGATTGCAAAAGGACGCATCTTGTGACCACCTATTTCCCTACGCGACGATTTTCTGCTTCCTGGCT
The DNA here is from genome assembly GCA_034440635.1 of Lepas anatifera. Lineage (NCBI taxonomy): Eukaryota > Metazoa > Arthropoda > Thecostraca > Lepadidae > Lepas > Lepas anatifera. The sequence continues at coordinate 580,625 of JAOTON010000341.1, forward strand.
TGCGTTTGTCCCAAAACCTACCGTCTAGTTTAATTGTGGCCAACCAAATCTTTCACGGCGTGACGTTTTCTCTTTTACTTTCCGACTCTGATTTTCCCCCTCAAACGTACAGGCTAGATCTGCCACTGGGTTGCTTAACACGAGAGCACTATGCTGACCTTGTAAGGCAGAAATTATACGGACATTTCACGCCAATGACAACCACTTTTCAATTCATTGTTTCTTTGTTGCATGAGCAAATTCAGGTTAACGATTTCAATCAATTTTGGTAGACGGGTAATGAGTGACGAGATAGCAACGTCCCTCAATTCTAAAGTCGTATACCACCAGGCGTTGACAAAGATGGTCTAGGAGGAAATGCCACTACAGACCAAACAAGGGACACTTATCACTCCTTATCTTTTATTCTAATGAACGCAAATTGATGAATAATCATCGTTCGGCTGACATCAGGGTTGGCACTGCCCACTACCCACTGCCCGGGTTTTTTGGGTTTTAGTGGGTTTTTAATGGATAAACCCACCCGGTTTTTGATAAATCATTTTCTAGATGCCCTGAGTAAAAATGTCGTCTTTTTTGATATTCACATCACTTTTAAAGCTACTAAGCCTTGGTATGTGTAGAATATGTCAAAGATTGGCAGAATTGGTACCATATGCCACCTTATACAACCCGCTGGAAAAGTGCACTTGAAATTCTTGCCGTCTTACCAGGAAAATCATTCCTAAGAATCCACATGTCGGAATTGCAAATTGTGCAACACAAATTTCTATCTTGTTTTTGCCATATGTAAAAGTCGCTGGATAACACCAATACTGTCTCTGAATATGACGTACGTTTTGGTCTGCACCATGCAGTTTTTCCAAATTCAACCTATATATATCTTAATTTATAAACATCTCTGCAAGGTCAAAATATGCCAAAGTAACAGTGCAGTCTCAGATTGTTACTCTGACTGACTTTGACCTTAGTCACAAAAGTTTCTTTGTCCAGCTCACGGAATGGAAAAATGGCTTATGGTCGTGGAGTCACATCGTGCTGTATTCCAGGCGCGCAGCCAAGGTGGGGCGACCGCCTCTCCCTTTGCTGAGCTTAAGCACTGTAGAGATTCCTGCACGGCCTCCTGTCGTTTTCTGATTTATGCTCCCAAGTTGATTATAAGAACACTGACACCATCACAATGTTTGTCTCGGAGACTCTCAATAGCAAGTCTCAGGGACCCAAGCGTTGGTCTGGCAGGGCCCACCAAAATTTTGAATTGGGGGCCACAGATTCGGCTATCGGGACACCAGAGTTTATCTCTGGGCCTCCAGACTTGGTATCTGGAGCAGCCCCAAAAGTTTTCTCCGGGGTTTTCAGAGTTGGTCTGGAGGACCCTCAAGAGTTTGTCACGGGGGGGTGGGCCAGAGCTGGTCTCTGAGGGCTCCCAAAGTTGGTCTCGTGGGGCCCACTATTCTGACTTGGGGATCCGAAAGTTTTCTCGGAGAGCCCAGGGTTGCCTCGGATGGCCTATAAGAATTCGTCTCGGGGGCCTCAGAGTTGGTCTCCAAGGCCTTCGAGGGTTTGTCTCGTCGGCCAATAGAGTTGGTCTTGAACCTGGCTGAAAGTTGGTTTCGGGGTCCCTAGATTCGTTCCTTGGGGTCCCCAGAGTTGGTTTTCGGAGGACCCCAAGAATTGTTCTTGGGGCTCCCAGTGTTAATCTCGAGAACCTTCAAGAGTCTTCAAGAGTTTGTCTTGGTTCACGAGGCCCTCAGAGCTGGTCTCGGGGATCCCTAGACTCGTTCTTGGGCGACTCAATAGTTTTTTCTGGCGGGAGGGAGGCTGTGTCTCAAGGCACCGGTCAATTTTTCTAAAACTGCCCAAAGAATTCGTGTTGGGGGCACGATGGTCCCTGAGTCACAAAATAATAAAAAGGATACCACGCTTTATTTAGCTAGATAGACAAAGAAACAATGTAGGTAAAACAGCCAATAAAGTCACGTGAACCGCACCGATTCACTCCACCATCTCATCAGCCACCGCTGACGTTCTTTTTATTTTCATTACGATCTTTGCGCTCGGGCCCCGTGCTTGCCCCGGAGCCTATATCAACGCCCCTTCCCTGAGAAAATAATGGATACGCCCCTGCTTGCTCTGAGAATTGTGATCTGGCCTTTATTGATGTACCCGACTAAGATTTTCAGCGCTAGCATTTGTCCATGTGGAATATGAGCTACTGATTTATGAAAAATGAATTCCTGTGGGCGCGTGGTGTGGTGCTTTCGCACTTGCTTTTACGGTCGTGCTTACGTTCGTGGATTTCTTGGTACGGAGAATCCGGCTCCTAAGAAAACAGTAACAGATCGATGACGCCGCATGACCATAGGTGGATGAGTTTATAAGCCCCAAATTGTTATTCTGGTAAAAGTCGTTCATTTTTCTTATCCATGGTCCCATAAACTAGGGGTTCTCACTGCCGTCAATCGGGTACTTCGAACAGCTTGAGCTTCTTCTCACCTCCACCACCTAGGCAACTTAGGCAACATGATATTGAAGCGATGATATTGAAGCATCACGTCTGAATGCGTGCTCAAACAATGACATTAATCTAGAACGTGCGTGAGAATGCTACAAAACAAAATTAAAAACCCGAAAACACACAAAACCCGCAAAAACCCAGACCCGTGGTTTTACAAAAACCTTTTCCCCTGCTGACATTGTTGTGGAGGCCCACGACTGGGCCATACCGAACCTTGAAGCTGCAGACGAGGCCAGAATAGGGATGAAATCAGTCTCCAGGCCGGTCAACAATGTTTCCTAGATTGCAGAAGTCCCAACTGAGGTTGTGGCAAGGCCACTACATAAGGGATTATCGTACAAACATCTGGAGAATCACATGCTGATTGCAACACAGGTAAGAGGACCTGCATGCGAAGCTCACAGCCATTTCGCCGCCAGACTGACACGCTGAGACTTCCAGGGAGCTCCTGCCTCACCCGGCGGCAGTCAGTGTCAGTCACACCGCGTGTGTAAGGTCCGCAGCCGAACGGACAGGATCGCTCGACGGTAGTGCTTAGGTCTTCGCTATGACTCTGGTTCAGTGGGCCGAACTGACGGGGAACATCTGAACGGGCCCGGACTGGCAGTAAGCCTGACTCCGACATGCCAGTGGCACTGGGAGTCGACTCAGTTCATCCAACTACAACTCTCACAAATGCACACATCTCGCGCTCCGAGGTCCCCACGCGTGACCGAGACGTCGCCGGAAGCCATGCTGCGGCCGCGGGGTCCCTTCACGCGACCTTCTAAAGCTGTGCACAGTTGTCTTTCGCCCAGTCCACAAGCGTCCTCCAGAAGGACCCGTCGGAGACATTGCAGATTACCTACGAACCTAAGACGCCTGAGGGCCTCCAACACAAAGACGCTGTCGGAATTCTTCTTCCAACTTTACCCCCGAAGAACACGGCATGCCTACAGGTGTATGAGGAAGCAGCGAACCCCAGGTATGGACGGGGTGACTAAAAGTACCCAATACATCTTACCACAGGACTATGAAGTCTCGCCAGTCTTCGCTACCACTGAAACCCAACACCCGTGAACGGTGCCCCTTCCACATGGTGTGGCTGAAGACTTCTGGCCTCCAAGCCTTCAAAACTCTTCACGCCCCACCGTGCACACACAACGGGTCGCTAGATGTCGCCGGTACAAGGCTACGGCAAAGCGCGGGAGCGATCCCCGCGCAAAACGCGCCCCGATATTTGAACCCGGGACCTTTAACTCAGGAGAAGAGCGCACTTCTTTTGAGATAAGCTGGCCACAAGAGATGGACGGGAGGTAGTCGAGCGTGCGTGGAACAGCTTCCACTGCAGGGCGCAGACGACGGCCGAGGCTGAAGACAGAATCATGGAGTACATGACTTCTAAACGACGCAGAGGGTGAGGGGAAGCTCCATTCAGCGCCCGGTGCCGTTTGGTCTTGTATTGGGCAAAGCTGAAAAACTAACATCACTTTTGACCGGATTTCGTTGACAAACCCTGCACACCACCAGAATCAGCCTGATACTCCCACACCCGTGCTATCACCCTCATTGGTCAACAAAACACGGCCATACAGCCGCTCATCTCTTTCCAAGTTCACACTCCTATGTGGAAACTGCTCCAAGTCAGGGGAGGGGGGCTGGATGCACCAAAGTTCCAGCCTTCCAGGCGGTGAGGCTCAGTGACCCAAAATAGGTTTTGCGCTAGGGTGTTGAGTTGAAAATTCAGCTCGGAATGTATGGCGAGTGGGTGGAAAATTCCTCTCAAAAGGTATGGCGGCGTAAAAATTTTCCAATTTGGGTACTCAGGTGGTAAACTCTCAAAGCCCTTGTTTGAACTGAGGGATGGATATTTCCTTTAATTTTCTCAAAGTAAATATTTTTAAATCGTCCCCAAGCAGAATTGTTTGACCATTACCATGTGAAAAATTTGGGTTAAGCAGGTAAATCTTTAACAACTGAAACCCCCTGATGCAGTCCCCAACTATTTTTAAGGAATTGGTGAATTGCCACAAATAAAAAACTTTTTGGGGGCCTCTGAGACCAACCTTTGGGGGAAAGAACCCTGGGAGCCACCAAGACTAACATTTGTGGATGAATATCAACTCTTGGGGGCTTCCCTAGACCAACTCTTGTGCCCCTCCTCTCCTCTCCCACACGACCAGCTCTATAGGGCCCCTGAGACGAAATATCGGGGCCCCCTTAGACCAACTCTGCAGAGAGGGCCTCCGAGACCGGCAGGTGGTGAAAAATGAAAAGGGATTTTTTCATGCAATACCTAGTGCCAAAATTAATTATCTAAGCATACACTGCATAGTTTTTCGGCCCGGGACAACGCCCCTCCTATACCTATACCTATAGTTATCGGAATTTTGGAGGCCACCCCTGACCTCAACCACTGCACCTCGAATACACCTATACTAGGGCCCAGTAGAGCCTTGGTTTACACTTAACTAACCCAGACGAAACTACAAACTTTCTATCATGGCAATAAACTCTTCCAGACTCTTGCTAAAAGGTTCTTTGCTTTAGCTGTCAATTCCCCTGCTCCTCTTCATATCTTTAATTCATATGAATATGCTGTTTTCTATCAATCTCATCGAAGCTACAGCCTTCTTCTTTCTGCTGCTGTTGTTTATTCCTTTCGTCTACAATCAGCCAGGCGCGGCGGGTTGCGACGGGCCTTGGTTGCGACAGCATCAGAGCGACTACTACTTTAAATTTCTGATAGCTTGCCGCTTGCCGGTCGGATGAGCTACATAATTTGCATTTCAAAAATTGCTCTCAATTAATTTTCTAAATCCTTACAGACTAGAAAATTATACAACTAAAAGCACAGAGAGGAAGATTAACAATGTTTTGTCAATAACGAATATGAAACCTGCCTTTCAAAAAGCCTAAAGATGCCGCTTTTATTTACTAGATGTAAAGACGGCGTTTCGGTAAATCCACGCCGAGACCAGCCATACAAAAAAGTGCCGATGTTTGAAGGGTAACTGGATGCATTCTTGTTGCCCAAAAAATCATTTAATGAAAATGTAGAGTTTCAATGTATTCAAGTACCGGACACTTTCAGTTCAACTTAAATATCAGCGTATTTATGCCTAGGGTGTCGTAGGGTGTCGTGAGTGGATTTGGGTGTCACACGGCGTGGACGCAGCAATGGAGGGCTGATATGGATAAAAATTATTTTCTTCGCAATAAATGGTCAATTTTCTACGATAAAATGTCAAAAAAATATGCTGTTTAGCATACAAATTTCAAGATAATTGCTTTTAACAACAAGATAACCAAAAATGGTTTTTCACTATTCTCGGTACCAGAAATACAAAAACAACTTTTCAAGGACGTAAGCCTAGAAATCATGTGCACAGATAAACTGCTTTCCAAAAATGTATCTTTCAAAGCGGTCAGCTCATTTTTTTGGCAACAGAAGGCTAGGGTGTCTAATTTGCGACTCACCAATTTTGTGAGTGGTGGAATTTACTGCCGGTGTTCACCCATTGGAACTTTATCCGGTAGGACAGGGGACACTGAGGGTCTTGCCCGCGTCAGAATTTCGATTCTGTTGTTCCACTGAAATCGGTGGAGATAAGGATGCCAAGTATAATTGGCCAGAAAAATAGAAATCGCCAGATTTTCTTACAGAAAAGCGAAAGAAGCGCAAAAGAGCCGAGTTAATTTGGCGATCTTCTAGTCGATTCTGCTGCTCTCTTTTTCCAGTGGACGTTGGTAGAGGAGGCAATGGAGCTGGCCTCTGAAGTAAGCATTGTTGAGTAAAATTCAATAGTAGTAAGTATTGTTGGAAGTGAGTGAAAAATTCAGCAAAAAAATATAAAAGTGAGTGGAAAATTCTGCTTCACTGGGTGTCGTTCTGCACCCGGCACCCCAGGTTTTGGGACACTGGTGAGACTCCCCTCGCGTTGCCGCGAGTCCCCGCGGACCCCTGGGGCACAGAGCAGGTAGCTCACCTGGGGATGCATAAGCAGGATGCCGTTGGTGGTGAGTCCGTCGATGATGCCGTCCGTCTCCCACTTGGTCGCCTTCTCCTGGCAGTCACAGCAGTGGTTTCACGTCAGAGAACGAGAGGGCCGAGGATGACGCACAAAGGCTGCTAGTCTGTCGCCCAATGAGAACAGGAGGGCCGAGGATGACACAGGAATCCCATCTCAGGTCAGACAAAATCAGGAGGGATCGTTGGTGGCACAGGAATAAGACATCAGGTCAGACAAGAACAGGAAGAACGGGAAGACACAGGAATACTGTCTCAGGTCAGACAAGAACAGGAGGGACGGGACGATACAGGAACACAATCTCACGTCAGACAAAAACGGGAGGGACGGGAGGAAACACGGAGAGAAGGCAGTCAGTGGGGAACGGCAGGTGCCGGGGCACTCACAGAGCTAGTCGTCAGATATCAGTATCACCTGTGTTTGGCAGGGTGCAATTCAATGTTGGGTATCAGAAAAAGAAACCTATCCAGTCAAATATGATGGAGGCCGATATAGATCATCGCATCTCTGCACAACCGCAAAATGCGACGAATGTCATCATTGGAGATTTTGGGGTGCATCAACGTCTGGGGTCATTTTTAAGCGATGTATGTGAAAGAGTCAATATATAATGGCAAGGGCTAACCAGGGGTAAACAGAGATAATCGATCATTTTATCTTGATATTCCAAAGAAACAAGATAACACGTACGCTAATTAATAGAACAGCATTAAATACGTGCGAAATTGAATAAATCTAGAACCATTGACCGCCGCAGGCAAAACAAAAACAACGAGATAAAACAAAGGATATTCCGTCATAAATAGCTTGACACGTTTCGGGATCAAACATAAAAACAATAAATATCCACAACCCAACCCTCTGCCCGATGGCAATTCCCCCATGCCTCCGACTCGAAACACACGACACTCCTCAACTCCCGCCCACCGCCGCCGGGCCCACTTACGCCGAGAAAGATGTTCCGCGAGGAGTCGAACCCGGCGGCGTACACGTTGGCCTTGAGGCTGCCCCGGTTGACTAGGAGGCGACAGGCGAACCGCGAGATGGTGGAGTGCACCAGCTTGCTGTCTCGCGTGTCCTCCGTTTTGACGCCGGCGATTGTGTCGAGCACGACGAAGTCGATGGGAGACTCGCTGGAGCGGCCCACCTGGCGGCGCCGTCGGCTCGGGATCAGCGGTGGAGCGGCCATCGGCATCTACAGTGGGCGTCTGAGCGACATCAGTAACTCACAAACACGTACACAGACGTGGAACCCAACGCTACGAAACAGTTTTGTAAGTTTTTTTGTTGTGGGGAAAACTTATTTTTAATTACGTGCCAAGACAAAATTCAGAAATTTGAGAAAAGTGATGGTCAAAACAGAAGAATGCAGTACCCAGGCACGTCGAGCATTTCACTACAACTGTTACCATTTCAAAGCCCCAGGCGGCAAACCTAGACCTAAAGAGAGAAAAAATACGAAAGTACGATCACGAAAAAAGTAACGAAAGTTATCAAAACCCTGAAAATTAACACGACCCGTTCCTCTACAAAGGACAGCGCCCAGCGGCCCCAGGGGAAGATAGCAGGTAGAGACCCACGAAGGAAAGATGGCAGGCAGAGGGCCCCAGAGAAGGATAGCAGGCAGTGGCCGATGAAGGACGAGTGGTAGGCAGTGGCACTCAGGGAGCACACAGAAACACTCAAAAGAAGGACAGCAGACAGTTGCACTCAGGAGGAGTCGAGGGCACTGGAGGAGGGGAGGGCGGCGGGCGGAAGCGGCCGTGGTGAGGGCGGCAGATGGAGACACTGGTACCTGGAACAGGTCCGTGTCCTGGTCGGGCGAGTACTCCACGATGATGGCTTTGTGACGGGAGAGTGTGTAGGAGACACTGTGTTGGCACCGGTCCCGCACCGCCTGTCAGGCACACGCCGGTCAGTATCTTCACCCCGCACGCCGCTGGTAACAGCAACACACCCCGCCGCCGCTGGTAACAGGGACACAGCCCGCCACCGCTGGTAACAGGGACACAGCCCGCCACCGCTGGTAACAGCAACACACCCCGCACGCCGCTGGTAACAGCAACATACCCCGCACGCCGCTGGTAACAGCAACACACCCCGCCACCGCTGGTAACAGGGGCACTCTGCGTCACGTCACTACCTGCACATGTCCCGCCATGGTAATGTGAACACTCACCACGCCTCTGGTTATGTGAATAATTCTCACCACGACCCTGGTAATGTCAACTTTTTTCTTCACCATGTCATTGGTAATGTAAACAATGCCCCCGCACCGATGGTAATACGAACAAAACATATGCCCTTCAAGCTGGTTATAAGACTACACATGCCCCTCACTCCGCCTGTGGCTGTAATACACGCCCCTTCCCTACGTTTCCAGTATCACGGAACACGGACGCACCCCTCCTTTCACGCCGCATACAACACTAAACCTTAAACACATTTCATGAGACCGGTAACAAGAACATGCGTCACCACCCACACAGCCCTTTTCACAGGCCCGTAACACAGGTTGGCGGCTCCCCCTAACACACAGCAACTAACGCCCCCCCGCTCCCATCAAAAACAGACTATGGTCATATTGAAGTGAGCCTTATAATAGTGTGGACATTGAATGGAAGTATATGAACACTCGAAGCTTGTTATAAATTAAGCATTATTGAAATAAAACAAATATTCTATAGTCATATCAGTAATGTTTTATATAAATATGATTATGTAGTGAAATAAATATCATCATTATCATAAAATACTTAGCGTTTTACCTTTCGCGACTTGCTCACCGCCAGTCATAGATGTACCAAGGTCAAAAAGTTAAATATTTTAAATCATGGCAGTTCTATCGCGAGGCATATTTTTTCATCCGAGAGCACTTGTTCGACGCGCTAGAAATTCTTGGAACACGCCGTTGTTTCACTTCCCGAACACAATAAATCCGGTAGCGTCACAGCTAAATTATGTCAAAATTGAGAATAATTCCAGCAGCCAGCGGTTCCTCGACCGTGACAGCAGGCCCTGTGTGAGTTTCGAATAAACGAGCACAAGCAGATTCTTTGGGGCCGTTCATAAATAACGTAATGCATTGTTCGCGATTTTCGCCCCCCACTCCCCATGAACATTTTTTTCTATTCCGCAGTAACGATTAATAACGCCGAGGCTGGCTTCCCTACCCCCGTTGAGTTCCGTAATTTATGAACGTCCCTTTGATTTAAGCTCCCCGCCAAAGCTGACTGCCATTACCGCCGCACCACGCTCTGCGTGTTTTGAGAACGTGCACGACAACGCCGTCGTTGAGAGACCCATCCCGTCAACATGAAAGGCCAATGGAGGGCTCATGACGGTGCCCCTTCACACCTAGCTACGCAGGTCGTAAACGCCGGTCCGAGAGGGCGCGTGTGCGCGCTGAAATCGATCAGCTGCAACATTCGCACTGACCAAGTGAGTCAGGCGGGCCTGTTTAATCGCAGTCGATCAATACGGCATTAGCACCTGCCATGGCGCCGCGATAGCCGGCCGCTGTGGACGCTATTCGGGACCGAGCACCCGATAAAACCCGCATACCCTGGACAACGCGCACGGGATTATCCGGTGTTATTATTACCATTGGCACACCTGGAAACTAAACTGGGAACATCATGTACCCTGAATACGATCCCGTTTACGATCGAAGTGCAGAAACTTTACTGAAAACTGCCATCATTAAACAATATGAATAAAAGATTGAAGAAAAATGATCATACTATTGCCAAGACTTAGTACATCTTCGACTCATTGTTCAAAAATATACTGAGCCTTGGTAATAGTATGTTCATTTTCTTCCATCTTTTATTCATAATGTCATTGCCACAACCTCTCAGAATAATTAGAACATTAAAAACAAGACTTACATGACTTGTAACTTATATCAAAAGTCAACTTATACATGAGGCAAGCATCTCTTGTCGAGCTTGAGTCCGTGGGTGTAAGCGAGGAGCAGAAATATAGTTTGTTTTCTGTAAAACATCTAAGATTCACAAAGCCCGATACCTCAAAAAAGAAGTATAGGTCATCGTAAAAACGTTTCAGGATTTTAAATATCTCACGAGCCTCCTGAAAACTCCCATACAAAGCCTGGGGATTTCAAACACGTATTGACAACGGTAGAACAAGGCAAAAGCTGAAGTACAATCAAAGTCAAACTACGCAGACGCAGAACAGAGGGGGCGCCCTACCTCTTCGAAAAATCGATTGAAGTGAAAACAAATGAAAAATACAATAATGGAGACTGGTTTGTCTAAGGAATTCGCAAGAGTAGAGTGAGAGGAAGAGAGCGAGAGAGCGAGAGAGCGAGAGAGGGAGAACAAAATGGAATTATTGCAAATCTTATAACTAGACCGTTCTTACAGGAAATGTGATTTTTGTTCTATTTACATTTCGGACCGAACATACTTCGAGATATTGTTAGTTTACCTTTGATATAAGGTAACATCCAGGACTAGCAAGAGCCATCCAGACGGAACTCTGCATCGAAATATTAAACAGAAATAAACAATGATGGCTCCTCCTGCATTGAGACTGACTCATGCATCCTGTTTCCATTACACGACGGATTCGTCAATTCCCTCATGACCTCGGTATCCTCAAGTGCATTAAGTGCATCCTCAAGACCTCCCACCTAAGTGCATTAAGTAGCCCTTCGCTAATCAAAGCCGATTGGGAGGGGCCACTTCTTAATGGCAAAACCAATGAGATAGATGTCAAACCCTATCATGTATCATGGGGGTGCCGACGCTCGCATCCTAGGGGGGGTGATGGGAAGCGATTTTCAGGGGAGGGTGGGGAGGGGCCGTAAACATTTCAGCCGTAACACTGATCTCGGACATCGGCAACAGACGCAGCCGTGATATCAATCTCAGACTCCGGCGGCAGACGTTGCCGTGACACCGACCTCGGATATCGACCGCAGACGCAGCCATAACACTGACCTTAGACACCAGCGGCAGACACAGCCGTGACACTGACCTCGGACACCAGCGGCAGACACAGCCGTGACACTGACCTCGGACATCTGCGGCAGACACAGCCGTGACACTGACCTCGGACATCTGCGGCTGCCGGACCTCGTAGTAGCGGGCCGGCTTGACGCCGTTGGCGGCGCCGCGCCTCTGCAGCACCAGTTTGGAGGGCCGTCGGTCGCGCTCGCCGTGTGCCACGATCCCATTGTAGCTGCCGGACACGCCGGGGTCACACACGTGTCCCGCGCTGGACGGGGACAGCGTACACACAGCGCAACACCCCTGCAAAAGCTGATTTCGCATGACAAGGGGATCTGGAAACTTTGGGAATGCGTTACATACGATATGAAACCTATTTGGCAAGATTCCAGTACCTATTAGCAAGTGATGCGGTACTGCAGGACACTTTCTTGGGCGCGCACCGTTGAGACACACGAGAAGCTAACTAGTTTTCGGCGTGCAGCAATCAAATGAAAGTGCGCTGTCACGATAAAATACAAATGTAAGATACATATTTTTTTTGTTTGCAACAGCGTCACAACAAAAATGAGTCTAGAGAGGTTTAGGATGGGGTTGCCTTTCAAAGGCCGATTGGTTGTTCGACTTATCTGCATGTTGTATTTGCCCGTGTGTCCATGCCAAAATCACTTCCGAAGCCTAAACAAACCACGACACGTGCAGAGAGAAAACCAGACGTACAGACAAAGCAAAAGCCAATCCATAGTGATTGGAAGCTATAAAAGTATCGGTTTTAAAACTTCTCTGCGCCTTGAGTTCCACTATCCTTCTTCCCAGAGTCGTCAGATGAGCGGGATAGGAGTTGTTGCTGAGGTGGTGGTTCCGTCCGGGGGAGCTCACGGCACCAGGCACCGAGACGGGAGAGAGTCAGGCCGTTCCGAAAGTTGGCGACGTCAGGGCACGGAGCGGAAGCAGTGCAAACCCGCTCCGAACACGACCACAAAGGCGGATCCAGAATCTCCGAAGGGGGGGCACCATCCGGACCACGGGGAGTGGGCGCCAAATCCTATCGCCGGGGCGCCGATTACTCACGTCCCCGGGGGGCGCCAAACCATTTCAAGGGGCGCCAAAGTTCGATGGGGGCAAGTGGCACCTCCCCGCCCCCTGGATCCCGCCTTTGCAATGCCACTGCGCCGGAAATATCCAGCGGTCAGCAACGGCTCTGTCAAACAGAGCGTGGACCGGAGAGGTTCCAGCAGGGAGTAGCAAGCACGGCAGGGGGAGGGAGGGGGTCACAGGTTGACCGGCCCAACACTTCACAGTGCACCGAAACCATACGACACTAACAATAGCACTGCACGAAGGTCGAGCCATAAAACTACTCCTTGCACGTGAGTCGGGTTCCCAGAATGCTGCCCCAGCTTCTCAGAATGCTGTCACAGCTTCTCGGAGTGCTGCCTCAGCTTCCCGGAATACCACCGCAGCCATATTTGTTCATGCGGGAACAAATAAATTGTTTCGTTGCAAACACGGGCATTGCAGCCGAATAAGACTGTTGCAGCTGGCAGCTGCAACAGCTAAAAGCAGCTGGCGCAGCCGATTTCCTTGAGACTATTGGTACCCTAATGAGGAAAAATCTAGTCTCGGGTGGGATCCAGGTCTCCCTACCACTAATCGAGGGTTACAAGATGGTTAAAACCATTAATCTGCGGCGCTGCAAGGTAAGACTCATCTGTATATACCCTTCGGTCACTCCGGCACATTCCATAGGCGTAGGAACCGAGGGGGGAGGGCAGGGGCGGCTGCCTTCAACTTTCGGACTGGGGGCCAGTGTCCTCCAACTTTGAGCCGATTCCGGGCCCTTTCCGTGAACAAATCCAGTGGTGATAGGCCGAATCATATTTGATCCCACCAACGGTGACAACTTTTGCCCTCCCCCCAACTTGGAAAAGGTTCCAGCGCCTATGGCATATTCCAACCACTCCCGCTTTAGTCCAACACCCAACAATACTCCCTCACATCCGGGTTACAGCACGGCGTTTCGCAACAATCGATAATTCATGCAAGCACCCCCAGGTAACTGTAACCTAATAGTCTGTCCCAAACACCTATCACACGCCATCTCTGCGAATCCATCTCTGCTCCCCTGAATACGACGATAGGCGGGAGCGAGGCCGTGTGTTGCAGCGGGTCGGACGGAAGTGTCAACCTTCGGCACCGTCACGGCACCGCCGCTGTAAATGGGTCGCCCTCGACAAACAAATCACTCGACGAGCCCTGGTCCCCCGCCCGTGCCACTGAACCGGCGCCGTAGTCGACTGCAGGGGGCATGACTCCAGCGACTGTCTCACCTGTACTCAACCTCCCCGGCTGCCAGAGTTTGGCTACACGTTCTAGTTCTGTGCGTGAATGGAAAGCTCACTGGGCGAATACTGACGAATATCGATAAGCGCAAATGTTGCAATGTGTTGTTCCAAATTTCCAAAAAGGATGGCGAGATGCTTAACCTGCTGACTTGTTTATCACGGCACCTCTCTGCTCAATTTCGGCATTCACCCAACACACCTCACGTGCAGCATCTTCTGTACATGACACGTGGCACCGCATATGTCATAACCAGTATCCAAACCCACGTGACAAACGTACGGTACCCCATCTCGACATCTCGGCTCCCGATCCGCCGGTCCAGCGGCAGCGGCGGTGTCGGATGGCGTGGAAGAAGGGAGCCAGGTTTCCCGGCTGGCTCCGGTTTCAGCTGCCAGCGCCGCGCCGCGCCGTTGTTTTGGTAAGACGCGGCGCGGCCGGCGGCCGGCGCTCATGCGTCAGCGGCGGCCACTGCAACGTACGCGCGCTCCGGTAGTGATGCATATTGGCAGGAGCGGCGCCGTCGGAGCGGCTCGGTTACGGCGGCTGCGTCACTTTGCAGACCTGAGGCGAGCCAGTGTCCCTCGCCGAACATGACGCACAGTGAGAGTGTGAAAGTCTCGCTCGGCCAAGTGTGCACGCCTGCTAAACCACCCGTATAAGCGAGACTTTTTAACACGGATCCTTCACCTGGTCTTATCAAGGATCAAATCGCCGAAGAGGACAGCATTTCCAAGAAGTAGCAAGCTGCCTGTCTCTTCCATGTGCTAATTTGAAATGCCTTCTGCAGCCCGTTACCCGGAAACGTCACGTTCAGGAAACACGGCAAACGTGGATTTCCGCAAAAGTCCAGTACCCGCTATCTAGATTATACCGAGCAGAGCCTGACGCCCTCGTGGCTCCGCCGGTGCAGTATCTACACCAGCAGCGGGCGCCCAAACAAGGCCGACATCACACCCAACACCGCCGCGATGGAGATGTCTGGGAATGTAGCTACCGATGGCTTAGGTCACAGCGCACGGCAGCTGAGAGCCGGGGGAATCAGTCGCCGCGACTGGTGTACGAGGTGGATAGCTTACACTGCAGCAACTCAGCGCGTTCCTAGATGCCGGCTGTTTCACCAGAGGAGGAGCGGCTCCCTGCAGCGCTCTCATCCCAGGATGACCAGCTGCCAGTATCGTTATCAGAGGGGCACACGTCACACACACACACACGGCGGCTATCTGGAGGAGGCACTCACCCGAGAATTACCAGCTCGCCGTATCGCTGTCCGGCCGGCTGCGGAGTCGCCACCTGGTCCTGGGCAGGCCCCGAGGGCATCGCCTCCAGCGGATCACAGTCGGGCCCGCTGCCGGTCACCGCACGGGTCACACAGACGCCAAATAGCGCGGCACAGCACAGGTCACACAAACGTCAAACAGCCCGACACAGCACAGGTCACACAGGGCACGAGATGGGTCACACAGACCCCAAAGGGCGCGACACGACATGCAAACGCCGAAAACGCTCTATTCAGAAGTATGAGCTTCAAAAAGTATGGTCTCCGCCATGCAGATTTTCTCCACGGGGGATCAGCACCCTTCTAGTCATGAATAACTGAACACCGTCCTTCGTTCGGTAAGGGCTATTGTACCCTCTGATGAAACTCTTTATGGTCCCACAACTAGGCTTATTATGCAAAACAAGAAACGAAAAGTCCGGTAAAGAGAATAAAAACGCCCTTTCAGCACTCAAATGTGCCCTTCGAGGCCTCAAAATGCATTTGTGCTCTTTGAGGCCCACCACAAATTTTATGAGGTAAATAGGTACATGGGAAAGGAAAGGGCACCCCTCCGTTCCTATTAATAGATAGGCGAATTTAAAAAAGCGTATACATAGGAGTACACAATGCAGAAGAAGACACAGGCCATACGATCAGCACGTAATCCACCGAGAGGACCGTCCGTTTTGGATGCTTCTTCACCACAGCGGCCTGCAGTCTGAGCTCTGCAACTCCGCGCCGCCGTACAAGCCACGCTGAGTGACACCGGGCGGGACACTGCGCGGCAGATGTGCGAGCAGTGCACAGCTGACATCCCACCCCGCGCCGTCACCAAAGGTCACCAGCACCTCGGCGCAGGAGCAAAGAGCGCGCGCCGTGACCCGCGCAGTCAGCGCCCACTAAACACGGCTCATGATGCATCCGCGCCCAAAGGACCATGGGAACGTAGTGCCGCGAAAAACATACATATATAGGGAATTTCAACGCCTGATGCACCATAGTTAACTTTTCTACATGAGCAAGCGATGAACAGCGGAGGCTCACAACCAAATCAACCGGGTGGCGTAGAGGTCGGCATGACCACCGCGGAAATCCGCCGCGAAGTCTCCGAGACCGGCCGGTTAGCGTCGCGTGGGCAGTGTCGCCGCCGACGCGGGCAGCACGCGGTTCGGCTCTGCCGCGCAGGTGGCCAGCTCGGCCGCGGAGTGACAGCGAGGCTCGCACGAGACCACGTGGTCGACTCCCACGGCCGCGACCGCTCCAGCGGTGCCGCGCGGCACGGGCACGCGGGCACACACCCAGCCACAGCTGTAGAACCGCCCCTGGGGGTGTCCTGACTTCCGAGCCGAGCCTGCACATCGATCAGGATGCGAGATTTCTGCCATATCAGCCGGCGAACAGTGGCGCGGAGAGCGAACCAGTCGACTCCCATCTAAAACATCTGTTCCAGCTCTTTAAAACAGGCGAAACAGAAAAACTAACCTGTTCAGATAAAACCATGGAACTAGCGGCGAACACCTACTTTGCCAGCCACATAATAAAACTAGCACAAACGATCCTTCCACGAATTCATAACTCAACAAATTGTAAAAATACAGCCTGCAGGCCACGTGGCAATCAACTGCTTACCCCGAAGTACCCCACAACTGTCATAGAACGAGACCATAGTGCCGTCACAACCAGACCAATTCCGAGCTAATCGTCAGAGCCTGGTGTTGACGCTGGTGTCGTCACCAACGGCAGACAGCGCGTCACAGGTCGCAGAACGTGGCCGCCACTGGAATTATTCGACGGCGGTCAAAGACAACGGGGGCAGACAGATACCCCGCGCGTCTTCTGACGGATATCCCACGCACGCACGGCAGTGGAAACTGCACCCAGTGCTTGAGCTCTCTAGTCAACGCGGCCTGTCAGCAGCGATCGAATTGCCGGAAATATTCATTAACACAACAGCCAGATCTGCGTCGATTCCAGGATTAAACCCTGTTTTGGCGACAGTGTTGTTATCGTATGCGACAGGAACACATGCTGACGCGCGCGGGTGCAACGCTGGCAGCTCCTGTCAACAGGATGTGTGACGTCACACCGCGCTCCCGGCAACGAGTCCGCCCCGTGCATGAACGCGAAGAACACCGTCCCCGTCTGTTCGTCCTCAACGAAAAGGCGACGCTGGGCCAGCCGGCGCGCGCTACTGAAAACCTTCAGCACCACGTGATTCACCGGTGCCGACCCTCACGGGACCATAGCGAACGGAGGCCGGAACACTTCCCGATACGGCAAAGTGTTGACGCATGATAATGCCTTCACCTCCGCCTGTCGCGGCGCAGCACAAGTGGGGGCATCAGAACAAGTGGAGTTCACTCTGGTCGGTACAGAAGCCTGGTCCCAGTCGGACCAGAAGGAACGTAGCTAGAGGTACATACATACAGGGAGTTATCTCTACAGGTAGTTACCAGCCTATTCAATGGCATAACACCCTGCGGATAAGTCAGAACAGCGTAAATCAATTAAGATAATATAGATCAGACAGACCTATCTGAGGAGGACACCACTGGCTGATGTAAATTGCCACCATGGCAGTCTTACACTCGCCGGGATCTTTCCGAAAGACAAAATCGAAACCGTACAAGAGCAATGTCAAGTTAGGTAAATGCAACATCAACCCGGGTGTTTTCATAAAAGGGGCATTTTGTAGGTACTAGATAGCTGGCTCAGGTGAAATTTATTGGCGACATACCTTTTAGAAACAAGCTGGAATTCCGCTACGTTACCGTTCGTACTGGGCCAAAACTCTAGTACGAAATTACGCTACACTAACGCATTGGTACTGGAACTATACCATTTGTCAAAACTATAGTACAGAATTACACTACGCTACCGTTTGTACTGGGCCAAAACTATACGAAAGAATTACGCTCCGTTACCGTTTGTACTGGGTCAAAACTGTAGTACGGAATTAGTGCGTTACCCTTTATTGGGTCAAAACTATAGTATGGACTTACGCTCCACTACCGTTTTTACTGGGTCAAAACTCTAGCACGGAATTACGTTGCAACGTTACCGTTTTTACTGGGCCAAAAACTCAGGGCCCGATCAAAAAAATTCAACCACAATATTGTATGGTCCAAGAAGCGCTGGAGCACAGCCGAGGATTAGTGACAATATTATAACAAATAGCAGTTCAACAATCTCCCAGCAAACTTACAGTCGAGCAGCCCATATCACTCCAGCAGAAGGAGCCCGACCCGCACGTCCTGACAGACGCAGCCCGTCCTCCAGCCGGCAAACTCGCTGAGGCACCGCTCACTGTAACTATTTTCAGTGTATCTTATAACCTCGCTGATTGCCGGTTCAAGATCATTTAGTGTGCACTGCCGTGAAAAATGCTCAGAGTGGACCGGAAACGCTTCACCTTGCTAGGTCGCCTCTGTTTATTTACCGTTTAACATCAAACGTTCCACAAATGGAACATGGCTGTTTAGTTCCATATCTCTGTATGAAGAATGTGAGGTTCTAATCTTCACTCATCAGCAAGAAAAGTAATGGTACCTATGTTTTATATTCAAGTCAGAATTTCCAAAAGTTGAGGAAATAAGTTTTGGAAATGGAAATTTTCACGTCTTGAATTCCCCGAATCAAAACATTAGCCCAACTCATAATTTAACATCAATCATACGAGTTTTGCTGGGAAATAACAACAAATAAACCCAATTGGTGTTTGTCTTAGCCATGCTTTTCATGGCTTCCTCATACAGTTTAAAGAGTGCATTTGATTTCCATGTTCCGAAAATGGAGCATTGGCGGAGATCAATGGGCTGAATTCACGGTTTTCAGTTGCACGGTGTTCGCCCTGATATTTAAAATACACTTCGAGACACCGTCGCCGTCGTACACCGTCAGCTACGCAGTTATATTTTAGGAAGTATGTGGCGGAAAATCTTTCCGTAATGTAACCTAGACCACGTCTAATTACTGGTGTCTGATTTCGCAATATTCCCATATTTAAGCCGATTAATTGCAACCGAACAAAAACAGAACAATACATTTTATTATATTAATTTTGTTTGCCATACTTGCGTGTTTCTGTAAATGCCGTAAATTCATGTACACTGCCATATGAGCCAATATCATCCGACAAATACTTTCAATCACAACTCAGCAGCTCTGCAAAGATCTCTTCCCCATCTCGCGGATGACACTCCTCCATCGATCCATCCTGTCCTCAGGCACCGTCCACAGTGTGGTCCGGCGTCGATGCTCGACACAAGGCCGGCACGACCTCGGCCGCCGTGTGAACTGCGATTGGAGCCGATTCGGCGGAGCGAGAAGCCGTACAGAACGGCGGCCGCCGCCCACCACCGGCCGGCCTGCAATCTCCTGTCCAGCAGTGCCGCGGCCGCCCCCAAAAAACTGGCCGGCTCACGGGCCGGCGGACGGCGGCATTGTGTGGGAGGTGGCGCTCGATTAGCGCAGAGGAGGAGGACCAGGATAGACTCAGACGGCGCTCTGACGGAGATGACGACTGACAGACAGCAACGGGAGAGACAGGTGACGTAAACCCCGATGGAATTCTCAGGCGTGATTAGGCAAAGGGCGAAATGCACAGCAATATACAAATACACCAACAAATAATAATACGGTGTGGGGGGGTGAAATAGCTCGCATCAAAGAAGATGGAGCTAATAAGACTGGGCCATGTTCTTTATTTGTAGTGTTGTCTTACTGGACTTAACCGCTTGAAACAGACCATAAACGTATATCAGGAAGAGGTTATTTAAGGCATTGGCTTTAGTTGATCTGGGCGCTATATAACACTGTTGTGCGACCTTGCCCAATAATCAATCAATCAATCAAGCGTAAAAATATTGAATAATAAAATGAACATGTGCTGAAAATATTCAGCATATGCTTATTTTGCATAAATTAATTTGGTTCAAACATGGAATTGTCGTTCACGATCGCTGAAAAGATAAGTTTACCATAGGATACATCGTCGGAGGGGGCATACAACAAAGAATTGAATTTTCGACAAGAAACCAGGCAGGTTCGGTACCAAAACGAGCTTAAAGTGATGTTAGTCCCTTTCAATCTTTTTTAATCAGACAATTCTTGGTTGTAGAAAATCGCCTTTTTCTTCATGAATAGCTAGTACTTAGGAGCCAAGGCCGACTGGTGGCAGCATCGAGGAGTCAACGTGCACCGGTTACACTTTTATACATTCACATCACTTCAAAAATGGCATTTCAAGCAGCTGCAGTCTCTCCCTTTTCTTAACATCAATTGCGCATCCGCGACTACGTTATGGCCTCTACATTTGGAGAGGAGGTAAGACTGGAATGGTGAAAATTTTCCAACAATATTTTGGGAAACATATGTCGTAAGAACCGCATTGTAACACATAGAGCCTTAGCGAACCACGGGATCAAACCCCGTCCTGTGCCTGGCACTGACTTCTTTGTACTGCCTAGGCTAAGACTAAAATGCGACTTTCCTCACCCAAAAGTGCTCACATCGAGTGTTTGGAGAACTAACTCCAATTTTTATTTCCGTTTTACATCCAGATATGTCTGGACCGAAAAGAACAGCTTTTTTGACGGTGTACCCTAGCGTCCATATCCATTAAATTTCTCATTTTTACTTTACGATGGACAGCTTTAGTCATGCTAAGTCAAATTCAGACAGTGCAGCCCTTCTCAATTTGAACAGGGACAAACGAGAAAATGGGCACTATGAGGACCAAAGGGGCACCCCTGTTTTCCTTTACCTGACAGTTTCTGTTTCTTTCTTCGTACAATCTACCTTGTTAGACACTATAACAGCCAACAACAAAGAGCAAGATAGCCCTTGCTGGACAGGTAATACGCTGGGCCTAAAACTCGAGGCAACCAAATTAGGCAAAACAAACTGTTTTGTGTTGATGGGAAAGTGAAATTTCCCATCTTGGATGTACCAGTGCCTTGTGCTGACCAGATACATTTCTTTTCGTCTCTAATGATGCTGTGATTAGCCACTATCTTCGCTTCAAGTACAGTACATATCGGCAGGCTTAGCAGCTAAGCCCTTCCTTCAGCGTTTATCTCCCCATCTCTGCAATCCTGTCAGCACCACCCCTTTAAAAAGGTTATCAGGCCGAAGTAAAATTCAACTCATGTCGTTGAGCTATCGCAAACATACAACATACTTTTTTACATACGACAGTGTCTTGGAAACATGAAGACAGACACATGATGCCGATTCCCTGCATCCAACGCCTTTTTACTTCAATTATGATGATTTTGCACCGTTGACAAACACAGCCAATCAAAAGAAATATATGAACAAATGATAGCCGGCGCCGTGTTTCCAAGTTCTACATCTGTCAGTGATGAGGCAAAATGGAAAACTAAAATCAATTCTTATCACTTTGTAATCATTAGACCAAAAGCTGTAGACCCTAAAAACTATACCTCGCAAAAAACCGTGGCTTAGTTCACAAACCCCGTTGCAACCATTGAAGGAAATCTAAAGATGAAATGGGCTTTCAAAGATTTGATTTTTCGTGGCAGAGGGGGTTCTCTTTTGCAGCGTAGCCCAGAAAATTACACACATTCCTTTCTCCCTGGTCGAGAACAACAACATTTTTATCTAGCTCGCAAAAATGCCGAAACAGGCCAAAATTCGCTTTAAAGCCCTACGTTTTTCCCATAAAAATGTATTGGCCTTTTGGTATGGAAATCTTTTTTATCGAGAGGACGCCCCAAGAGTTGAATATACTGCTTCCTCCTAAGAGGAGAGAAGCAGCATGTGGACAAACTCCTGTAAGCATGCAAAACCTTAAAGCCTGTGGATCATAACTGAAATGGGACAAAAATAGGTCCAAACGCCCTACGAGTAGGCAACATGGTAACTATGGACTTACTTTTGAGATCCTGAGAGGAGCTCTACCACATTAAAACCTCCAGATGACATTGACAAAATTCATTCCAGATATTTGCATATGATGCAGTCTGAGACCGCTGTGAGCCTGCCAGCTGACTGCCCGCTTCAGCGTGCCCACAATAACCGGCCAGGAGGACACCGACAGCAGGATGCCAGCAGGGGCGCCGCCACGGAATTTTCGTAGGGGGGGACGGACCCGGGCTGGTGCTAACCGGGGGAGGCGAATTTTGAGCATATTCGGTACCTGAAACCATTCATGACGATTGACCCCGACAATTTTGATTGACCCCGACAATTTTGGGGGACGTCCCCACTGGTTGGCCAACAGAGGGGGACGCGTCCCCCGTCCCCCCGCTTTCGGCGCCCATGGATGCCAGTTGTGAACCCACCGGGCATCGGCCTACTGATCAACTCCACCCTCGGTCCCGTCCGGGCCCGGTGGGCCACAGCAGTCATGCCCCCGCAAAGGCCCGCTCTTTTGTGGACGAGACGTATCCTACTACAAAAATTCATCGCTGAATATTTAACACATGCATGTACCCAATGTAAATTACACTGCCAAAGTGATGCTCTCAGAACAGGACCGTTAACCAAAGAACATTTAGAACCTCGAAGAAAGTTCGGAGTTCTAGGTTGCGACCCTGATTCTTGCGATAATACTGCATTGAAAATAATATTTCGAAGGTACATTCACCTGATAGCCAAAACGCAAGTGCGGTCATAGCTAACGCGTGCAAATCTGTATTCGATGTCACGCCTTATGTGTTTAACAATCGTGCCATTGTAAGCCGATTCTGTATGACGCTGTTATCGTTATATGTACTTCGCCTGAATGTGTGAAACAAGGAGTTATTATTATTAATACAACGCAACTGTGCACCGTCGCGCGCAGCACGATGATACGAGAATGCTGTGGCGCAAAGCAAGCTAATGCAAGCAAGAAGGAGCGCGCAGCAAGCTGATGCGCGTGATACCTATACACATGTTGTCGTTGTTGTTTTCTCCCGGCCGGCCTACGGCCGGCCGTAGCAGGGCTCTTGGTGAGTCAGGTAGCCGCGGGCCAAGGCCGCCACGGCCCCGCCGTCCCGCAGCTGCGTCGGGTCGGGGTAGATAGTGCCGAATAGGCGAAGCCTCGCACCCGCCAGACTGGGGCACCGGAGCAGGACATGCTCCGGGGTGTCCGGCCCTCTCGGCACACGAGGCATCGTGCAGCGGGGCACTCGCGGTTGGGACACTGCTGGCAGGCGGGCGACGGGAGACGGCCGATGCGGTGCAGGTACTGTCTTGAGCGGCTCCAGTGACCTGCCCGCAGTGGTGGACATTGACGGCGTCCTCCCGCACGTCGGTGAGGACCGGAGCCGGCATCCGGTCCCCATGATTCGCCTGAAGAGGCTGTCGGGCCAGCGGCAACGCCGGGCCTTAGAGGCGGCGCGGGCGACAGCTCGGGATAGGCTGCTGACGTCCACAGGGGTATCCCCTGTGGGAGGCTGGAGGCCCCTTGGCCAGCACGTCCGCAGCTTCGTTTCAGGTAGTCCACAGTGAGCAGGGACCCACTGTAGGAAGACTTGACGGCCCCCTGCGGTGGCACGCAGCAGGAGGCGCCAGACGGAGGCACCCATCGGAGATCGCTGCGCGCCGGCTCCACCCGCCAGGGTGGCCAGCGCGGCCTGGGAGTCCGTACATAGGACGATGGGTACGGTGTCGTCTCCATGGGATCCAGCGCGGTCTCCAGGGCAGCCCGCATCGCTGTGAGCTCAGCGCGCGTGCTGCTACAGAAGGCGCCGGCAGAGACGGCGACCTCCTGCGTCCGGCCCGAGGGTCGGGTGATGACGGCGCCGCCCCTCCGTCGTGGGTACCTCGCTCCGCAGAGCCGTCGCTCCAGATCCAGATGGCCTGATCTGGGAGGGTGGCCGGAGTTCCTCGGTCGCCGTTCGCCGCTGGTGGTCTGGCCTCGCGACTGGCTCCCGGGACTCGCGGATGGACACTCGCTCCTGTCCACCCACGGGGTGGTACTGCAGCCGCTCCTCCCGGGGCACCGACGACCCGCCGCGCCGGGCCCGCGCCCCGAAGCGCGCCAGCCGTGGTGGTAGGGCGCTGGGTGCCTGCGCTCGGCGGTTTTCGGGGGTCATCCCCCGAAGAGCCGCCGCCGTGCAGGTTGCCTGCGGCCAGAACCTGCCGTCGCACCCTGACGGGCACGATTCCCGCCTCGGCCATAGCGGGTCTCGTGGGGTGCCGGCGGGCATCCCGTAATCGCGCGGCGCCGCCCTGAGCTCACGTTCCGAGCCGTGGTCTCGGCGTCGCGGCAGCCACGTGCGGCCCGTACTCCGGCGCCGCGGACATATCCGCTGCCACGGTGCGGAGCTGGGTTCTTGACCCCGGGCGGCCCGTGGTGCGGGCTCGCGACACGGGCTTCGCTTCTTACGAGGCGTGCATAGTGCTCCCCGAAGTGCAGCTGACGGTAAAGGTGACTAGTAGCTTCAATGCCGTTCTCCGCGGACCTCCGTGCCGTCCACCCTGATGGCGAAGTTCTGGGCGTCCTGGAAGGGCGCGACAAACGGCTTGGTCTTGCTGCCGCGATAACCATTTCCAGTCGCGACCACTTGGCTGGTGTGGCGCCTGCTGGGCGCGCTCTCTGGCGAGTGCAACGGTGACCCGGTCAATGTCGCCGTATCGTCGGCGTACATAAGACCGAGGTGCCGGAACGCACCGCGGCCTCCACCAGGTCCGCGGACCACAGGGTGTTAGGGTTGGGGCGAGAACACTCCCTGCGGTAATCCGGCGCGGAATATGCGGCCGGAACTTCGCACCCGTTCACCTCGGCACATGCACGGCGGTCTCGGAGGAATTGAAAATCCAGGAGGCCATGCACTTGGGGAGGTGACGCAGCATCTTCAGAGAAGCATCCGGTTATCTATCTTATCGTAGGCACGGGAGAAGTCGTAGGCGACAAGAACAACCTGGCGGCTGTGGTGCCGTCGGACGGGCGGCCTCGGGGCCTCGGGAGGTTAAACCCGTCCTGGACTTCTTGAACAAGGCGTCCCGGTTTTTCGGGGGCGGCCCTCCTGAAACCGACCTGCTCCTCGGGGATTGTCCGGTCCCTCTCCAGAAGATGACTCAGCCTGGCACCGACCATCCGCTCTGCCAGCTTGGCGATGTGGCTGGTGAGCGAGATGGGCCGGTAGCTGGTACGTCTTGCGGGTCCTTCCCGGCCTTTAAGATAGGGATGATAACGGCCCTCCTCCAGGCAGAGGGGACCACTGAGGTGGACCGGAGCGGTTCAGCAGGTGCGGAGGGCTTCCTGGGCGGTTGGTCCCAGGTGCCGGAGGTGCTCCGTACATACGTCATCCGGTCCCGGCGCTTTCCTCGTCTTCTGATCCTCAGCTGGTCCGCATCTCATCCCTGGAGAAGGGTCGGCAGGCTTCGTCACAGGGGCACGGGCGAGCCCGCTCGACCGCAACGCGGTCCTGGTGGCCCGGTCTGCCTCGGGTGGCGGGTGTGCGCGCTCACGAGGGAGTAGGTACGTGCGAAAGCCTCGGCCTTGGCCCGGTCCTCCACGGCCTGTCGACCGCGGTCGCCGTTAACCGCCTGACCGGGGCAGACGTCCTGCACCGACCCCTCCATCCGCCCCATGATCTTCGTAACGCGGCCGATGGCCGCGGGTCGGTGGAGCTCCTCCGTGACGAAGGTTCTGAAGGCTTCTTTGCGTGCGTTGTCTTCAACCTCTGCCGCCCTCCTCTTGGTTGCCTTCCACAGTTCCGTGGCGTCTCTACTGGGGTTCCGGTCCATGGCGGCCCCTAGCTCTGCGGCGCTCCGCCACCGCGTCCGCCAGCTCGGGCCAGCGCCCACGGCTTCGGTCAGCCGGGCTCCCGAGGCACCCTGCGCCACTTGCCTCGAGGATGGAGTTCGTGAGTGTGTGGCCAGGTCCTCTACCGACAACTCAGATATCGGTATGCTGGCTACCGCCGCCTCGCAGTCAGCGGTGTAGCCCGCCCAGTCGGCCTTGTGGAACGCCCACCGTGTCTTGCGGATGCGGCGCGGGCGACTGCCGGAGACGGTGACGGTGACCAACTGCGGGAGGTGGTCACTCCCGAGGTCGGTTCCCAGCTCCCACTGCAGCGCCGCGCGAGGTCTCGGTGGGCTAGTACCAAATCGGCGCCGACAGGCGCGTCTCCTCCCGTAACTAGCACGGGTGGCCGCGTCACTGTTCAGGGCCGCCAGTCGTTCCTCTGGGACCAGTCATGGACGCCGTCCCACCCGGTCCGGGTCTAAACAGACAACATCCCAGGCCGGGTGGTGCCCATTAATATCGCCAACGATAAGCGTGGAGTCCGAGGTAGGGAAGGCTTCAGAGAGAAGTGGTCCACCTCTCGTCCGCACCGGAAGATCTGATCGGCGGGCGGTACAGGTTGAAGATGTCCAGTGTCGGGGATCGGTCTTCTTGGTGCGCTCGGTGACCTATACACATCGGTGGCTCTCACGGCCAGAAAATTACAAAAATTGTTTTTATATTGCAGTGACCCTCAACCTGACATGTTCCTTCTTTCAAAAGAGGACAAAAGATGGGATCCCACGGTCAAGCCACAGTTGGCATTTCGAGACCACAAGTTCATACCTACAAACAGCAACGCTACAGAAACACAACCAGAAACACATTACACGAATAGAGTCCTGACCTCAAACACAAATTTGATTGGTTACCGCACGCTTATCTAGATGATTTGAAAACGCCAATTTTCAATGTCCCAAAATAAGGTTCGCTTTTGAGTGTGGGTGGACAAATTTAAGGCAACATGTCTAGCAGGTGAGTGAAGAATCCAAAACCATAGAGAGCAGTTGGATGGAAAAATTAGCTAATTTTTGTTCATGAGAGAAACATTTTTCATTTCACTTTTTTCCCTTGAAAAAAAAACATGCTCTAAAATGAATACTGGGCCTTGGTGTATATTTGTACTTGATTTGGTGCTGCCCATGTACGGCCAAATTCAACTGCCCCTAAAATGCAGGAAGGAAACAATGCACATTTTACATCAAGTATAAGAGTGAGCGGAAAACCGAGCTCTCGGCCGCAGTGGGAGGAGAGTTTAGCATGTTTGTGTGTTTCTTCGACCAAAACCCGGTTCATTTTGAAGAACTGTCAATTTTAAATCTGACGCCACAACGCACGGTAGCAGAATCTTACGGCTCTACCAATTTCTGCAGGTTAAAAGCCTTCCAGCGAATAATAGTAAAACACATTTTTGGGACGAAGTGGCTTAACAAGGCGCAAGAGGAAGCTATCGAGGCAGTTTTGACGTTTTATTCTTGAGATCAGACTCTACTGAATACGGGCAGGGTACTTACTGTTCTGGCATTGCAACGTCCATACAGTGATGGATACATAGGATTCACCACGGCTCTCCGGTCTCCAAATCTGGCGAGAAACAGGGTACAGTGTCAGTGCTGGCGACGGGAAGCTTACGGTGAAGCATGCTCTTCCCTGGAGCAGGACCATACACGCAACGATATCTGACTGAAGTGCAAAACGCATCATATAGAGAAACCACCGCAGAGCTGAGCGATTTAGCTGTCGACCAGTGTTTCTAAATACTGGCATCGAGAATGAAACACTATAAAGGGTCACAACTTAAACACATTGATACTCTGGTCAACGAACTATTTCAATTGCCGTAGAAACACAATACGCATGAAACATTGTGGGATGAGCATGAGGGTTATCAACTTGCAAAATACTGTTTGTGTGTACACAGAAGCTTGGCGATACAATAAAATATTCTGCCCCACTAATCTTGTGATTACTGAAGTTCGCACCGCAGAAGGTTTGTGTAGGTAACATATATCACGATTGAAAAGACCCAATGCGAAGGCTACATAAATTTTGAGCTTACGGGAAACATTCAGATGAAAATAAACTGATTTCTGAAATCGCAAACAAAAGTTTAACAATGGTATGATTGCTCATAATGGTACACATCGGGGTATGCAACACAAATTGTAGCACATAAATAAAAGGTATCCGGCAGATTCTTAGGGTTGACTCTTTTCAACTAGCATTGTGATCTCCCAACAATGACTTTTAAAAAGGACTCAGTGAAATGTAATTGATGTATTTTCTGACTCTCCACACAGGGGACAATAATACTTGGGTAAGACACGAATTCTTACGCAGTGGGCTTTCAGACAATTATCGATTTTCCGCCGTGCGCCATACTAGAAAATGTACGCATCATAAGGAACATGTGGAATTTTTACGCATTTTCGTAAAGATCAAGTAAATACACTTTGCTTAAATATTTAATTTTCCTTGACAATTCTGTAACACTTTCCACGGGACCATTCCTGAATAAAATAACATTTTTATCAACCCTAACACTGTTGGAAGGAGACCACGATTTCAAAGTAGTCCCATCTTACATTACGGATTTTTGCTTACTTTATACCCAAAAGTCTTGGGGAAACGTAGAGGACTTCGAGTGGTTCGCTCTGAATGCTTTTAAGGCCATGTCGCCACTCTGCTCTGTACGCATCTTTACATTATGTGTTCTGGGATGGAAAACTTACGCATATGGCTGGAGCTCCCAAATTTTACGCCGTGGTTTCTCGGCGCAAATCAACTTTTATTTCCCCCTGTCTCCACATTAATTCCTCGAGGGTAGGATGCAGAAGAAAATCCCGCAGCAATCCCCTTTGGAATTATGAACCGGCCTGAACGCATTATACCAAAAAACACTTGTCAAATGCTGACTTCACACTGACCAGTTTCCTAAAACCATGTGTAGGAAAATAAACAGCACGGCAAAAATGGAGTTCATCAACTTAAATCCACCCAAACTCTTCGACCACTCTTTTCTAAGGAGTAGGCTTCCAGCGGATCCTGTTCAGAGCAGTCAGTTCTAACTCCATCCCCGACTTCCCAACACCCCTTCTGAATCAAGGAGGGAAACTCAGGCCGTTCAGGCCGCCGTCACTACAGCCGTAATCTGCACGCCGTGCGTCAAAGGTTTAAGGACGTTCGAAGGTTGAAGTAGCGGACACTGCTGGTACAGTTGATAAATAGGCTGAGCAATGCAGAGCACGATAACAGCCGGGAAATATCGTCACACGGTATCTGTCCACGGCGACGCATGGCCATCGACAGCAGGAGGGTTAGATGGTTTTCGGAGGTTTATTTCTTACCACAAAGTAGCATTTTACATATAAAAATAGTAAGCTTATTATACATCTTTCAGAAAAATCATGGACATTCTCATGATTTTCGACTAAAAATACCCCTACTTACACTAAACTCCGGGATTCGACCAAGGTGCCACATTCCCTTCAAACCACTTACTTTCAAGTCCTCAGTGACTGGCACTGCTCTACACTGGCATGGTTCGCAAATATGGCACATGCTGCTCTGCTATTTTCTATGGGACTTCTGCTTGTACCATGGTACTATGGAATATTCAAATCGTGGTACCTAAGAACCTGGCACTTATGTAGATTTACTGGTACCTACCAACAATTGATCAAAGCTATGATGGCATAGTCAAGATTGGCAAAGTGAAAAGACACAGTCAATGGTAATTTTGTCATATTAACATTTCAACATAAGACCGCCTGACCTGATCCAACCTGACCTCGTTTCAGTGAGCTGGCCTGTGGGGCTCCTAACTGCCAATGGTTCTTTCACCTTCATTGGCAGCAGCTTCACGGCAGCTTCTCAGGACTCAGATTCACTTGCTTTTCCCCAATTTGAAAGTTTTCGCTCCATTTTGTGCACTTAATCTTACACCACATTGACCTTCCATCTAATTGATACATTCAATTCAATACTATTTTGCAATGGGTCTACTATGCTAAAAAAACTGAGCAGCAATGCCCATGCAACAGCAGCGTGTTATCTTGCCAGTACTGTGTTTAAACAGTGAACCAAAACTGGCTGGTACTTGAGAGCTGAATATAAAATTAATACTGAAAAGGATCGTCAGTGAGTGGAATATACCAGAGTTACAATCCAGGGCAAGTTTATAACTATTATTTTTTAACCTAGTTTTATCAACATAACCATAGTTTTTCAGAGATCTGCGGGTGACTACCACAAGAGGACATCGCTTTAAAGTGGACAAGCCCAGAGCGGACACATCACAGGTTCGCAGGCACTTCTTTTGTATCCAAGTCGTCGACGACTGGAACAGGCTATCGAACCGGGGGTCGTCGACAACCAACAGATTCAAGGCTAACATAGACAGAAATTGGGCGGAGCTGAAGTTAAAGGCTCCGAGCTGATACAGGCAGGGATCATGACCAGAGCTCAACAAGACCAGGCAAATCAGGCACCTTGTGTGCCTTAAGAAGATCCAGAGCATCTACTGCATCTACAGTAAGGTATTATTAAAGTTTTTCATCAAGGATTGGGAAAAACTTCATTAAAATTCTCTCACTACCATACCTTTATTGAGCTCATATGTACTGGCTTTGAGACATTGATGCATATACACCAGCATCACAGGACAGACAAATTAAGCTGCTAAAAAAGCTGAACTTGAAAAGCAAGTGGAAAAATCAGTAAAAAAATCAGAAATCAGTGAAAAATTTGGCCTGCTCAGGTGTTGCTCTATGTCCAGCACCTCAGGATTTGGCACACTGTGCAAAAGACATATGAATGAGTATCCTGTGAATTTTCAAAGCATAAGGAGTTAGTTGCAAATTTAAACTAGGAAAAAATGTGATCCAGATTACTGCAGTGCTACCATGAAAGAACAAAGGACGTTGCATTCAGAATATCTTACACAAGATCACTTTTTGTATTTTGCCTAGCATTCATGGAGCACTGGGACTAATTTGAACAATATAACTAAAAAGGTTCTAGGGAATTTTTTACATCATTTAATAAGTAGATGCAACTCTCTTTTCTGAATGAGACAATACCAATATCTCCAAAAAAGTGACTTACTCTTTTCTTTAATGACCAGTGCGCAAAGTATGGCATTTTCGACAAGATCTCGTCGGTGCAAGTGCCCTTAGAGACAGGAGCAAGTAGTGTGAATTTTATCAACCTCGTGCAAATTTTCAAGACTTGTGCAGACTGGTCCAAGGATGGTGATACTTAAACCAAAAAAATAATGGCTGAATGGCAATTAAGACACATGAGGAGGCCTTAAAAAGTCCTTTACAAACTAACTTACTAATAAGAGAGGCAGCATTGCATCATGTGGGTAGGAATGGGTGTGTTTTTCTCCCTGGTTTTTGGCAAATTCGTGTGAATTTTTGGAGGCTGGTGGTGCGAGAATTTTAGATGGCTGGTGCAACTCATCTGGCCTGCTGCCATACTTTGCAGACTGGTATAATGAGGCAGCAGTGATTATCAGTTGATACAGGAATTGTTTGACAGAAACCTAATGGCTTGAAAATAGCTTGATTGATAGCAAAGATAAAAACACACAAGGTGTATGTTGAATCACATCTAAGTCAACAATGATTCATTAGCAACACAGAAAATCTGCCAGGCATAATCTGTGCACTTAGTTGCAAAGAGGCTATACCAGACTAGGGCACCTCCATAAATCATTCTATGTATTAGTGAGAGAAACCTAAGAGTCAACATACGCCAGAATAACATCATGTATCAGTTTAAGCGGCACACTATTTCCATGTGCGGCTGCTGGTACTGAACAAAGCTGCTATCATGCCTTGTGGATAGATACCAATTATTCTGCTGTCAGAGATTGCTTCCTACTGGCCTATCCATTGGAAAACAGGAGTTAAAAGATACATTAGTTAACCAGAACAGAGTGCACTAAGCAGGAACTGCAAAAATATAAAGATCCCGGCGCTCAAACACTCGATCTTACCTCTTACAGAATAAGAAACAATGATCCTCCAGCACCTGAAAGAAAAATATTAAGTTTATCAGCAGTTCAAAATTCTGAAACTTCTCAGTCCTTGGACAGAATACTACGGTGCATCAGCAGCAGTCCAGAACAAGAACTCGTCCTCGTTATTTACAGGAATACTATTTCCGCCACCGTCCATTCATATTATAAATTCTTCTGATCGCCGTAGCATTGCGACAGAGCATACCACTGATGAGAGACAAATGAAACTGATGGTTGTTATTCTCGTGCCCTCCACTGAACGGGGTGGAGATATTACTGCCAAATTTTCTTGGCTAGAAGAAGACCAAAACAGCCAGGCTAGCTTCACAATGGCCCATTGCAGAAAGACAACGAAATAGCTTGGCTTTTCTCGAAGTCAGTGTGGCGTGCATTTGGCCCTTTCTTACCAGAAATCTGGCATCCTCTTCTCTACCTCTTCAAGTAGAGAAAATGCCAACCACTCTCGGCATTGATTGTAGAACACCCTCTAATAGACCTCAAGCAATCAGAGGTTTTTTGAATAAGACGAACACGGGGACTTGCGTTAAAACTTTCACATCTCAAAAAGTCCGCTCGGAGACTCCTAGAAGGTCAGACCATACCAGGGGCATAGCCAAAGGGGGGGCAGGGATAGATACCCTCCTGAGGGCCCGAAGGACCCCCTGAGGACACGATTCTGTAACAAGCAGGGCTCTTTTTACCCATCAGGGCCCTTTTGGCGCTGTCGCAGGGGCCCTTTTCGAGGCGCCGCCCCCCTGAGCGAAATCCTGGGTACGCCCCTGGTCCATACGCAGATCGAAATAGGGGGTATCAAGGAGCACTTTGCCCCTTGTGACCGGGTCAAGGCCTTGTCAAGGGTCAAGGGACCCTTGTCAAGGGTCATGACCGTTCCCGGAAAGGTCTATGGCGTACCCCTGAAACATCGCTTCACTTAACACGCGCATTGACGGGGGAGGGTAATCGCCCCCTCAGGTTTTTCGGAGATAGCAGAAAAACGACGGCGCGTAGCGCCGCCGTACTTGGCATACCTTTTCCCTCATCATTTTTACAACTTCTGTGAAAATTTTAAGGTTAGGTCATCCAAGGTCAGGTCACCAGTACAGGTTAAGTGACCCGACCTCAAAAAAAGTTTAAGATAGCATAAGTCGGAGCAGGGTAAACTTATCCGATTGAAACTCATATCACATAATGGCCCCACCGAGTTCTTTAACCTGCACCCCCGGGGGGTCCAGCACCACCTTCGCCCCACCGGGGGCCATCGATGGCCCACCCTCTAACTCCGAAAATATGGGCGTTAGCGCAAATCTGCAAAGTGCATTAGAAAGCTCGCGTGAATTCAGGAAGAAATTACTTCGCATGTTGTAGTGCTCAGGTCAATGGTTTATCCTCCAGAGGTCAAATTAGGTCAAGATCGGCTATTTTCACTCAAATATGCAATGCTTAAGCAAACTGGGCATAACTCTCATGTCATTAGAGCTATTGAAGTCTGGTAAAGTAAATTTGATAGTAAATTGTCAGTCCTTTTTCCGCTATGTGAAACGTAAAGACCTCCCGCCATTGGTTTGACCTCCAGAGGTAACCTCGTGACCTAAGATGACCTGAGGTCACGAAAGGTCAGAAAGTGACCTTGCCGTATATCAAATGAAAGCCAGTGACAAGACAAACACGATGGTGTTTGTTTCAGCGCTCTAGCTTAATTAGGTCAAAAGTGATTGTCAAAATACTGTTTTTGACCCCTGGTGACCTTGGATGACCTTGGAGAGGTCAAAGGACAAATACGGCCCCTGGAATCCGTGAAAGGGTGTCAAAGAACGCTTTTCTGATCAAGCTGAGCATTTTCAATCGCTTTTGTGACTTCTAGATCATAAGACAGCTTTTCCCCATGCTTTTTCAATGGGAGAGGTCACCTCGTGACCTGACCTCAGGGCACGAAATCGAAAAATCCCTGATATACACCTTGTAGACCCTAGAGGGGCCATAAAGTGTAGGAAGTTTCAAAGTGATCGAATTCAAACTGTACCTCTTACAGAGCTCTAAAGTTGAAGTGAGGTGACTTTGGTTGACCTCGTCTGGTGACCTGACCTTAGGTGACTTGGGGTAAAAAATTTCAGGGATGGTGGGAAAATGATGTAGTGAGAGGTAGAGCCCTCAACGGCGGTGCTACGCCTCTTCTTTCTCTGCTATCCCGGAAAAACCTTAGGGGGGCCATCGATGGCCCCCGGTGGGGCGAGGGTTAAAATATGTTCCGGTATTTTTGATATCGATGACCTAATGTCAGGTACGAGGCATGACCTCTCCTTGGAAATACATGGGAAAAATAGTTTTTACGGAATAACTCAGTACCGGATGGTGATAGAGCATTTATTTTAGCTTCATTAGACTCACCTGGCTTTGCGGTTTTAATGATATGCATTTTATATAATTTGACCCTGACCTGACCTCAGGTCAAGTCCAATCCTGGATTTGACCTAGCTAGGTCAAATTATATATCATTCGATTCGGCTTGCTGAGAGGATTAATATAGTTTAAGTCGTTTTGCTCTATCTTTACTTGTTCAGATGTAATGGCCGAAAAACTGAATTTACATGTCATCTCTATGACGGCATGTTTTGACCTCTCGTGACCTTAAATAAGACCTGACAAAAAATTGTTTAAATGTTTTCGATGGAGAAGTGGATGGGCAACCCAACACCGTTTACCGTTTTTCGCTACCTACCGTGGTTCTCGAGATCTTAGGGTGGAGCGGGTACCCGCCCCCCGTCAATGCGAAGGTGGCTCAGACCCCCGTCAATGCGCGTGTTAACCCCACCCCCAGGATGCGAGTACTGGCACATCCGTGACAGGATTCGGTGCTCAACTCATAGAATTTTTCCGCTAAGAAGTAGATCCCTGATCCGGATGGTACCCCCCACTCCTGCCCCCCCCTCCTTCATTGTAAATCCTGACCGCCATGGTATAGTAACGACACGCTAGCGAAAATCAAGCTCAGTTACTGACTTCGATGCTTCTTTTGCTTCTGGATCTGTTGAATATTCTGAGCTGCTCCTGATTTCTGACTTCTTGATTTCATCCTGTTTGTTCTTTGCTGTTTCTCACCCTTCGCTTCTCCTCCATCTGTTTCTCATCATTATGAAAACGGAGCAAAAATGATAATGATCATGATAATGAAACCTATATAAACTATAGATCTTTTGAACAATGCATGATAGCTTTAACGGTGGATGATATAATAACACGCGCATTGACGGGGTCTGCCCCTTCGTTGACGGGGTACCCTGATTAGAACACGGTGGTAGCGAAAACGGTAAACGGCGTTGGGCTGCCCATCCACTTCATCAAACATTTGAACCATTTGTGGTACATTTGGTGGGGTAACATGGTTAGGGATAACATGTAAATTGTTTTGGCCATAATCTGAACAAGTAAGATAAAAGACTTGAATATATAATCCTCTGAGCCAATCGATATATATAATTTGACCTTCTGGTATGATTGACCTACGGGTCAGGTAATTATATAAATGATTATACGAAACGGCATCATGGCTAAATAAATGTCATCACCATCCGTTACTGAGTTATTCCGTAAAACCATTTCCCATTATTTCATGCTTATCTTGGTTCATATAAATACCAACTTTTAAACCGGGGCCATTATATTAGTTCAGGTCCCCTGCACTTATGTTATTTAAACTTTTGGTCGGGTCTTCTTTGTACCTGACCTATACCTACCTTAAATTAGTTGTAAAATGATGAGAAGGCCGCGGCGCGCTACGCGGCGCCTTCCCACCGGGGGCCCTAGGTATAACATAGGAGGGGGCACGGTGCCACGGTACTCCCGAGTTCCGCGGCCTATGGCATTGACTGGGAAGGAAATGACTTTAATACCTTGGTTCCCCAGTATTCGGAACATTCGGATCCTACCATAAGAGGATCCTGTATTTCTGATGGGGGATCCCCATAAAAATACAGGAGCCCCACCCCTCGAGGGGGCACATGGCCAGGGGAACCGCCATTCGGGGCAGGGACGCTCAGGCGCCACTTTTGGGTGGCAAAGCTATCAGATTGATCCTGACAGATTGATCCGGCCTCCTCGAAGGAGGCCCGGAATAACTTCCTTAACCTCCGCGTGGGCGGGGTGGGATTTTAAAAACTCTAGTAGCCCAAAAACAATCAACTTTCCCTAAAATCATTGATGTCCTCTCAACATTGGATTGGATCTTCTCACATCCAGGGATTGGCCAAATTTCGCATAGGATCATTTATCGGGGCCATCTCAGATCGCATAAGATATTATGTGGCCTACTTGAACGAAAGTTTAACACGCGCATTGACGGGGATCTGAGCCACCTTTGCATTGACGGGGGCGGGTACCCGCCTCCCCCTAAGATCTTGAGAACCACGGTAGGTAACGAAAAACGGTAAACGGCGTTGGATTGCCCATCCACTTCTCCATCGAAAACATTTGACCTTTTTTTGTCAGGTTATATTTAAGGTCACGAGAGGTCAAAAACAGCCGTCATAGGGATAACATATAAATTCAGTTTTTCGGCCATTACATCTGAACAAGTAAAGATAGAGCAAAACGACTTGAACTATATGAATCCTCTCAGTAAGCCGAATCGAATGATATATAATTTGACCTTGCTAGGTCAAATCAAGGATTTGATCTGACCTGAGGTCAGGTCAGGGTAAAATTATATAAAATGCATATCACTAGAACCGCAAAGCCCAGGTGAGTCTAATGAAGCTAAAATAAATGCTCTATCACCATCCGGTACTGAGTTATTCCGTAAAAACTATTTTTCCCATGTATTTCCAAGGAGAGGTCATGCCTCGTACCTGACCTTAGGTCATCGATATCAAAAATACCGGAACAGATTTTAGAGAACTCGGTGGGGCCATTATGTGATATGAGTTTCAATTGGATAGGTTCACCCTGCTCCGACTTATGCTATCTTAAACTTTTTTTGAGGTCGGGTCACTTGACCTGTACTGGTGACCTGACCTGAGATGACCTAACCTTAAAATTTTCACAGAAGTTGTAAGAATGATGAAGGAAAAGGCATGCCAAGTATGACGGCGCTACGCGCCGCCGTTTTTCTGCTATCTCCGAAAAACCCGAGGGGTGGGGGGCGGTTACCCGCCCCCGTCAATGCGCGTGTTAATATATTATACCAACTGCTCCCAAGCAGGGACAGATGTTGCAGCTACAAAGGGCCGAAACCAAAGGAATCCCGCCGGTGGCCGCCGCAGGAGGGATTTTTTCCAAATATAAGATCAGCCCAATTGGGGCCCTCTTTAATGGGGGGGGGTGTGTGAGCGATCTCTCCATCGTCCCCCCTTGGATTCGGCCCTGGCTTGGTCTGAAATTGATTTTCCCGTTTTTTTTAGTTGAACATGTAATTCTCGCCGATTTTGCACGCCACCTGAATATTGAAATATTTCGATAAAAACTTGCAGGTGCAATAAAAATGAGCCCAATCAGGAAATTAAAGCTGCCCACCTATCAATTGAAAAATTCGATGCTTTCTGGACGGGTCTACTGTGGCACCATCAGCCGCCACGGCAGGCGGTTGCGCACCACGGTCGCTCCGTGATTCGCGGCGAAGCCCGTGCGAGACAGGGCTGGCGCCGCCGCCGGCGGGACGACAGACCACTGGTACAATCCACTAACCCCATACAGGTGGCAGCAGCTACCGACGCAGCGATGACCTACGGCCCACCTCAACTCGCGCCGCAGAGAGGAACAGCAGCCCGCAGCGCGCTGGTGCCGAGGGCAGAACGGGAAATGGCGGGAGCGCCACCCACTTCATCCTCCGTGTCGGAGCCGTTCACATCGCACGCAGAGGCCCATGATAGATCCGTCGCAGTCCCTGCCAAGCCATTCCGCTCCTCCTCGGCGGTCTTCGTCCTCAGAAAGGCGGCCCTCAGCGGTAAAAAGACCATCCGCGCGCCGTACCACCGGACCAGATTAGGCTGGCCAGTGACTGGGGTAGAGGGTAGCCTACTTCAAAATAGGCAATCTTTTTTTCTGGATCAGTTTTCCTTTCCTCGGACAACATACTTTTTTACGTTTTCTACGTAAATTACGAAAAAAGTCCCACACTTAGACAATTTTTGGCGCTTTTTTTGTACGCTTGGCTCGGCTTGGCTCTTCACTGCCAAAGAAAACTGGCATCCTCACCCCCACTAAATTCGGTGGTGATCAATCCTCACCCAACAACCCATCCTAGCCGCCTTTTCTATGACGTCGTGCTGGCGAAGAGTTTTCCTTTTCCGAGAGCATTTAGTGTAAAAATTGATTAACTTTAAACGTTTTGACCGGTACATTATGCCTAAAAGGGCTAAATTGTTCTTTCATAATTATTTTACTCCCAATTTTATTCAAAGATTTGTCCTCCAAGAGGATTTGATTCCTAATAAAAAAGCGTCCCATGCCTTAGCGACAATAACCACACAGGGCCCTAAAAGATAGCTTCAGGATTGTGTGACGTCGCTCTGGGGAAAGAATTCAACCGTATGTAAGGTCAAGTTTAAAGTAGTCTTGATAGAGGATCCCAATGTGTTGTCCTGTCCTTTGAAGAGGCGTGCGTAGGTGGGTGGTGGTTAATTGAGTTGTTTGGAGTCTTTACTGCTTACAGCGCGAGTTGTTATATCTTCCTTACGGGCTGCGGAAGTGTGGCTGCGATAAGAAGACCCGTGGCAAAAACCGTGAGTGTTATTATAGATGTTAATGGTTTCTTTCCTTGACTGATGGTGTCATGGGGACTGTTTTGGGCTTGGTGGTGATGGCCTCTTTTCAAAACTGATTCTATCGGCTCTTTGTCACCAGTCTCTCTTATCTTTATCTGAAAATAAGAGCTCTTTATTTTTGGAAGACCAATTACAAGCCTGTGGTAAAATTATCAGAAACATTTTCAGGGAGCCTAGCTATTTTTGGGAGAAGCTCTGACCACAGTTTTCCCCACTGATATGTGTTATTGTACTTTTGTGTGCTGCTTTAGCAAGATGAATAAATTTGTATGGCTTCAAATGTGAGTACTGGGAGAAATGAGATATGAAACCAAGGGCCTGTTCTAGCGCCTCCTCAAACCTGCTCCAACCTCCTCAAAGCTTCTCCAACTTCCTCTCGTCCAGTCCAGTGCCTCCTTAAACTTCCTCCAAGCTCGCCAAAGCTCATCTCAAATGTAATCCAACAAACAAAAGGTGGTTTTTCAGAGGAGGTTTGAGGAGCTCAATTGTGGCACACAAATTTCAATTGAGAAACTAAAATAAGTTGTTTTACAGTGAGATACAACGTTTGTGGGCAGCTACAGGTTTTGATTATGTTGTTTTTCTGTATTCCACTCTCACTAAAATACATTAAATGAGTATCAGTGGCCTTAATCAAATTCGATTAGTTTCTTAGCTGCGCCACGCTGGCCTTATTGGCGCTGATCAGGCGCAATCAGCTGATATCTCATCCAATCTCATCCAAAATCGGTCCAGCAGACACCGGTTTTTTGCGCCTGCTCCGACTTACTCCAAGCTACTCTCATCTCTTTTTCTAAGGAGGCGCTGGAACAAGCCCCAAGTTTTTTGGTATGCCCTAGACAACTAAACATTAAGATTGTGTTGCTTCTAACCCCGTCTAAGTGAAATTGAAGGAAATGTGCCATATGCCCATTAACTTTGGCCTGGTCACAAGTGGGAGAGGTCTTCTGATACTAATACCTATATATATATATATATATATGTATGCCTGATGTTTTAATATAATGCCTGATGTGTCAACTCAAATGCCGCATTAAATATTTTTTTATATATATATATATATATATATATATATATATATATATATATATATATATATATATATATATATATATATATATATATATATATATATATATATATATATATATATATTAGAAATGCTTACATAACAAGTATTTAAAAGAATAAAGAGGCAGAAATTGCTCACACACTTTGAGGCTGGATGCCACTGTGGCCTAGGTTCCCCAGTCTGCAAATTTTGGCATCAGGCTAGGCAAGTCTCGGTAGCTCAGTTGGTAG
This sequence comes from Lepas anatifera, assembly GCA_034440635.1. NCBI lineage: Eukaryota > Metazoa > Arthropoda > Thecostraca > Lepadidae > Lepas > Lepas anatifera. Next base: position 620,562 of record JAOTON010000341.1, read on the forward strand.
AGTATTGGGCTCTGGTTGCTGCTCAGAAGCATGCAGTGGCAGTGCATGTCCAGGCTTGGGATCGGTTCCCCTGACTCGCTCCAGCGCTCAATAATTGGCCGATGTAGGTTGGCTGGCAACTGACTGGTGAGAGGGTGACCTGAGCAGGGTGGCCGTCCCTTTGCTTTGTGGGATGTTTAACTTTGGCTTCTAAATTAACCCTCATTGTGGAAGCTGCTCATTCGGGTGGTGAGGTTGGGGTCTCCATGCCAAGTCCCCTGAGGACTTTAGTGAGACTCAGACTTCAGCAGCGGTACTGGAAACAGCTTGACCAAAATTTATAAAAAAGAAGAAAAATGACACACCAGCCATCTAAAAGTTTTCACACAAATTCACACCTCCAGCCACCTAAAATTTGCACCAATTCACAATATACCAGGGAGAAGAATGCACCTATCCCTATCCACGTGGTGCAATGCGGCATCTATTATTAGTTAGTTAGCTTTATAAGGCCCCTCCTATGTGTTTATAACCATTTGTCCATTATTTGTTTGGTTTTCAGTGTCCTCCCTTGCACCAGTCTCGCAAACTTGCACCAGGCTTATAAAATTGGCATCACTTGCTCCTGTTTCCAAGGGCACTCGCACCGACAAGATCTCATCGAAAGTGTCATGCTTTGCACACTGGTAGGTTGCAAGGCCAAATTGCAATCCAGATAGAAAATAACACTGGATAGAATCGATGAATCCTTTTTGTACTATAATCGGCTCTCCGATCCGGACCACATTTATCAGAGTGGCCCAGCAAGTTCCCTTGATATTTAGCTGAGGTGTTTGTGCAAAGGTTTTCTGTTTATGTATCCCTGACCAGACATGTCAACCAGAACCGTGATCAAGTGCTTTCAGCACCTGCTCTCCTTATTCGGTCGTCCCTCTTCCATATACTGGGACAGAGTGCATATCCCAGAAAGTAAAGAAAGCTTTAGTAAGTTCCTCAAAATAAGTTGTACATAATTATTAGTACCCACTCGACTGGTGACCAACCTTCTCGTAAGCTAATGAGAAGTGTGGAAAGGAAAATTGTACCATCTGGAAAGTCAGACCGGCGTTCCGCACTGGAGGTTGTCCCAGCACTCAGTTGGGGTTCGTGCTTGACGTTATGCTGCACACGATCTGATCCCTCCTGTATACGGCGATAACAGTACCCCTCGTGAAAGTTTGCCCTAGCCCCTCCGCGAGGCTAGTTTTGGAGCCGTCCAACGAGTTCCGCCTCCCTGCGGTGGACGGTGGAGGGGTGGAGCGCCTACTGCTCTTCGGACCCGAGGAGCAGGACGCCTGCCCCAGGCCCCCGCGCGGCGACCGCGGGGGTTCCTTCCAAATGGAACTCATCTGCCCCGAGGTGCGGGACGTTGCGGGGCCGACGCCCTGCGGCCCCGCCGTCTCGGAGCTGCCGCGGCTGCGCGGCGACTGGTAACCGCTGCGCCGCCGCCACCATCGGCGACTTCTCTACATCTCCTACGCTGTCCGCGGGTCCGGGCGCACCGACTGGCACTCGGTGCGGCCCGGCCCGCGTAGATAAGTGACTCCTCCACCCCCCGCTGTGAGGCCCTTCGGCGGGGGAATCCGCGATCGCGGCGGAACGGGCCCCCGGGGTGGCTTCAGCCGACGAGCCAAGAACCGTAGATACCGCCACAACTGCCAGACCCGAAGCCGACTGCTGCTTGTCAGTTGGAACGCGGAGGGGATCCGCAACAAGACCGCGGAGCTCAGCCGCTGGCTGTCGGACGTCAGGGCGGACGTGGCGTCTATCCAGGAGGCACAGTTGGCTGGAAAGTCCCTGTCGGTCCCTGGGTTCCAGACCGCCGCTATTTCGCGAAGGGCCAGAGGCAGGAGGGACGTGGGGCCTGTCCGTGGAGGGGATGTCGCAATCCTCGTCAGGAATGGCCTCAACTTCAGCGTCATCGAAGAGTCGCCTCTCCAGCCTCAAGACGACACAACCGAATGGTGCGCCGTCCGAGTCATCTTGAGCGCACCCAAGAGACCGATTTCACCCACCATCGACATCTTCAACATTTACCGCCCGCCTATACGCTCTTCTGGCGGGGACGAGCGGGTGGACTACTTCTCCCTCGAGGCATTCCCTGTGGGCGACTCGACCCTCATCATGGGGGATGTGAACGGACACCACCCTGTCTGGGATGTTGTCTGTTTAGACCCGGATAGGGTGGGCCGCATGATACATGACTGGTCCCTGCGCAAGAACTGGCGTATCCTTAACAACGGCGCTGCCACCCGTGCCAGCTATGGAGTGGAGACTCGTCTCTCGGCTCCGGACATCGCCATGGCCCATCAGGACCTGGCTCGCCGCTATACGTGGTCGGTCGGCACCGACCTTGGAAGCGACCACCTCCCCAGGTGGTGTCGGTGTCGGTGACCGGCAGTCTCCCCCGGCGTATCAGAAAGACGCGCTGGGCCTTCCACAAGGCTGATTGGACTGGCTTCACCGGCAACTGTGACGAGGCGGTGGCTGGTACCGTTACGCCGGACCTGCAGGTCGAGGAAATGGCTACGCGCCTGACGAACGCCATCCTCGGAGCGAGCTCCCGCAGGATCCCCGCGGAGCCCGTGCCGACCCCGTACCCTGGGCCCTCGACCCGGAGCTGGCCAGTGCGGTGGCGGAGCGCCGAACGGCGAGGATCGCCATGGAACGGGACCCCTCGAGGGAAACCATGGACCGCTGGAAGGCCGCCAAGGGAAGAGCCGGAGAGGCGGAGGAAGAGGCAAGACGGCGCTTTTTCCGGCATTTTGTCACCGAGGAGCTGAATAGGCCCGCGGCCATTGGCCGCGTCACGAAGATTATGAGGCGGATGGAGGGGGCGCGCGGGACGTATGCCCCGCCCAGGTGGTCAACGGCGACCGCGGCCGTGTCGCTGCGGAGGACCGGGCCAAGGCCGAGGCCTTCGCTCGCGAGTACTCCCTCGTGAGCAAGCACACCCGCCACCGGAGGCGTGACCGAGCCACGAAGACCTCACTGCGCGCAGTGTGGTCACGTCCATGCCCCTGTGACAGCTCATGCCAGCCTTTCAGCAGAGATTAGATGCTGGACCAGCTTAGGAAGATGAGGTCCAAGAAAGCGCCCGGCCCTGATGATGTGTGCACGGAGCACCTCCGGCACCTGGGACCAGCAGCCCAGGATGCCCTCCTGCACCTCATCAACTGCTCTTGGCGCACCTCGGTGGTCCCTAACGCATGGAGGAGAGCCACCATCATACCGATCCTAAAAGCAGGGAAGAACCCACAAGACGTCTCCAGTTACCGGCCCATTTCACTCACCAGTCACATTGCGAAGCTGGCTGAGCGGATGGTCTGAGCGAGGTTAACCCACCTGCTGGAGAGGGACAGGACAATTCCGGAGGAACAGGTCGGCTTTAAGCGCGGCCGTTCCGCTGAAGAGAACCTGGGACGACTCACCCAAGAAGTCCAGGACGGGTTTAACCTCCCGAGGCCGCGAGGCCGCCCGTCAGACGGCAAGACTGCCGCCAGGTTCGTCCTTGCCGCGTATGATTTTTCCCGCGCCTATGATAAGATTGACCACCGGATGCTTCTGCTCAAGATGTTGCGCCACCTTCCCAAGTGTATGGCATCCTGGGTCTTCCAGTTCCTGCGCGACCGCCGCGCCTGCGCGGAGGTGAACGGGGTACGCAGCTCCGGCCGCATCTTCCGCGCCGGGCTGCCGCAGGGGTCGGTCCTCGCCCCGACCCTCTTCACCCTCTGGGCGGCGGACCTGGTGGAGGCACTGGGGCGCGTTCCGGGCACCTCTGTGTACATGTACGCCGACGATACGGCTACATTGAGCACGGGGTGCACCGTCGACCACGCCAGAGAGCGCGCCCAACAGGCTGCTGACACCATGGCCAAGTGGGCTCGGGACTGGAAGATGGCCATCGCGGGTTCCAAGACGCAGGTGCTCGTTCTGTCCCAGCGCTACCAGGACGCTCGGAACCTTTCCATCAAGGTGGACGGCGCTGACGTCAGAGGTGGGCGGCACTTGAAGCCTCTCGGCGTGACCTTTGACAGGCAGCTTCACTTCGGGGAACATTGCCTCAACCTTCGCAAGAAGGTAAAGCCCCGCATCGCTCAGCTGCGTAGGATGACGGGCCGCTCCTGGGGGCTTAGAGAGCCACAACTCCGCACGGTGGCTAGCGGCTACGTACGCGGCGCCATGGAGTACGCCGCCGCTGCATGGCTGCCCGCCGCGTCTGAGTCACACGTGGAGCTCCTGGAGCGCGAACTCAGGGCCGCCGCCCGAGCCATCACCGGATGCCCTGTCAGCACCCCCCGTGACCCGCTGCTGGCAGAAGCGGGCCTCACGACCATCAGGGTGCGTCGTCAGGTGCTGGCAGCAAGACTGGCAGGTTCGGCCCGAGCCCTACGAGAGGACGACCCACTCCGCGTGACGGCGGAGTTTACCGCCCCTCAGCGCCTGATCACCACCACCGGCTGGCGGGCTGTTGGTGCGAGGGCGCTATGGGATGGTTTATTTCGAATTTCCTGAAAGATAGATATTTCCGATTCTGCGTCAACACTGCATTATCGAACCGCTACCAACAACAGAGCGGTATAGCCCAGGGATCCTTGATGTCTATTGCCTTGTTCGCCGTCATGATTAATGATGTCGCAGACACTCTTCCTACAAACATACGTCATGCTCTTTTCGTTGATGATTTCACTATATGGGTGACAGCCTCTACTACCGCCGCAGCACAAAGGCGACTGCAGCTTGGCCTCGATCGCTTAGAACAGTGGAGTAAGCACAATGGATTGAACTTTTCCAGCACAAAAACAAAGTGTATGCACTTTTGCAACAGACGTAGAGATTGTGAAGATCCGACACTACACATTTACGGGAATCGAATCGAAGTCGTAAATGAAACTAAATTCCTTGGACTCACACTCGACAAAAAATTATCATATGTACCACACATAAAGGAACTCCGCAAAAAATGCTTTGAATCGCTGAATATACTCAAGGTGCTGACAAAGATGAGATATGGTGCTGATCGAAAAACGCTTATTATGCTTTATAGGTCACTCGTTTGCTCGAAGATCGAATACGGTTGCCTTGTGTATGAGGCCGCATCCCAGTCTGCGGAAAAGATTCTTGACATTGTTCATCATCAGGCCATCAGGATAATTACAGGAGCGTTTCGCACTTCACCGATTATGAGCATGCTGGTTGACATTAACGAAATGCCGCTTGAGTTGCGCCGTAAGATGCTCGCTATGCGATACGCCGTTAAAATCAAACAATCACCAGCACATCCCACATATCAAACCTTTTTGCGGACGCCCACCTCCGCCAGATTGACGATGGCTCGCGCTTAGCATCCCGCCATCCTGGGGTCAGAGTTCGTACCTGGCTGACGGAAGCAGATATTAACACAAGGCTCATAGAACCGTATGAGACACTCGATGTCGAACCATGGCGCATCTCAGCAGTTCACACAAATACAGATTTACTTGAACTTTGCAAAAATGTACCCCCTGAAGCAGCATGTCAGCTGTTTCTGGAATTCTGCTCTGAATCATTTGAAAATCATACCCGTTTCTATACGGACGGCTCTAAGAGTGATAGTGGCGTAGGATGTGCATTTGTCGGTGACGATGTTGAGAAGGGCTTCAGTATACCTCGCGAATCATCTGTTTTTACCTCAGAACTGTATGCGATCTTTCGTTGCTTAGACCAGGTGTCTAAGTCCAGGGCGAGGAATTTTCATTGTCCTCTTTGCAGGCTTTGCAGTCTTTTTACTTTTACAAAGCATCATCATGTTATCTCTTGGCCCTTATAAGACGCAAGCTGCACAACCTAAAGGAGAAGGGGAAAAGTGTAGAGATTGTCTTTGTTCCTAGCCACTGTGGCATCACTGGAAACGAGCGAGCTGACAGAGTTGCAAAGACTGCTGGAGAGCGTGCCGCTCTCCCTGGTCTTCGTGTCCCATTTTTTGACCTCTACGCTCTGGTCAAGAAGTGTGTTTTAGAGAATTGGCAGCAGAGATGGGACGAGGACACCAGAGGCTCCAAGCTCAGACGGGTTAAGCCTAAGATAGGGGAGTGGCAGTCGAGTAGTTTGGGATCTAGGAGAGAAGAGGTTATTCTCTCTAGGCTGCGGATTGGTCACACGCACGCCACCCATTCGTACCTCTTGAGCAGAGGAGAGCGACCTGAGTGCCCGCGATGCGGTGACCCGCTTAGCGTTAGGCATGTTCTTGTGGATTGTACAGATTACCAGATCGAAAGAATGCGACACTTGGGGGGGTCTCCATCATTGGAATGTCTTTTGGGGCAGTCCCCTTCTGTTGAGTTATCAGGTATCGTGGCTTTTTTGAAAAGTATCGACTTCAATATAATTTATTCGCCGACCTAGTCCCGTGATGTGAAACGTCCATTTCTAGCCCGGATCTTATAATGTAGAGATTAGAAATTTAGCACATTTTAGGACGCGACACTACATTTTAGTTTTAGTACTTGACCTGTAGAAACCCGTACTGACTACTACTACTCGTTGCGTATCTACACGTCTCCTATGTGCGCAATATGCTAAGTTATGGGCGCAATATGACCACTGCAGTCGACGCGCCCTTAAACCCCAACTATGATGATGATGTGCGAGGGCGCTGGAGAGAGCGGGTGCGTCCGACGTTCCCATCGAGGCGAGGCTGCACGTCACCATCCCCCTTGGGTGGACAGGACTCGCGTCCTCATCCGCCTGGATGTCGGCCCGGACACCCTGCGAGGGGTGCCGGATGCGCGGCGCCGTGCCGCCGCGGAGGAGCACCTGTCCACCTTGCCAGACCAGGCCACCTGGGTCTGCAGTGACGGCTCTGCGGAGGGAGGAGTGAGTGCCGGCGGAGGAGGGGCCCTCATTGTGCTCCCCTCTGGGGAGGAGCACCCGGTCACCGCCCCGGCCGGGAGACTGTGCAGCAGCACGCGCGCCGAGCTCGTCGCCATCCGAGCGGCGCTGGAGAAGCTGCTGGAGATGGGGAGCGCCCCAGTTGAGTGCCCCATCGTCCTCTGCACGGACTCCCAGGCTGCTCTGTCGACCCTTGCGAGCGGCGCCGGCGCCCAGAAGACCACGCTGGGCGCGTCGGTGTGGCGCCTTCTCCTCCAAGCCGCGGCCAGGGGACAGGACACCTTCCTACAGTGGGTCCCGGCCCACTGTGGGCTCCCAGGAAATGAACGTGCGGACGTGTTGGCGAAGGAGGCCTCCAACCTCCCACAGGAAACCGCGCCTCTGGACGTCCGTAGCCTCACCCGAGCTGTCGACCGCTCCGCCTCCAGGGCCTGGCGATGCGGCTGGTCGGACAGTCTGTTCAGGCGCATCATGGGGGACCGGATGCCGACGCCGGTCCTCACCGAGAGCCGGGAATACGCCGTGAACGTGCACCAGCTGAGGGCAGGACACTGGGGACTCTCCCGACAGTACCTGCACCGTATCGGCCGTCTTCCATCCCGCCAATGTCAGCAGTGCGCAGACCCGGCGTGCCTTGCGGCGCGCTGCCTCGTCTGCCGCGAAGGCCCGGATACACCCGAGCACGTCCTGCTCCGGTGCCCGTGCCTGGCGGGATTGCGGCTCCGCCTTTTCGGCACCATCCATCCGGACCCGGTGCAGCTCCGGGACGGCGGGGCCGTGGCGGCCTTGGCCCGCAACTACCTGAGACACCGAGAGCCTCTCGGCTACGGCCGGCCGTAGGCCGGCCTGAGGGACTACAACAACAACAACAACAACACACAAACACAACACACACAACAACAAACAACAAAACAAAAAAACAAACAAACAACAAAAAACAAAAAAAAACAACAAAAAACAAACAGCAACAGGAAAAAACGCAAAGAAGCAAAACAAAAAGAAAGAAAACAGCAACGAAAAAAACCAACAGCAACAGCACAACGAAGCAAAACAGAAAAAAGCACAGCAACAGCACAGCAAAGCAACAGCCGAAGCAACGCAACAGCAAGAACAGCAACAGCAACAGCAAAGAAGCAACAAACAACAGCACGAAACAGCAAGCAACAACAGGCTAGTTTTGGATACTCCCGCCTCCAGGTTCAGTCATGCTGCGTAAGTTTGTCCGTCATTCGAAGTCTGGCCCCGTCGTCGAGGCTGTTGACCTGGTCAGTGTTTACGCTTGTGTTAGTTTTTTTTGCCGACGGACGGAAATCTACTGTCTCAACCCGCGATCTCAACCCCGATCACAACCGCGATCTCGCCTCTGCCGGGGAAACAATTGAATCGCCCGTCGTCGAGACATATGTGACGGAACCGCCGCCTATCGGGTGAATAGACGACACCACTGATGCTTACCTGAGTGGCCCACAATACCAGAGTACATCCCCTCCCCGCACGTGTCGGGAAGAAGCGACACTGCTGGCATGCTGCGAGGAAACACATCTGTGAGGCTTGTGGAGTCTGCCGGGGAAATCACGTGGACTGGTGTGCCCACTTGACCAAACCATAAACGAACGCCGCCGTCAGGTGCCTCCCTCGAGGGGGCGCCCTTGGGCTGGATGATATCTCGAATAAGATATAACTGCACCCAACTGAGAATGGCGAACCAGCTAGCCAGAGCTGATGAACCCAACCTTGATAAGGGGCGAGCTGCCTACATTGAGGAGGAAGGCGGTCATCGTTTTCATCCACAAAAAGGAAACCAATGGGCAGGGCCGGTTTGATTGTCTTGAAGTTGGGGAAATGGCTTGTCCAATCTGGACTCTCCCACACGTTGGAGTGGCAAGGGCTTCCCTCTCCAGCTCCGACCGGTTTCAAGAAAGACCGGTCTACTGAGGATCGAGCGCTCCGCGTGGCCCAGGCCGTAGCAGACAGTTTTCAGAAACAGGAGGGGACAGCCATGGTCCTGGTGGATTCTCGCGCACCTTTTCAGAGGCGTGGCGCGCGGGCATCCTCTACAAGCTAGCGACTATGGCCTCCTGTGGTGCTTCACGGTTGGAGTTTGCGCCTTCTTAACCGATATACGAGCCCGAGTCAAATATAACAGTCAGCGGGTGCTTTAGAACCCAATGTGAAGTTTTCTTGACCAATATCACTGATCTGCTGGCCGGCTGCCAGACGGCATTCAAACATCTCAAATCGCCGGCGATCTGGTGATATGGGCATTAGACCGGTTTTGGATCCAGCGGCATGGGGGAAGAACATTCGACTGCCATGCCGCTGACTGGGGCTCAAATCCCCGGGTGGTTACTCTGCAAAGACTCCGATCACCATGATACCCTCCCAACAGGGTGGAAGTTGATGACACCATATTACCTCAGCAGTCGGTGTGTCGTAAAGCCCCAAAGGGGCCTTTTTGGCCAAATGCCGAGCCATCGCCGCAGTCGAGCAGCGGATTGAGCGAGCCATCGACAACCTCCGAACGTAGCCAGCTGAAGCGAAGGTGGACATCAGCCTTGAGGAGGTCAGTATCATCTTCATGGTTGGCCCGGCAGGGGCACGCGAGTAGTGCAGCATGTTCATCTGCTGTACTAGACCACAGCTTGAGGCCCTCTTCTACCTTCGGCGGGACAACGTGCTGCGGAAGGGCGCCATCCGAAAAGACCTTATCCTTTCGCCATCATATCAAAAACTTAAGAGCAGAGGAGGAACGGTGCGAAACCTGACGCCCTCAGTTCCTGTATGGCGAGCATTGTCCGTCCACTCCACTGAACCGTATCTTTTACGGTTCCCAAGTCTTCACTTTCCTGTGGAAAACGAGCCGCCCCCATCCTGCCATTGCGGGTGTTCGAGTTCGAACTACCTCGTCTGTCTGCGACCCGAGCGGACTGACTGAGAATATTGCACCTCTCGGTGCAGACGAGGTGAAGTCAAACAGAAGTCTGTAGGCGGCCTGCACTGGTATCTGTTGGTTAGTCCTGGGCCTTTCTATCACCCATAATCTGACACGAACTTGACAAATGGTGACGTATAGCCTATGAGAAATAATAACGAAGCTATACTCGCCACCCTCTTGGCTCTTGTGACCTCAGATCCCATATTTATGTCATGCATGACTTTTTCAAAGATAGTGGTTGGGTTGTGGCTTTTTATTCTTGCTTATGACTGGGGTTAAGTTTGAGCTAATGTAAAGTAATGCCGTATTTTTCTTGTTATCGTGCATGGAGTGATGTATGAAGTCACCATACTAAGTTAACTTACAAAATTACCTGGCTAAAGGTCAAGTCATAGACAAGGTCACCGTCTGGTCAAGTCAAGGTCACCGTCTGGTCATGTGAAGGTCACCGTCTGACCTCATATGACCATTTTTACGTAAATCGACTGACAATAACAAGAGGAATATAATGTCATGAGAATAAAAACATTAACAGCATTTCTTGCGGGGCAATCGACCTTGAAGGCAGTGGGGCACCTTGGTGGGATTCCAGACTGGAGTGGTTTTAGTGGCAATTCTTACGGGAAATCAAGGATTTTGCTTTATTTCCATCGGAGAATGGCCCATAAGCCCAATATTTTGTTTGGTTTAATTTTCTCTGTTCGACGTGAAATGTCTCCGGGTCGGTGAGAGGTCGCATCGCCGTGCCATCCGGTACTGTTTCGCACCGCAACAAATCTCCATTTAGGGCACACATGACTACGGTTACAAATGAAGTCTTCATCACTAAAAGAGCCTGCTGTTGGGATCTAGAAGGACCTTGATAGATTTATGCTCTTTTTTCGATATATCACGATGTATTTGACGGTTACAGCTGGTAGACTGCAGAAGTGGAGCTCTCTTGGGTTATTTCTCATTCCCTGCGTGCATTTCTTATGGGTAGGTTGTGGCCCATACCTGACCCTAGGTCACCGATTAAAAAAATCATGTTACCATTATGCCATGTTTTTGGCGGACCTAGGATTGAAATGAATGTCATATCAATGGACTGATTTTTTGTCACTGCTGACACTCGCAACATTTTGGAGGTGAGGTCTGCTGATTTAACCTGGCGACCTGACCTTAGGTGACCCAGACCTGAAGTTTTGAAGAAAAACAAGTGCAAATGGTGAAATATTAAGTATATCAAGTATGGATGCGTCCGCCATCGCCGTTTCCTCGCTCGCTTGAAATAATGATCTGAAGTGGAAGGGGATGTTCAACACCCCCAACCACTGGGACGAGGGTTAAGCGGGTTATTGCATAGTAATATGCGGCAGTTTCATTTCGCTTGCAATATTTCCGCTTAAGCCAGCGTCATCCGTATTTCAAATGAAAGCATCAACCATTGAATTATCCTCTATTTTGTGTGTGTCCGTGTGTATTTTGGACAACCGCCGTCTCAGGAATCCTATATTCAATACAGAGGATTGAAAAATGTAAAAGTAAAATTTTTGTGCAGAGGCTTACATCAATTGAATTCGATATCTGTGTATCATTTTCTATTGTCTTGCTAATTATAATTTGAGATGCGCCAGTTTTTTGGAACAATCTGCTTTCTGGACTGCCACAGGGTATACATCCTTTACGGTTTTACTGATATACTTACTATTTTCAAACGCGGTTCTACAACTAACAGTGAGGTCGGTAAGGTCGCAATCCGTCAAATAGGTGGCGCTTAGGCGTACCAGTCTGCTACTGGAGGCCGTCTTGGTTCATGATGCTTGTCTCGACCGACTAAAAAGTGTTGAGTCGGTTCTTATTTTTCATCACGCTTTTTCTTTTTGGGTAGTTTTCTAAAGTATTGGTAGTCCAAGACTGTGTATGCTTGTTTGTGGGTCTGTGTTCCTGATGCTTGGAGCTCGAGTTGCTTCGCCTTTATCTGTTTTTTGCTTATGTATTATGGTATGTTTTTTGCCTTTGTTTGTTTGGTTCTTTGATGTTCTTAGTTAATGATGTGTACCGTGCTGTGATGGTTCCTGATATTTTCCAGTATACTGGAGTGAAATTAGGAATTCCTTTTTGCTCATAAGCACTAAATAAGCAATGGCCAACCATTTAGCTAACCACAGTTTGTCGCCTTGCAAGGCGATTCTGCGGCTTTTTGTGGACTAAGCTAGCTGAAGTTTCCCCGTCTGTGCTCGAATTCGGACATGTCATGTCGTCCTCATGTCGTCCCCTCGCGGACCTCCGGCCCAGCTCCGGCCGCGGCGACGATCCGGCCCTCTTTGTTCCCCGTACAGTCGTCGGCGGTGCCGCCGGCCGGCCGTATTGATTCTGTGGGTGCGCGGGTGGCGGCGGCGGCGCGCGCGCGTCGGCGGCGACGGCGGCGGTACCGGCGCTCCTGCAGTCGTCCGTCTCCGCGCGACGTGGCCGCCCGCCGCCGCCGCCCCACAGGCCGCCCCACCACCTGCTCCCCGCTCCCAGGTGAGACTGCTCCCGCCCGTCCAGACAGCCGCCGTCCTCACGGGTCACACGGTCGGCCTGGAGCCGCCCGGGCCGCTGCACCAGGCTCAGTGCTCTGGGAGTGTCCGGCTATGATGGAGAGGGTGGGCGTGGTGGTTCAGCTGTGAATTTTCAAGCGGGGTTTTGTTATTGGCTGTTTGGTTGATGTCAATTGACTCATTTTATCGGTTATACAGATCAGGTGGACCGTTTCCAAAGATGTGTGCGCGAACAAATGTGACTCAGTACTGTGCCGTTCTGTCCCTATTAAGAAGTTTAATTTTTCCACTTGCCTCCTCGAGCCCCAGCACAAGAGTCAAAACGTCTTGCTAACCGGCTAAAGCAAAAACCCTAGCCCCAGAGACGCTGTTTGGAAACAGATTTGCCTGTTGAATTGTGCCCACCACCGCCGCTCTCTGGCTCAGCTGTGTGAACTTCAATGGTGAACTCTCGATGACATTCCGGCGGCCATGGGAGGCAACACGTCGCCCGACCGGCTCCAGTGTAACGGGTGGGTGGCCTCGGCCGCCGGCCGCTGGCGGTGACCTTTACCCCAGCCTCCGGAACAGACGGGGGCGTGGAAGCTCGGCCGGGCGCCGGTGTCGCTCCGGCCGGTGTGCAGGGTTGCCGAGCGCGGGCGCTGTGGACACGGACTATAGCGGCTGTGTACTGGAATACCTACCCAGCGCCTGGTGCATCATCTCGTCCGGAATAATTTCTGGCGTCGGAAGGCCGTGCGGAACTCGGGGAATCCGACGGAGCTGCGGTCTGGCTTGCTGCTGTGTGTGGGGTGTATATCTACTCGCGTATTGGCAATGCCAGTTCTGCCGGAGCGACCCAGTCCGTAAGCTTTAGACGTGTGCATATAATAAAACGGATCCGGGCGGCACTTCAGGGACCAGCCATGCGACGAAGACGTTGACTTGGCCTGATTGATCGGATTTGGAAAGCATTCGAATCTCCGCCTGATAACTATTTACTCTTCACAAGTTGTGAAGAACAGAGCACCGTGTGCTTCTGAGTGTTATCAGTATGTTTGTTAGTGGTTTTATCAGCCCGCTGGCTCAGGTTTCATTGTACCGGCACAGTAGCTGATAGCGGACGCTAGCCCTGATCGTGTCACTCGTTTTTCACTCTGCGGGGCATTGCTTTGTATATTATCTTCGCTGTCTCCGGCAAAGCCTCGTCTGGCCATAAATCATTTCCTTTTCGAGCGCCTGCCTCCTGAACCACAGGCTCCGGATTGAAGGCCCGTCGGGTTCTCTGAACAAGAGCAGCCTGATCCCAAAAACTTTCCCAACAGGGCGGAGTTGGCGACGCCGTATAACCAAACTACAATAGATATTACTATCAGTACGTCGACAAAGGCCCCTATACCTGTACGCTGATTTGAGCCACCGAGCAGTTTGTAATGCGTATGTGTCATTGATACCAATTACTAGATTCATGCGGTAGGGGATGCTAAGCTCAGACCGTGGATAGAACATTTATCTGCTAAGCAAAATATGTCTGTTTCAAATCTGGAAGGGTCCTCTGAATGGTTACGATATGCTCCTCGAAGCCGCTCCAAGCAGTTTTAGGGTTAGTGACGGGTTGCGACCATAGTAACCTTAGCAGGGAGAGCGTTTTCAAGCTTGAATAATTGCCATTATGCCAGTCATTATCATTGTACTCATTTGGTAATTGTGTCCAAAATATTACCTCTAACGGACCCGTTCCATTGGCGAAGGGCGTGGTCTCGCAATTTCCGTCCTTGGTTTTATCACATACGATTCCACGGCACAACGCAATTAGGTTTGTGATGTTTTCTTTCCAAATTTGTATTTTAATTGTTGAACTTCTCGAACACACAATAATGCTGGAACTTACTGACGTACTGCTTGGGGCGTCCGCCCATCTCCAAAAAGGAAATTGCATATCCTCGTTTTGGTGGAGACTGCTTCATATAATTGCTTCTGTTGCGCCACTGTATGAATGGGCTCATTAGCACAGAACTCGTCCGTATCTCAGCAGGATAAGACGGCGAGAGGAGTTCAAAGCGTCGTCGCTGTGTCAACGAGTCACAGCGCAGTCTGTGTTCCTGATTTAGTATACCATTGACTATTTTTAGTTTAAATTTAGTTTATTTTTAGTTTTAATTAAGAATATTTTAAGTCCCAATAAATTGTTATCTTAACCATATCTGCCAGGCAAAGTTAAAGACAGGGGTTCTCTCATTGCCAGTTGTGTTGGAGATCCGGTTGTCTGCCTTTGCGCGGCAGATTTATTCCGGTGCTTTGAAATACAATGAAAAAACACGTTATGATGCTTACGTACGTCAGATGTGTGTTTTTGGATTGTATTTTGTGTATCTCGAATTAATGTGTAATATAATAGTTCTGAAGTAATTTGGCCCTTCGCAAACACACACATGACGCAATCTATGGGCCTGTTCCAGCGCCTCCTCAAACCTGCTCCAACCTCCTCAAAGTTTCTCCAACTTCCTCTCGCCCGGTCCAGCGCCTCCTTAAACTTCCTCCAAGCTCGCCAAAGCTCATCTCAAATCTAATCCAACCTCCTCTCAAACGAAAGGTGGTTTTTCAAAGGAGGTTGGAGGAGCTCAATTGTAGCGCACGAATTTCAATTGAGAAACTAAAATAAGTTGTTTTACAGTGAGAAACGACGTTTGTGGGCAGCTAAAGGTTTTGATTACGTTGTTTTTCTGTATTCCACTTTCACTAAAATACATTAAATGAGTATCAGAGGCCTTAATCAAATTCGATTAGTTTCTTAGCTGCGCCACGCCCGCCATATTGGGGCTGATTAGGCGCAATCAGCTGATATCTCACATAATCTCATCCGAAATCGGTCCAGCGGACACCGGTTTTTGCTCCTGCTCCGACTTACTCCAAGCTACTCTCATCTTTTTTCTAAGGAGGCGCCGGAACAAGCCCTATTACGAACAATGCATTCTGCCATGTGCCTCATGTCTGTCCCTCGTTTCAGGTGTTTGGCTGTGAGAGCGCCTGACTCTCCACGTGACCTGTGACCGGTGACCTCTCCACCCCGCCCCCCGGAGCAGCGCAGCCATGGCGACCGAGGAGCCAGTGAAGCAGGCCTCGGAGCTGGAGCAGCTCCAGATGCGCTCCAACCAGGTCACAGACGAGGTCAGTACAACCGCCAACGCCGAATCTCGGTTCTGGGGAGGCTCGAGAGTCTGGTGACTTCCCCCTTGTGGATGCTGCGGGTCTTCACCTGGTGCGTCGGAGTTTCGTTGTTTGACTTTAAAGCGTTGGGATATCGGTTTGATTGTGCTAGGGAGTCAGCTTCTGTGGATCAAGCGTGATGGGACTGGTGACTGTCCGAGATAGGGAGGTTTCTGGAGGATATCTTCCCTACGGGAGGATGCAGTGACAGCTATTATGTAAGCTGAAGCCACCTTTTGCAAACCAAGACTGGAGGACGACTATTGAGAGAGAAAAGTGAAGAGCACCCTCGCACGAGGCGAGGAAGGCTTACAGGAAATAGTTGTCATTTAGATAGCGCCAGTTTCGGAGCTGATTTTAGAGCAAACCTCAGCGAGGGAGCACGTTGCTGGATTTAGCTCATGGTCTCAGAAACCAGGCGTGTCCAAAGTCTTTTGGACGCAGCGTGGCAGCCCTGTACGAGCTCCGTCGAAAAGACCAACTACTTGATGTGACAGGACGGCGAAGCACGTCTGGTGGTCCGTTAACTGCATCAGCTTTACAACAGATGGTGCATGAAGGACGGATAATTACCGGAGCAGGTGTGAGCTGCACATGGGATTTTGAGATTTTGTGACAGCCTTATTAACGTAGATGGGTTTACTATGGATGTGGTCAGTAGGGCGAGGAGCGTTATAGTGAATTGTTTTTAGTGTATGTGGAAGTAAGGGGGAGGGTTTACAGCGACCCAGATATTCAAAGCAGTGTTCACGCTCGGTGTGTTCGGTCGACAAGAGAAGGCAACTCCAAATTGTGTTAGATTTATTGAGTTTGTTGTGAATTTATGGACCTGGGGAGCCAAAGGTGTGGGGAAGACCAGCCCTCCACTGTCTTGCGAAACGGAGCCATTCCCTGTGACAAATGTTAACCGATTCAGAAGAGTTGGCCACATTGCGCTATCTGGAAAGAATCAGAAGACATGCTGTGTTCTCGCTTTTGGCGTAAAGGGGCGTGACATCGGGCGAGTCTGGACGCTCAATCAGCGCGAGTATCGTGTCCCCAGGGCTGTCGCCATAGTTCTCCCGTCTACCGCTCCAAAAATAGTCACCGGGTAATGAATGAACGGCGGTTATGGAACGGCGAACCGTTTTGGACCACTAGGAAACCCACGCCATTTTTGTTAATACTTTATGTAATGGGACTGGTGCGCCTGTTTGGGTGGCTCTAATTCGAGTAAATCGACGAAACGTCATGTTTGTAGACATGGGCATGAGAAGAAGAGGGACGCCCTATCCTCCTCTCCCCCAAAAATCAGTGCTTGCCGCACATATCGTACACTTCTTCTCAACTTTGCCAGCGTAGACCTAAGTAAATGTTCCTAGTTGTGGTGTTGTTTTTCGGCCTCGCTAGCGCTTTCCGAGACAGCTAGTAGGTTAGAGCTTGGCCTCCTACCCTCCGCGCTGTATAACCCTGGTAGCGGAGGCGCCCCAAAACTACCGAACACCCCCCCCGTCATTGCCAGGTCAGAGACCGTCCCCCGCCCTGAAAAATCCGTGGTGAAGCCTCTGGCCGTTGATAATTCTGTGAATGGCTGTAGAATTGTAGTGATTTAAAAGGCATCTTTGCCTCTTTGGATTTTTATTTTGTCTAATGTTCTGAATTTTCGGAAATACATTGTAAATTCAAATTTATCCCTAAGCGCAGCTTTTTGATGGATCTGTGATTATCTTCCACTGTTTGAAACAAACGTAAAACGTGATTGGGTAGGCATCACGCGTATTAGTTTCACGCGTAAGGGCCCGAAACACGTAAGATAACATTTGTATTAGTTGGTACTTTACTGGCTGACGTTGCATGCAGCTAAGACATTGTTCGCTTTCTGGCATCAAATAAAATATTTGCATCTGTGCTTGGTAATTTTATGTAGTTTGCGTGGTTTTCAGCTTCATAGTCCAATGCTCAGTTGGTTTTGCTCCTATAGATAGGCAAGAGTGTTTAATTTCGCCGTAAAGTAGTGATACGACCTGCATGTCCTAGGAAGCAATCCTTATTGGTTTATCTACACCAATTTGAGCTTTATCTGTGTGACAAGCACACACAGATCTCTTGCACCAGGAATAGCCCATGATTAGTGTGGGTGTGATTTGAACTTTTTCCACGTTAACGAACAATTTGGCCCCAGACTTAATTAAATCGGTGTTCATTGTTCACAGAACAGTCGGCAATTTTGCCAGTGCATTTAGTCCCTCGTCGCACACTCGTGGGCAATAAGACGCGATTCGATCCCGGTTACTGTCCTTCCGGCGCGTTGGCATCGATCGTGTATAAATGAACCCCTGCGGCCAGTGCCGTGGGATTTCCGGTGCCGTCCCCGCCGAGGCCGGAGAGCGCGCCCAGTTCACGGCCGCTGAGCACGAGGCTGCTGCTGCTCTGTGATTGCACATACCTGGCCGCTGCGTGGCACGCGACAAATGTACAATTCAAAACAAAACTCGACAGGTATTTCTCCAGTTCGAAAATAGTTGATGGCTGCAAGGTAGCATGGTCTTCAACGACCATAAGACAGTCTTTACGGAGTTCAGAGGGAGTCTCCCACTTTTATAATGTGCTTTGAACTGAGACAACAGTTTTGTAGAGCGTAGCAAGGAACTGGTGTTAGCATATTTCATTTCACCCAAAGGCCTCTATATTAGATTTCCGCACACTTAAACGTTCGAAATAAAGGGGCTCAAGGCGATAATTCAAACCGGAAAGGAACCCCGTTCCATCTGGCAACGCAGTTAACGTGATGAATATTAACACGCGCCCCGTTGGGGGCGAAATTCGCCCCTTTCTGATTTTTCCCAGATAGCTCAAAAACGAGGAGACACAGAACAACGAAACTTATGGTACCTTATCCCTGATCAATTTTACACATCTGACCAAATTTTTGAGTTAAGGTCATGTCAGGTCAAGGAGCTATTCAGGGTCAAGTGACCCGACCTCAAAACCTAAAATTACGAGTTTGAAGCAGCGCCCAGGGAACATTAGTAATCAGTTTGAAACTTCCAGAATATGATAAGGTCATTAGGGTCTACAAATCTGCCATCTCGGAATTTTGATATTGGTGACCTAAGGTGGGGTCAATTTTTTGGTCACCCCATTATAAGTCTATGGTGAAAAATAGAATGGGCTCGTTTTCAGGAAATACTGGATAGATAAGGCTGCAAATCCTCAAACTGTCTATTCTTACCACGATCTTGATCATAAAGTTGAGTTTTTGAGCATCTGACCTCTCAAAGGTCATATCAGGTCTCGGGAGCAGAGAGTGATTGTTTTGAACATAACTTCTCACTGGATTGAGATAAAGCTCCCATTTTGCTTGCATTGTGCTCATATTGTCACCGGGGAGTCGATTGATATGCAACATGACCATACCAGGTCACTCTGTGACCCTGACCTAGCTCGAGGTCAGGCCATTTTGACTATTTGACCTAGCAAGGTCATATTATACATCATTCGATTCGCCGTGATGAGAGGAATCCAATGATGCATAAATATTTGCTCTAGCTTCCCTGAGGGCAGATCTAGAGAGGGAAATGTAAATTGCTCTGTTGTAAGCCTATGGAGCCTTCTTTGACCCATGCTGACCTCAATATTGACCTGACATAAAAATTATTGTTATAAATTATTTTCGTCTTGGCAAGAGCTTTCGAACGCTGCCCGTAATTTTCCTTTATCTTTCGTGGGGAACGAGATACGGAGGGGGGCGAAAAACGCCCCCGGCAGGGTGCGTCATGCAAAGGACCCCAGCGGGGCGTGTGTTAACAAATGGCACAACTTCTGCAACGTTACATGTCACAAGCAGTCAGCTCGACTGAGCTTCGTAATTATACGCCATGCGCAGGTTAGTAAGAAAATGGGCGAACTTTTTTTGTTTTGAGCGATTGATGATAGAAGCAAAATGGTTTTTTCTGATTTTGAGACTTTTTAGTCGATAAATAGTTGCTTTCAGAATTCTGACAAAGTGGTTCACTCCCTCTCAAGCTCCCAAAAATGACGCCTTTTGACGACTGAATAGCCAACCATGGACCCGGAGCGAAAACATCTGTGATTTGTTCCGAAATTGCTGCCAAATCACGAATGATTGAGTAATCTCAAATGGCCATGATGGCCATGATGGGATCTATTTGCTGGACACACTCGTGTGGGCTGAATGCCCGTCTACCCTCCTCTGAGGCAGAATACGTGCATATTACCAGGGCGGAGCCGGGGGCAGTAATGGTTATCGTCTTATCGAAATCCTTGTGACCACTACTGGCGTAGGCTCCATGCATAAGGTGGAGGACACAGTGGAATGTTCAACTCTTTACAGGCGTGCAAAAGTGTCATTCACAGAACACCTAAAAAAGTCCTTAAGTAAGTAAGTGGAATGTTCAACCCGTTTCTTTCCAGTCAGCGCCATGGGGTTAGTGTTAACATTTACGGTAAACACATTTCTCATTTAAGGGGGGCGGGGCGGGGTACGGTGCCCCCTAGTTCCGCCGCCTGTGCTTGTGATAGCACTGAGTGACGACAGGAGTCAGGTCGCTCCTGAAATGACGCTTGTTACGCGATGGCACCGGCTCTGATGCATAGGTCTCGTAACTTTTTATCTCGGAATGACCCAACTATTGTTTATTTCTGGATATTTTTGCATTCATTGATTATTTAAAAAGAAACTCCCCACATTTCACAAGCGACTGACAGTCTTGTGGGATACAGACCCAGTAAACACGGAACTATTGGAAGTGTTGGATCCAGCAATTGGATCGCAGTCCAGCTTCCGGTTGGCGGGGCGAGTTTTGCAGTGAGTGACATCTTTGAGAAGGAATACAACTTACCTGAGAGGATGCACGCTGTAAGTTTGTGTCCAAACGTTCAGGGAGTGAGGACACGCGTTCAGTGGTCCTGGTCATGAGTCTCGGCGATGACTAGATCATGCGCTGGAAACATCCCCTACTCAAACACAATCAGCTTACCGTGTTGGAAAAGCCGGCCATAACGACTTCATATCGGGGAGCGACAGTGGATGTACTATCGCTGGCCTTTACCTGATTTTTATTTTATTTTCTTCCAACACGTGTTCAATCATATGTTTCTGAATATATGGATAATAGCCATTAGAGTTCTTAAAGACGAGCTCCCATTTACCCACGACGCTATCATCGCTGCCTAACAGGCGTCGACGCGTGTCAGGATGCAAATTGCATTGCTAATAACATGGATTTATGGAAACCTTATCAGATTGGATCACATCAAGTTTGACGTCAAGGATTAATCGTGCCAGGATGCGAGGCTAGGCTGGCAATTTGGAGAACGGGGATCTGCCTGCAGTGGAGCGATGACGCTCAGCGGTAGAGTGTCTTCTTCCCGGTGAAGGTCTTCCGGGTGCGAACCTGGAGGGGTTTCGTGATCAATGCGTGATCTGATACCAGAAAACCCTTCAAATTGAACGTGGGTGAGCAATGCCATGGCACCTGGCCAGTTGTGTCATAAAATTACGGCCATTTCACTTTGGCACTCCTTTCGAAGGGAATGTGGCGCCTTCATAATGAAGTTAAACTGAGATAGTCATGTGCAAAAGCATACAGGAAAACTGCAGGCCTGCTATTTTATGTATCCCACTCCTCACCGGTTGTGAGTAAACAGCGCGCATCCAGCGTACCTCATCCACCTCATCCACCATAAACTCATCCGCTCCTCAGTCTACGCACCCCCCCCCACCGGACATTAGACTCCCAGGGCGGCGGACTCGGTAGTGCACCGCAGTGCGCTCGAAAAGTTGAGTGTCGCCTCCGGCAAAAAGTGAGGGGTTTGTCAATCTTGATCTGCTATTAACCAGAAACTTCCCTTTACCCTCTAGATCCCTTACCCTCTAGTAGATCTAAAAACGAATCGGATTTGGTCTCATTATTACCTTTCGCACTGGGTGCTCACACAATTTTCCGATTTATTCTAATTTCGGCTGAAGTAGATTTTTCTAAGTGCGGACCAGGCTGTTCTGCGCCCTCCCCTCCCCCCTCCGTGTTTCCAAATACCAGGGTGGTGAGTGGATAGCGTTACCCCGGCAAGCTAAAATTTTCCACTCACATCTGTGATATTTTTTCAGTTTTCTACTCACTTATCCAGTGGAGCTCTTTAACACGCGCATTGACGGGGGTCTGAGCCACCTTCGCTTTGACGGGGGGGGCGGGTACCCGCCCCCTAATATCTCGAGAACCACGGTGGGTAGCGAAAGACGGAAAACGGTGTTGGGTAGCCCATCCACTTCTCCATCGAAAATATTTAAACCATTCTTATGTCAGATCACATTTACGATCACGAGAGTCAGAAACATGCCATCATAGGGATAACATGTAAATGAAGATTTTCGGCCATTACATCTGAACAAGTAAAAATAGAGCAAAACGACTTGAACTATATGAATCCTCGCAGCAAGCTGAATCGAATGATATATAATCTGACCTTGCTAGGTCAAATCAAGGATTCGACCTGCCCTGAAGTCAGGTCAAGGTCAAATTATATAAAATGCTTATCATTAGAACCGCAAAGACAGGGCGAGTCTAATGCAGCTAAAATAAACGCTCTATCTCCACCCGTTACTGAGTTATTCAGTCAAAATCATTTTTCCATGTATTTACAATGGAGAGGTCATGGCTTGTACCTGACCTTAGGTCGTCGATATCAAAAATACCGGAACATATTTTAGAGAACTCGGTGGGTCCATTATGTGATATGAGTTTCAATCGGATAAGTTCATCCTACTCCGACTAATGCTATCTTAAACTTTTTTGAGGTCAAGTCACTTGACCTGTACTGGCGACCTGACCTGAGATGACCTAACCTTGATATTTTCACAGAAGTTGTAAAAATGATGGGAGAAAAGGTACGCCAAGTACGGCTGAGCTACGCGCCGCCGTTTTTCTGCTATCTCCGGAAAACTCGAGGGGGGGGCGGGTACCCGCCCCCGTCAATGCGCGTATTAAGCACAATTGAATTATTTTGGTGTTTGATCATCAAGGTATAGTGGTAGTTTCAATGCCGATTTATTTTTAAACTTTAGACAATGGTTTTATAAGGTAAATAAGGGTTTGAAATCACTCACACTATAAGTGCAACTTTTAAGCTTTCCACTTGCCAACTACATTTAATATAAATTTTACACCCAGCACCCTGGCCAAATCCTGTTTTGGAGCACTGCGCTCCTGCCTATTCCGACGCATATGCCAAAAGTATTACGCTTATCAAACGCTGTTGTAAATTTAAATTCTGAAAGAAACAAAATACGAAGCCAGGTTTTTTTGGCGTGAACTACGTGACTCATTTCGAATTCCATGAAGTTGCCATATTCCCTTTAAAGCCCAAAATTACTACCTGGAAAGGGCAGCGAGGGAGGCGGGAACGATACAAAAGCGTGTGTCGTGGAAAGATGTATATCATTACCTTTGTATATTTTCAACATTTTGTTTAAACGATTGACGTGGCTTTGTTATGAAAGAGGAGAACCAGAGTGGGCCACGGGAACTGTTGTACTAGAATATCCCCTTGTTTTCAGTCCCACTTACAAGTTGTTTCAAGTAGCATCGCTCCCCCATGCCATGTTGCCTGGCGCGAGTAAGAGCAATGCCAGCGATTCGATGCCGCAGGCATTTCACAGCCCGAGCCAAGGAGGTTTGTGTTGTGGGGCGGTCGTAGAAATGAAATTATATGTTTCCTTAACTTGGCTGTGCTTAAAATCTGCGGTGGTATTTAGTTAGACATGGTTCAATTGTATCTCAAGAGGACTTGCAATGTTTTTACACCCTGAGCCAAGCTGGGATCCTGGGGTTTGCTTGTGCCCGGATTCAGGTATGCGGTCCCACGCGGATGGTTCGAACGAACTGGCACCGGTGCTGGAGAGCGTGGCTCATGCCTGTTTGTACCAACTGGTGGCTTCAACTCGGTCACTCGGCTCTTTTTTCGCTCTGAAGCCCCATAAGGATAAACAGGGACTTCGTGCACTGCTTGGGGTGACGGGAAGATACTGCCTGCGATGTTTGGCCTACTCTTGTGCATGGGCGCCGAAAGCGTGGCGGGGGGGGGACGTCCCCCAACTTTTTGGGTCAATCCTCATTAATGCTGCCAGGTACCGAATATGCTCAAAATTTGCCTCCCCTCGGTCAGCACCAGCCCGGGTCCGTCCCCCTGTAAAAACTCCGTGGCGGCGCCCCTGCTCTTGTGGATATGGACACTACTGATAATGAATAGAACGCCAAGAACATTGTTGCCGGGCCCCCATCGTGGGAGTCGGGTAATGAAATTTGTAAGCGCCGCCGTTAGCTTTTCCTCGTGCACCAGATTTCCCTGGGGACACCTTGTCTAGCTTTCATCTTTTCGAGGAAGCATTTTGAAGCGCGCTGAGGTCCCTAAATGTGAACAGGGGGGTGTGGTATGGGCGACATTAGTGCCGAATTCGTCGTGGAATGTGCCGGGGAATTGGCTGTGGCACTCACAATCTGCAACATGTCCGTTACAACTGGAACGGTCCCCATCAGGTGGAAACAAGCTAATGCAATTCTAATATTAAAAACGGCGACTAAAAGTCACCAAAGTATCGGTCTGGTTCCCTGTTACCTCATCTCACATCAATTTTAGAACGACTTGACGACGACTATCTCTTCCGGCCCGTTTCGCCGGCGCCGTGCGTTGAGCCGCTCAGTTTCGGACCTCATCGGCCATGCTTCTGAAGCCTTGCGACGGACCTAAGCCCAACATGGAAGGCTTTATTGGATGGATACCAGACAGACACCATATATACAGATTATTCGGCAGCATTTTAAAGAAACATTCACAAGTTGATCATTCATAAGCTAAGCGCAACGCGTGCAAAATTTTATTTTAAACTGGTTTGTCTCGTATGTGATTATAGGCGTGAGCGATGTGATAATAGTCGTCAGCAGTGTGCTAACGTAGTGCGTTCTCATCGGGAGTATTGCAGCGTGATCTGGACAGGTGCGGCCAAATCTCCGGCGTGCGAGTTGAACGGGTGCAGTGTGGGCTTCTTCTATGGCTAACTCTGCACACGTCAGACCGGGCTTATCACTGTCCTATGAGGCTTTCTTGCGACATTTTGGTGTAACTTTTCTTGTGTCTGGAAGAACTTAGCTGGGTCTGTTTTCCCTATGCAGTATATTCTCTGGAGAAATAGCCTGAAATGTTGAATAACTTTCCTCTACACGTGCCATCTCGATCAACTCCCACGCTTCACCTTTTCGCGGAGCTCCGTGGGCCGTGTCCGATACCCCGAATAATGAAGGCTTTTCATCTTTTTCAGGTTCCTGTACGTTTTTTTTGTTTGTAATATTTTGGTGAGTTTGAAGTCCGTGTTTTAGTATACGTTCAATCACCCCATGTACTTAATACCAATTAGTGTTACCAGGCTTTAGGTAATTTTAGACTATTCATTTTCTGTTTATTTTAATTTCTATTTAATCAGAATTGTTTCGCACTCAGTTTATACTGTTTATGTGATATTTTACAAATTCTTAGCGTTTGATTTTGCCTGTAAGTTGAGATGTCCGTTGGTGACCTAGACTTATAAATATACATTAAATGAATACATGTCTTCAAAATACACAAGTAATTGAGCTCATGTTCCAGATTGTGACTTTTGCGACTTGATATTAAAATAGGGAATTTGCGATTATGGAGTATTTTGGGTTTATTTTATAACGGCATAGGAAGTGTAGAATTCACTGCTAGTTTGAGTTATCGGATTATGTTATCCGTTCATTGAACTTCTTCGCTCATTCTATATTTTCCCATTTGGTTCCTTTCGGGAATTTTGCACAGAATCAAAACTTCGATCTCTGAGATTGAGAGTGGAGGACCTTTGGTGGTCAGAAACAGCACCCGTCGGTATAATCCCAACTGATCTTGTTCACTCGCCCCCAGACAATATTGAGCACACCCGAGGGTAGAGCTCACTTGCGTCCACGCTCCTGTGGAAACACCCAATTCCTCTTTTGCAGGCTGCAGAAAATAAGGGAGCTGTTGCATTCTGAAGGCGGGAACACTTTCCTGCGACGCGTTCACGTTGGCCGGTTGATGAAAGCGTCAAGATTTGCCTCCCGATACGGCAACATTCAGTCCCACGCAAAGTGCACGGATAACAGCAGCTACGATTCAGAAGCTTTCGCTTCTCGTCGACCGGAACCCTTTCACTTGTAGTGACGTTTCAGGTCATATTGCACACTGGTCTTTTTACGTCCAGTAATTGTTAGTTTGTGATTTTTTTGCATGTGTTAAATCTCTAGTAGTAGTGCTGACATCTGTAATAGATGCTGCATGCGGTTGTAATATTTCGAGCCCATAAACAAGGCGCTCCGAACAATGACAAACTGTGACGAACAGTCCTCTCTAGAGCGGAACGGTGGTGACGCAGTTTGGGCCACTCATGAAAACAAACAAACTAAAACTTACCCGCCTATCGTCTGCGCTATTAAATACCACTAGTTCAATATCCCCTGAGAGTTCGGTCTGAGAGCTGGGTGGTAGGTGTGCCGGCATCATCGACTCGGCCCGACCCATAACGGCCCAGTGCTTCAAGCTAGGAGTGTGCGGCCACGGACCGGCCGCACGAACCCATACATGTGAATGGACGGGGTTGGGTTAGCCTCGCGCCTGTGCGCCAATCACGCCACTGGCGCGGAGCTGACGCGGGCGCCGCCGCCTGAGAGGGCACGAGATGGATCGATAATTTCATAACCCGAGTTCCCGTCGTTGTTCTGCCTGTGACTTTGCGCTAGGATCCAGCGGCCCAGAAACGGGTTAGTTGTTTCAGAAAGGGCCCGTTCTGTCACTTGCTAGTTGTACATACCCCATACTAACTTTGTTGTTTTTATAGATTCCGAATGCAGATCTGTTTACCATGATCACAGAGAGCTACCATGATAGCCTAGAGCGCCCACAGACGGAGTCTTTAGAACGATGCGGGGTATAGCAGATAAACCAGCGGACCCGGCCCGTGAGAGCTGTACGAGGCGTGTGTGCTCTGGTCGCCGGTGTCTGACTCAGCGGCCCCCGTCCCAGCTGCACCGTCGTCTCGGACCCGCCAGCTCTGTCGGACACGTACCGCACGCCGGCACCGGCGGCGGTGGCGGCGCAGGTGCAGCCGTCGGGGGCGGCCCCGGTGTCACAGCAACACAGCGCGCTGACTCACTGCCGCCGTCCGCCCGCCCGCCCGCCGCGCCCCTGTCGTGCGTAGGCCGCCGCCGCTGCCATCTAGCGGCGGTGACGGCAACTACCCCGGGCGGCTGGTGACGGAGCGGGGAGTTCCGACGCGGTCGATGGCGGCCGTTGAAGCACATTGATGGCGACACGAATATCCTGCCTCCGATATGGCCAGCCGGGTGCCTGAAATGAATGGTTAGCTGCCCGGTTATTGGAACGGCTTGCCGGGGCGCGGCTTGGTTGAATCAGCGACGCGGAAGGCTGACGCAGCGGCAACCTGTCTAGACGTTATCGTTCTTGATGAGGATACGGAGTGACGGCGTGAAAATGACAGAGCCTGTTCAGTTTGCGCTCTCAAAATATCGTTTCCATAGATAGCGGAACAGTCGGCTTTTTGGCATCTTTCGGTAACGGTGCGGCGTCCCACCGAGCTATCCTTTGTCGGATGAACAGAAAAAATCGGTATTAATGACGTCAGAACGTCATCAGCGGCATCCTGCCGGTATCCCCTTGTGTGGGCGCTACCCACGCGACGCCGTTGCGATTCCGGGCTGGTGGTAGTCACGTGAAAGACGCTCCGTTGGCCTTGATTAGCGTCATGTAGCCCTGCTCCGATATTGGATTTCTATCAGGCGATCAAGCCAAAGATGTCAATCATCTACGTCGTCAGCGACGTAGTGAGCCTCAGAATAGCCCTGTCGTCAGACATGTCGTCATTTCATTATCTGTTGGCGCGCTCAGTGGCGGTCTCGATGGTGTATTTCAGGCGGGAGGTTAAGTCGTTCTACCGAAATACCACTAGTTGAATTGCTTTTACAACGGTATTTCTAACTCGGCTGAAAACTGTTAAAGTTGAACAGAACACTTTCAACTTTCTTAAAATTTTTGATGGATTAATTGTATACCCTAACACATTTTTTATGACCTTAGAATCCTAGCTTTGGCCGTTTTTTGACGTAAATATATTTGAATATGTTATATGCAGTCGAGTGAGAATTTATTGTTCTGCTCACCGTTTCTTTAGGAGCATATACCTTTTTGGCATACCAAAATTGGCTATGATTTTTTCGGCATGTTTCGTAAACGTATGTGTTCCATAATGTCTCATGTGTCGCTAATGACCAACTGCATCCGTGGTCTATTACGATATGGAAGGACAATTTGCCGGTTGGCTAGCTATAATATATTAAAGTATTCTCGATAAAATTTTCAGAAGAAGAAAAGTGATTTTCGGAAAATGAAAATTATTTTACATTTTTATATCATGAGGCTTAAAAATATGAAATTTTGTCGTGCTTTGTACTAACTGGGTTGCTCATGATCTACTATGGTCAATTAGTGTAAAAACGTCAGATTTCCTTCAGAGTAGAGAATATGAATTGTTGCCGCCCCGGTAGCTCAGTTGGTAGAGCGTTGGGCTCCGGCCCGCTGCTCAGACACATGCAGTGGCAGTGCATGTCCGGTTTTGGGATCGGTTCCCCTGAGACACTCCGGCGCTCAATGGTTTGCCCGACGTAGGTCGGCTGGCAACTGACTGAGAGGGTGACCTGAGCGGGGCGGCCGTCCCTGTGCTTTGTGGGACGTTAAACTTTGACTTCTAAATTAACCCTCCATTGAGGGAGTTGCTCGTTGGGGTGGTGGGGCCGGGGTCTCCGTGACAAGTCCCTTGATGACTTTAGTGAGACTCCGACTCCAGCAACCGTACAAGGAACAACTTGAACAAAATTTATAAGAAAAGAAAGATTCCACCCAAGGTTCAAGATTTGTCTCAGAGAAGCCAACCTGCACATTTCGGAAAGTTAATTGCCGCCAGGCACTAGAAAGACCGGAAGAGATGAAAATTTCGTGCACCGTGGTCGAAACAAGTAATATTTTGCAGCGTTTTGAAATTGTTGCAGGGTCAATTTTGTATCTTTCTTTAACGCGTAATTATTCTAAGCAAACGCGCCGGAAAATGTTCTCTGACTGGCTTTAAAATATGGACAAAATTTCAAACTTTTTCGTCAGATTAGGTTTCAGAACTGCCAATTTCAAGAAAATCTGAGGTTGGTCGTTGTTATTTTACACTTGCAGTTATCGTTAACAGAAAAACAGGGAAAGCATGGAGAAGGATTCGGGCGTCCACTTGAAGCCACCTCCTAGATGGTAATGAAAAATCGAACGGTTTCTATTCTAGGGATCTTATCGCTATAAACGGCACCTGACAACTCCACAAGGCCACTCTCCAGTCAAAAATAAGATTGCCGAGCTGGAATAAGAAACTCTGTATAAAGCTTATCTTTAAGCGGTTTATAATCGTACGATGCGAAAACCATTTAATAGAAAACGGCGTTCGGATCGGGCCATTACGAACCGCCGCCGTTGCCACTGGGGACCATCTGCCCCAACTGGGCCTAACTAGTATCGTTGGAGCGAGCCATCGCCTTAAGCGGTCCCGCGAGGCCGAGGCGCGAAGCGCAGGCGGAGGCTCGCCTGGAACAGTCGGAGATTGAATCGAACGACCCGAGCGCCATAGCCCCTCCTACAAAGGCTCACTTAAGCTGTCTGGTTTGGCGCGCTAATGTACTGAAGCGCTGGCTGTATTGGCCGCGCAGGACGCTCTATTCGGCAGAATGGCTCCGGTTCTGGCGCTGCCGAGCCGACTGACGTCGAAGGCGCTTCGGCGCGCCGTGCCTCCAATAATCGAAGCGCGCTAACGAAGCGGGGCTGTGCCACAGTGTGCGTGTTTGCTAACGCTCCCAGGCATGCTCATAATTATACGCATTGTATTCGCCTTCGTTGTGATTATGCCCTGGCTTTTCCTATGACCAGATATCGGTTTGACCAATTTCAAGTTAGTTAAGCGCTTTTTGTAAGGCATTCTGTGCACCACCAATTTCAAGTTCAAGTTCTGTGACCAATTTCAAGTTTCCTTCCAACTTTATGTATGTTCAACACACATTAGAGGACGACAGATTGTGTCATTTATGACATCAGTGCCCTTTTTCCGACGGCCCGAAGGCCTTGTGTTCTGTTCACAAGCGATACCACGGCTATGAACACCACACTCATGAAGTTCCTCCCCTTTCCTTCCACCCTAGTGCCATTTTCTTAAAGAATGGAAGTTTGATGTTGTTTCGGCAGTAGTCCATGTATCTATAAAGCATCTTATAGTCATCGTTCCTGTCCTCGGGAAGTGAGCTGTTTAGTGTAGGACGTTCAGAAGCCACGCCTAAATTCTAATCCCCATCATAATCATCATCACGGGATACCCTAAAGCCTCAGTAATCAGGATTTAGGACTGAGCAAAACATATCCTGTCCAGGGCCGGTCAGCGCCATATAATCAACACGATCTCTATCAGATCAAGCGCCCACACGCTCATAATTGTGCAACAATAGCGGACCTCTAGCTTCCTTCGCCAGTTCAGTTACTAGTACTGTAGCTCAGATACCGGTCTGTCAGACGGCTGCGCGCTCTACCCCACCCTGTCTGTTCGTGTCGGGCCGACGCGGCTGAGTTCGCTGGGCGGTGGCGGTGTGTGGTCAGCGAATGCCTGCGGCGGCCACCAATACGGCGCCGGCCGCCGCCCGAATACCAACACCGGCCGCCGAGAACAGGGCAATATCCGGCCCGCACCACTTCTGAACCGGCTGATACCCCTGCCGCGCGCGCGTGTGTTGCTGATCGCCCATCAGGAAAGGCCGGATTTACATCGGAGCGCGGCGTGCCGGCGTACGCTGGAACGAAACGATGATGTACGCCAGCCGCTGCGAAATCTGTTGTAAATTTGTAGGAATGGGAACAAGTTTTACTCGATTCTGAATATCTGGGCATCACCTGTTATTGGATTTTTAATATCTGTTGGTGATTCAATGCAGATACCACGGATACAACAGATCTACATTTGTAGAACATATTTCATGGGCTACGTGAGGATAGATGACTTATTGGATAGCATAAAAAATCTCGCTAAATCCCGGGTTGAAGTCCCGGCGGACTCTGAATAAGTCGATCAGACCCCTCAAACCCCTCCCAACAGGGTGTGAGTTGGTGACCGTATAACCTAGATTAGCTCATATTTTTCACTTTTGAATTAAGAAGAAGTGACAGCCAGGGGCGCCGCCACGGAACTTTTGCAGGGGGACGGACCCGGGCTGGTGCTAACCGGGGGAGGCGAATTTTGAGCATATTCGGTACCTGGCAGCATTAATGACGATGTACCCCAAAATTTTGGGGGAACGTCCCCCCGTTGGCCAACAGGGGGGACACGTCCCCCATCCCCCGCTTTCGGCGCCCATGGTGACAGCTTGGAATGCTGGTGAAAGAGTATCGAAATCTCACGGAAAGTGCGTTTTTGATTCCGCATTTCTTTCGACTTTAAGTCCTAAAAAAACCTGACAAAGTTAGGTATGCGAATAACTTCTAACCAATAGATCCGAAGCACTGCTGGCGTCAGGATGCTGAGCATCAGATTTGATGGACGAATTTTAGATGCGTGAACCCTACATTTCCGCAAAATATCTCGCTGAGTACCTCATCCGGCCATTTGAAGAGTAGGGACTGGTTTGTCTTTCCTGTCGCCCCTAGAAGTAGGCACTGGTTAGTGTTTCCTGGATACCCTAGAAGTCGGGACTGGTTAGTGTTTCCTGGCGACCCTAGAAGTCGGGACTGGTTAGTGTTTCCTGTCGCCCCTAGGAGTCGGAACTGGTTAGTGTTTCCTGGCGACCCTAGAAGTCGGGACTGGTTTGTGTTTCCTGTCGCCCCTCGGAGTAGGGTCTGTTTTGTGTCTTTCCTGTCGCCCCTAGGAGTAGGGTCTGGTTTGTGTTTTTCCTGTTGCCCCTAGGAGTCGGGTCTGGTTTTTGTCTTTCCTGTCACCCCTGGAAGTAGAGGCTGGTTTGTGGTGTTCTCGCCTAGCTGTGTTCTCTGCGATCAGAGACAACGAGCCAGTAGTGGATGAGACTGACCGGGGCGGCGACCGCGGAGGGTGTGACATTCCCGTCCAGACGATCGCGGACGCGTATTGGGCCGATATCCCCCGCGGGTGTGTGCGCGGGATTGCCTATCTCAGCCGGATTTGCCAGGGGTTTGATGTCCACCGACCCGACCCACGTATTTAAGACAGCTCCGCTGGCGATGTTGACTGCGTGCGGTCATTTCGTGTTAGCTCGTTGCCCGATGTTAATCAACGACCTAGATTGGTATCGCTTGTCTTCATCACTTGGTTCTGGGAATGGGTGCAGCTGTTTTTGTATTTGCTTGTGTAACTATTTTGCCCTCTACATAGATCTGCTCCAGTTATGGCCCTCTGAATGACCTTCATATCATGGACAGGGCTCATAGTGGGGCGGCGTATTCCAATGTTTGAAAGCTCACGGTGAGAAAAATCGATGTCGCTTCAAATAAATAAAGTGTGATTTCTATTGGAGTTACTGGAGGTCAAAGAACCTCCCTTGGAAATGGCGAGGAAATGGCCGTTATTGTCCATAGCTGCTAGCTCAATATACCTGTATAGACAACAAAGGCCCTGCCTGGATTATTTCGCCATAGACATTTGAATTATGTACAATACGCCCATGTCCGCATGGTGAGATTTGGGGGTTCAAGGGGTCAGGAACCCCATTTATTAAATCCTCCTATATGGCTTTTACAGGATTTTCGTTGCCCTGCCAGTGTTCCCCATCTAGGACCCTTCCCTCTCCTGGACCGAGCAGAGATCTCCAGCCCTGCATTTCGGCTGCCCTGGCCCAGTGCTTGGTCAAGATCGCCTGTTTACCTTTGTCATAACGTAAATCATTTGTCTCTCAAAGACGAGGCAAGTACAACCACGTAAACGTGAATTTATATCGGCATTGCTGGAGTTCTCTTCTCGATCCAGGGGTTCCTGGGTGGGTTAACGCTGGCGCAGCCATACAAGCCCTATCCAAAGCCTATAGGAGTCCCAAAATCCAGGGGGTCCTGACCCCCCAACCCCTGGGATTTCCACCCATGATATCTGGGTAGACTATGACAGTGTTGATTCCCTGCAGCCTTTTAACATCACTACAGACAATCTCTGGTGGGCTACATACCATCTGTATCGGGGGCGTGCGTTGCGCAATACGGAGAGGCCAGAGGCACGGGATAACACACGGGCAGTACCGATGGCACAGAAGTCACCTCTGCACGCAGGGGCACACAGACGCACACGTGCGCGCCCATACCGCTCAGCGGGCGGTCGTGGCATGGCGCCTTAACCCCGCAGCCCTTCGCTAAAGATCGACGGACTGGTGCCCGCTTGCAACATGTTGCCATAGCTACAACAGGTGCAGGTTACTCGCATAATAACGATTTGAGTAACAGGTCGCCAGGTAGTGTGTGCTTACCTTTTGTCCAAAGCCTGCATGAAACCCTGTTGACTGGTACAGTTAAGGCCCAGCTTAAAGCACAGCTTAACCTCGATGTCATAATTATTTCTCGGGCCTTAGTGTTTATATCCACAACAAATACCTACGCTGGAGGTACTCCTATATACATAATCGTGTGTGTTGCTTAGTAGGCATTCCGCACTAGCCTTAGCTAATGTTTTTTTGGGGTTGTTTTGTTCGTTTTTTTGGGTCATGTTGGTTTGCCTTGCAGATCACATCGGCTATGCACGGTGCCCATAATCCCGTACCGAGCCGGCGGCGGGGCCAAACACGCCACGTGGCGGGGAGGGGAGGGGCGTCGGTGCCGACACTGTGACACCGTCTCAGTAAGCACCATCGACCGCGGGGCCGCCGCTACTGGTGGCTACGGTCGCCACGCCGTGTTTTGGCGTGAGCGGGAGGCGTCAGGCTCCCGGACTGAGCCGCAGTGGAACTGCAGCCTGGACACTTCCTTGGCTCCTGGATACAATGACACACTCGTGTCTGGTTGGAAGTTGTTGCTTTGTGTGAATTGTGGTATCGTAGGGTGAGATAATATTTATGATTGTAGTAATACTGTTTTTATTTAGATGTGTGGAACTGGGAGCTAAAACCCGTTTTATATGGGTATTAATTTTATGTTACCGTTTTAGTCAGGTACCCATATACATTTCACACGTCCGAGCTTCGCTGTCGCCCCCTCCCCCTTCCACCCCTTTAATCAACAAAAACCCGGCGCAGGCCAAGTAAGCTCCGCAGGTGTCAGGGCTGAGATTTGCCGACCCACCTGAGCGGTGTCACCAGCGAGTGCAGCCCGCCACCCTGCCCAACGCGCCTGTCTACAGAAGGCCGTGGTCGGTCCCGGTCCCTGATCCTGCTAACCTTGTGTTATTATTGGTCGAAAATAGAAGTATCAATTAACAGCAACGACGATTTGTTTTTTCGGCCATATCCATATTTTTTTTACAAAATTCATAAGGATAAACGTGTTGTCATCGAGGTTAAACGTGTCTTCGCTTTTGGGGCGTCGGTTTGTCATTGGATGCGTTATCATGTAACATGGCAGGGGCGTAGCCAGGGGGGTGCGTCAGGGACAGCCCCCCCCCCAGAGGGCCCGAAGGCCCCCTCTGAGGACACGATTATGTAACAAGCAGGGCTATTTTTACCCATCGAGGCCCTTTTGGCGCTGTCGCAGGGACCCTTTTCAGGGTGCCGCCCCCCCCTGAGCGAAATCCTGGCTACGCCCCTGTACCATGGAGTCTTGATAATGACATATACGTATAATGGTGGATGTGGAATCCACATCCATCCACATTGTGGATACATCTGGTAGACAGTGAAAATGCACAACCGTTCTTTTTTAATCTAGTTTCAAACAAAGAGGGCGGGAGTTTGACGTTTTGCGAACCTTCGAAAGAATCAATGGCGGACCATTTGACAAGTTTGCCTCAAGCTTGCATCAAGGTTAATTCTGACCTGTTTTGGCTCGCTACCGTAACAATTTAAATTGGACAGACGGTTACTGGGATCATAGGCGGTAGGTGGACCTGGCCCCTTTTCCCTGCGCACGGTAACGTCGCTGTTACACACACATACGTGCATGTGAACACGTAACATTTTCTGACGTCCCTAACCGATACATTATTTTGCTAATTCATATAACTCGGAATGGTACGAGTCGATTTTAGGCTCAGGCTAGGTTGTGGGTTTATATATACTTTTGTGGGTGACCGGACACCCCCAATGAGTGACAAGGCAATGTTAAAATTCCCCACATTTATTTTCCTGTTTTTTTTCATTTTAAGGATTCCCTTTGATTTTAGCCAGCTTAACTGGCTTGTGTGTAAGCCAGTGTCCTGAAATTACTTTTCTGCAGAGTGTGGGATGTCAAAATTCAGGGAAAAAGAGGTCAAAATTACTTGAAAAAATAGGGGAAAAAGCAAATGTAGGATCAGAACATCTCGGAAAGCAAGAACATACACTAAAAATACATGTACTAAAACATCATATGCACGTGAAATACAAAAACAAATAAGGGATGACCAATATTGATATTAAAATTAACTGTATTAACAGAAGTTAAACCAACATGAGAAACCCACAAATCCAACTCGTGCCGAGTTCAGCATTTTTCTACAATAAAAGCATCAGAATTGTACAAGTGAATACATTAATAAGCCGCAAACCTACAGCATTAAGATGTAAATAAAGCAAAGTCTGGAATACCTACCTACCAAAACAATACCTTGGGTGAGGTAGGCCTTGCTTTAGAACCTTTAACAAGCTGAAATGTCTAAAAGGCAGGGAAAATTCCAAAACTTGTCCATTTGAACAAAATATTTTCAAACAAACTTATTTTCTAAATTATACCTACAACAGCGGGATTCACTCCCTCTGTTTTCACTTGCATTCATGGAGAAATTACAGCATGCAATCACACAATAAAAATACCTAGTCAAATGGCCCCCATGAAAATATTAACTTACCTTTACCCTAGTGTACAAAGTATGGCATTTTCGACGAGATCTCGTCGGTGCGAGTGCCCTTGGAGACAGGAGCGAGTGGTGCGAATTTTATCAACCTGGCGCGAATTTGCAAGACTGGTACGAGGAAGGTGACACTGAACCCCCCCCCAAAATGGCTCGATAGTTATGAAAACACAGGAAGGGGCCTTATAAAAAGTCCTTAACTAACTAATAAGAGAGGTAGCATTGCATCGTGTAGGTAGGAATGTGTGCGTTTTTCTCCCTGGTATATGGCAGATTGGTGCGAATTTTTTTAGGCTGGTGGTGCGATAATTTTGGATGGCTGGTGCGACTCGTTTGGCCTACTGCCATACTTTGCAGACTGGCCTTTACCCAGGTGCCTGGATTTCTCAAACTGGAATCATACTACCCTCATTGAAATAAATAATGAAAAATAGGTTGAGGTTCAGAATTACCCTGCTTAAGCCATAAGACATACCACACTGGCTACTTAAAACTTACCAACTCTCAAACGTACTTATGAGCTTTGATACCCTGCATACAATCCAGAAACGTACACAAACACCACGGTTTGGCAAACACTTATCTCAACTGCGGAAAATTAAGTTTCACAATGCTAGAAAGACATCTCGCGTCAAATTCAGGCCAGCCTGTCGACACCGGTTGCCAAGTACGGTTTTTCCAATGCGAGTAAACTGACCAGGCAGGCCCCTGAGCGTGAAAAGGATGTCGAAATTCTCCACCTTTAAATCACGCAGAGATTTGGCGTTTGTAATGGGAAAAACAAATTCTACCTTAATCTTTCGTTATTTTTCTAAAAACATCCTGAAATTCATCTAAATGTTTTGGCTGCCTTTGGAGATATTCCGAGAAATGCATAGAGGTGCAATTTTCATGATCCGTGAAGACTCCCTCTTTAGGTATTATTTCTTTAAAAACTGTAGAACAAATGTCCAATATTGGGATTATTTTATCAAACTAAGACAGCATAATTTCTAATTTCATATATGGTAAACCACAAAAACATCGTAAAACTAAAGCATTTCTCTTTAAAGACAAGGATGTCGAAATTATTTGACAATGCTTGCATTGTTCCACTCAAAATTTCGAGTGACGTGACCCAAAATATTGTTAAGCAATATTTTTTCCGAATGGAAAATATTCTCATTTCATATTTGGGGTACTCTCAAAAGTTTCTTTTGCACAAAAACTTCAAAAATAAATGTTACAATTCACCCTGACCCGTGCGATTTCTAAGGATGTCGAAATTCAGTCGTAAGAAGCTGACGTCATCAAACTATATATTACGTCAGAAGCACTACATTTCAAGGCTTTTGGCCTTGGCTAGTAGTAGCCTCCAAGAATGGTGTGGTGGCGCAACATGGTGACGATTGCTTGGTTTTCGAGCAATGTGAATGTCATGATGTCTCATACCAGTTTTAGCCTCAGGCAGTTTTAAGCATCAGTTTCGGCTAGCAAAATTACGAGCAATATTTCGGGTTATTAATTTGTCTCTGAACTTCAATTTTCCAATGGTACCGTGAGTCAGCGCTGCCGGTAGTCATTGCGTTTATTTTGAATTCAGCTATATGTTTAAGACGAAAGCGTATATCCCAAGCGTGTGAGGCGTGTGGGAGCCTTTGTTGTTGAAAGAGGAGAGAGAGAGAGGAGAGAAACGGCGAGGTTTAGTGTGGTTTATAATGTGGGGTATATTATTAGTAGTCGTACTTTATTAGTTCGCTAAGAGACGTGAGGGGTCGATGGCTGTCTTTATTTTCGTTATATGGTTGATTTAGCTTATTGCATCTCCGGGTCAGGCATTATCTTTCACATTCTGTGAGGTCTCAGTGTACTTGTGTACTTGTGAAGAAGCAAATGTTAGGAATATTCTCTTACAGGGTTTTGTCATTTTGAGCATTCATTGTAAAATGCTTGTGCTAGAATCCTTCAGTATTCAAACTTCCTTCTCTCCAAAGAGGAATGCTGTGTTCTATTTTGACATGGAATCAGTCCTAACGGGACTGTTTAAAGAATGCTGCATTCCGTATGACGGTAATAGGTTCGCAATGCTAGGGTTGCAGCATCTTTATCGAATGTTATGTTGGCTTGAGTTGCTGGTTTGGCCCTGCTTCCATTCCTCAACTTCTGAAACAAGGAAACTGATAATGCTGCATTTTTATTCATTTGGATCCATGCATATATTTGCGACAACAGCAACAAGCAATAAAAGACCATGCCAGTACATGTTAACACAAGGCTAAAATCCAGTGGGAGATGAAAATAAGGGAACACTAAAAAGCTGTCATTGAGGCCACCACTTCACAAGCTGATAATGCCGTAAGCAGATGATTCTGACGATTTTGTTTAGGATGTTAAAATTCAAGATTTAGGATGTCAAAATTGATCAAGTCTAGGCGTGGGTTTCCACGCAAAATTCCCAATTTCAGGACACTGGTGTAAGCTAAAACAATATAGTTTGGCCTATCCCTTTTGATATGGTGGTTATTTATATTTGGTCACATTTGGGCAAAATCGACGACCCTGGGCTCAGGACTAATTCAAGATTGTGCTGCAAAAACTGTATTTAAAATGATGTTCGACAACAGTAGTTGCTGCAAAATCAAGAAGCCGTGTGGATGACACAAATTTCCGTTTCCACCCCGGTCTACGCATGAAATGGCCAGAGGGCTTGTTCTCTCTCACCGGAGTTAGTAACGCATCGTCAGATCCGAAATGATGCCTCCAACTGGTCCATTTGGTTAGCTATGAACTCGACTGAAGCAATCTGGGATCACGCGACCATGGCGTGGATAATTTATACCAGGCAGGCTTCAGCCATATCGTGCCGACTCGGGTCCGCTCGTCACGGGGGTCCCGGCGTCTCAGGCGACCACTGAAGATGTTATGAGAAACTGGCCTGTGGAGGAGCTTTGACCCACCACCCTGATAATCATTTGAGACGATGTTTCCCTGTGGCTTTTGGCTTGCAAAAATAGCGTTTGTGTGCGACGGCGAAGGAAATGGCGAAGGCGCTCGTTGTTACGAGTCTCCCCGTCACCATGTTGTAGTCGGCTGACCATGCTCAGTGCAAGCAGGTCCGGGCTCGAATCGTGAAGGAAGTAACTTTAAATCGCACAAAATTGTAAACGTGGATTTTTAGCACACATTGTGTTTCACCTAGGTAACCGGTACATCCAGACGTCTGCCAGAATGGGGTCCTGGACTATACCCCTTCATTATTGATACTGATTAATGCGTGGTTAACGACCACTGCGTGGGGTTGATGAACCATGGAACTATTAATGGTCAAGCGAGCACTCATCAGTAGGGGTTTGCCGTTTGTATTTTCGAAAATGGTCATCGTGTTTTTGGACAGTTTGTGCTAGTGTCCCAAATCTCAGGGTGCTGAGTGGAGAGCGACACCCAGGCTAGCTGAGTTTTCCACTCACTTCTGGGTAATTTGTACTAAATTTTCTGCTCCCTCCTCTAAGTGGAGCTTCTTAGCACAATTCAATCATCCTGGTGTATAGTCTCAGAAAAAGTATAGAAGCAAGGGAATTTTGATGAAAAGATTTGTTCTTTAACTTTAAATCATGCCTTAGACATGGGTTTTTGTTGGTTCTTACAATATTGTATATTGTATAAACCATGTAATAATGTTAACTAATAAACCATACAATAATTTTCCACTCGCCGAGTATATTTTCCAGTTTGAATTTTATACTCAGCACCCTAGCCCGAACCAGTTTTGGGACATTTGTGCGAATATTATGTTGGGGGATGAATGGTTTAATGGATAGCATCAAAATCTCCTAAGCCACCGGTCCGGGGTTCAAGTCTCGGCGGAGCCTCTGAATAAGTCGATCTGATACCCTAAATTCCTCCCAAAAGATTGAGGGTTGGTGATGCTGTACAATCTTGGCAGTTGGTGCGTCGTTAAGCCCAAACAATTATTATCGGTTAAAGTTTGCATTTTTAATTCCCAGTACGCTTTCGACAAAGTCACGCTCGCTGGTTTTGGTCCTTAGCAGGTGTTTCAACCTAACCTAAAACGTTTTCTTTTGTTATTTCAGGCGGTGGAATCACTATTTTATTCAGTGCCTTATGTTTGTCTGCAGAAGACCTTCCAGAAACCTGTAAAATTAGCTGAACTTGTTAACGATGTCGAAATCGGATGAACGGCCTTGTAAACGTTTGTATTCTCTTACCGATAATTATTTGTAAAAATATTATTTTTTTTGCTAGTGAAAATAGTGCAGGCATCCTGTGCCATTATTACTTCCAATTCAGCGATGCTGCTGAGTTAAGGAGAACTTACTTTGATACTGACAGAGGCAATATTTGCCGGAGGGGCGGGTTATTTCTAGCTTTGGGCTACTGCCGGAATGACAGTCATGTCCCACGCTTGGCCGCTCTATCTGTGTGGTCCGTGGTTTGATAAAGCGCTGGTTGACCCGGATACAGCATGCATGGCAGCCTGGGGGAGCTGATATGCCCAGGATGAGGCGCTCGAGCTGTTCAAAGCTCTGGGTTCCGACGGGCTGTCGACTGGACTTTTGTCGACTAAGGCCGATGGGGTGTTCCAGAAGCGCAACGGTAATTTAGCACCAGGGTTTGATAGCTTGAGTCTATGGTTGACGCTCTGAATGTTAACGTGGAAAGAGAGAGAGAGAGAGAGAGAGAGAGAGAGAGAGAGAGAGAGAGAGAGAGAGAGAGAGAGAGAGAGAGAGAGAGAGAGAGAGAGAGAGAGAGAGAGAGAGAGAGAGAGAGAGAGAGAGAGAGAGAGAGAGAGAGAGAGAGAGAGAGAGAGAGAGAGAGAGAGAGAGAGAGAGAGAGAGAGAGAGAGAGAGAGAGAGAGAGAGAGAGAGGGAGAGGGAGAGGGAGAGGGAGAGGAGAGGGAGAGGGAGAGGGAGAGGGAGGGGGAGGAGAGGGAGAGGGAGGGGAGGGGGGGGGAGAGGGAGGGGAGAGGGAGAGGGAGAGGGGGGAGAGGGGAGGAGAGGAGAGGGGGGAGGGGAGAGGGGAGAGGGAGAGGGGGGGAGGGAGAGGGAGGGGGGGGGGGGGGAGAGGAGGGGAGAGGGGAGGAGAGGGGAGGGAGAGGGAGAGGGAGAGGGGGGAGGGGGGAGGGAGAGGGAGAGGGAGAGGGAGAGGGAGAGGGAGAGGGAGAGGGAGAGGGAGAGGAGAGGAGAGGGAGAGAGAGAGGGAGAGGAGAGGGAGAGAGAGAGAGAGAGAGAGAGAGAGAGAGAGAGAGAGAGAGAGAGAGAGAGAGAGAGAGAGAGAGAGAGAGAGAGAGAGAGAGAGAGAGAGAGAGAGAGAGAGAGAGAGAGAGAGAGAGAGAGAGAGAGAGAGAGAGAGAGAGAGAGAGAGAGAGAGAGAGAGAGAGAGAGAGAGAGAGAGAGAGAGAGAGAGAGAGAGAGAGAGAGAGAGAGAGAGAGAGAGAGAGAGAGAGAGAGAGAGAGAGAGAGAGAGAGAGAGAGAGAGAGAGAGAGAGAGAGAGAGAGAGAGAGAGAGAGAGAGAGAGAGAGAGAGAGAGAGAGCAGGCATAATTTTTGTACACTTCTGGGAGTGGGGTTTTTCTCACTGAGCTCTGTCCGATGAAGACAGAACGATGAAAGTTTACCCCAATGTCATTAAGCCTGTTGCTAATCATGACCGATCGTTGAATGCTTGTAGGATTTTTCTTCTTTTCACCGGTCACTCATTCCTTGAAATCAGGGAATGCGTAATGCCGCTGGGATCTATGACACCATGACACGTCAAACACGCTATCTATCATGAAATCAGAATCAGGCTCCAGCTCGACTTTTACGCCTAAAACACTTGCCTCCGGATTCAGTAGTCATATTTTCTCCTCATTGTTACTCGTGAGCAATTTTGGAGAGTGATATCCGAACTTTTCTGATAGAAAAGGGCTCTGCCGCAGATGCTGGCGGGCCGCACCACCCGGCTTTACAGCGGGCCCAGACAGAGCCAATAACCTGGTGTGATGTGCTGCGCTGACGTCACTGGTCCCACCTGACGTCACTGGCGGTGCCCAGGGATCGCTGCGGTGGATTTTACGGTCGTTTCATTCAGTTGAGCACTGGCGAATACGCTCGTAACGTATTGGGTGCCGCCGAGTCTTGGGAAATGCGAAATACCTTCCTGAGCAAGTGAGAGATTATGACACTTGTTCTTTTCCTAATACAATGCAGGAATCTTATTTCGATATGTGCTGACTTCGAGCAAGGTGAATCCTCACGTTAGCCTTATTGTTACTGCCGCTTCATTCTGGCGGGATAGCGGGATAACTCTTTATCAATTTGTCTAAACTCTGAAAATATTCAGACGGAAAGTGTGGTCAGGCTGCGTGATCTCGTCCTTTGGGCTCTGTTTTTCTCTGATGAATTCCCCCCCGTTTATTGGACAATATATTAGACGGCTGAATAATGACGGTATGTTCGATCTCAGTGTTCTCTCCAGTGGCCAGCATAAGCCGCGGCCGTAGCACATACACTTATTCGCCGATTATGACACTGTAATTCATACACTTATCGCCGAAAACTATGCTCTTCGGCGCAAGTAAAATGTCTGAAAAGATGTAACCATTTAAAAAAAGGAGCTATTACAGTGAGGGTGAGTGAATTCGAGGCTTTAGTTCTTTCAGATAAGCTGAATAGACACTTGTACAAGCTGAATAGATAAAATTCTCGGAAGAGCAGTGTTTTTCAAAAGCGCTCAGTTGGCAGTCCGGCACCGGTTCCAAAATGAACTGGGAGGAAATTGAACAAGGAACGTCACCGTAGTTCTAGTTACTGCACTCTTTATTTGCCAAGCGTCTTCATATCAATGCTGAATAAGATAAACCCATGTTAAGCTTACTGTGCAGTGACATTGGGACATGGTATCATAATGGGAAATGCGGTATGATATGATATATATATATATATATATATATATATATATATATATATATATATATATATATATATATATATATATATATATATTTTATTCAAACAAAACCCATGGATATTTATCAAGTGGTATCGTTAAGCTCATATACATACGAATCCAGGGGAGAGGTACTTGCCCCATCGAGTCTCGGGGCCCCCTGAATGGTCACAGCGCCCCCCCTCGAAGGTCGCTTCCCATCCTTCCCCCGAAATACGAGTATCGATGCCCCCACGATATGATTTGACACCCACCTGATGGGTTTTACCGTCCAAAAGTAGCGCCTCCTACTCCGGATGGCGCCCCTCGACCATGCGTTCCCATGTGTAGCCAATTCTGGATGCGCCTATGTTTAAGCTTGCTTGCTGAAGTAAGGCGAGGCAAGCTTTTCTTACATAACTTTCATATCGGGTCCAAGCCCAGATGCTGGTCAGGAGGGGGCGGCTCTTGCCGACGTTGTAAAATGGTGATGGAAGTGTCCCCTGTCCAGAATATAGGTACAAAGTCGGCCACGAGTTCTGGGTGGGGGCCAACCAGCGCTAGAGTGCCGGGGAGGGTGGTGAGATTGCGATCGTGACGGGGGTTTATTGAGGGGTTTGGGGTTGCATATTGTACTTTGCGCGAGTTTTTTCGCCCATCCTTGAGCGCCCAAAAGCATTAGCCTCTCCACCGGACAAAAGATTAGGGGGAAGCAGTGGATCTTTTACTTCTTGCTGGCAGAACACTACGCACCCTAAACTTATTGGACCATCATTACTTTTTACCCATGTTGCGGATCAAATAACCATGCTTAGATCGATATTTCTGGACGAGAAGAGAGGAGGATCTGTGCCCTCCTTCCCGTAGTGCCACCCCTGCTTAAAAGGACCCTGAGGAGAAAGGTGCACCTCTTTGCACTCTTGCCCTACGTCCCCGACTGTATATTATCTTGCATTCGGTAATGGGGCCGGGCGAATCACTTACGTGAGCCAGATTAGTTGTTGAAAAATTTTGAGACTCAATCAAACACAGGAATACATGGTTGTGCACGGCATATTTTAAGGAATTGAGACTGTTGGGCATTCGGCTGAAAAGGGCATGAATTCCCACCAAAAGGGCACTCCTAGAGCATTAAATGACGGGTGACTGGCGGTCACTGGGCCGTTCAGGGCAGTTCACTGGTGGGCATAGCATGGGGGACTGGTGGGCAAAATGCCCACCACTTTGTAGCTTAAAACATGCCCTGTGGTGGTGTGTTTTGAGCAGAGCTCCAGCTGTTCCTGCAATCTTCCCAGCAGCTCTGCCGGGTCGCTTCTAAGTGTGTATAGGAGTTATGGGGCGCTCCAGCTGCTGCTGATGTGCTGGGCCCGGTCGTTCTAGTCGTGTTTTGTTTAATACTCATGCCATTTTGCTGGTGCAGCCGACACAGACCCTATCGGGGTGACATTTAACACAGTTTCTCCTCTGTTACAGTCGCTGGAAAGCACCCGGCGAATGCTCTCACTATGCGAGGAGGTAAGTGGCCTGATCCCTCCATGATCTTGTTGGTGGATTGATTTGCAAGGGGTGGATACACTTCCCCGAAATGGAGCGAATCGGGGGATCTACGTGC
Organism: Lepas anatifera; assembly: GCA_034440635.1. NCBI lineage: Eukaryota > Metazoa > Arthropoda > Thecostraca > Lepadidae > Lepas > Lepas anatifera. Next base: position 664,676 of record JAOTON010000341.1, read on the forward strand.
TAGTGTTGTCTGTTATCCAAGGACGTGTTTGTGTGCTGTTCTAAGTGTAGCTGTTTCCCCTCAGAGCGTGTTTGTGTTCTGTGATGGTAAGTGCGGATGTCAGTGTGCTGTCTTGCTGTTTGCCAGTTGTTCAGCCGGTGGTCAGTAGGGTTGTGTTCAATGGGTTAGGTGAGGAGCTGCTTTATGCGTGTCTGTGGCGCCGTGGCATCATCGCCTTGTTGGGAGTGACTCGTCAGATGTTCTCGCTCCTACCCGGATTTTCCAGGAATCTTCCTATTACGTTTTCTTTTTCATTTATTTTACACCTATTTTTTTAAAGAATGTGATGTGCGAATTACGAGATCTGCTCACCAGACTTTTAAGGTATGCATAGTCATAGTGCTTTATTGAGATCTTCATTACATGACTTTTCAGCCCTCGCGTACATTATAATGTATGAAAGGGAACACCACGGTTTAAAAAGTTCAAGGAACTAAGTAGCTAAAACGTAAGACGTGTACCAGCACTAGAAACCACACGTTCCCGTTAATGTTCGTCAGTTCTTCAATGCATCAGTAAAGTTGGTATCATTCCGAACTCTTGTCAATAGTTAAAGCCCACGCTGGGAAAGCGTTGTCCGTGTTGATTCACTCTGATTTGTTTTATCTCCGCGGGGCGACTCTGCTCGCTCCTGCTTCTCTGCGCCGGAGTTTTTTTCGGCGGCGCCGTGGTTTCCCTCGGCCGCCTTCCGTCCGCTGTCCCGTCCTGTTTGCGCTGCCCGTTTCTACCGCTGGCCGCCGCACATCGATTTCGACGGCGCCGCCGCTCCCGACGAGGGCAGGGCCCGGGCCGACGATGGGGGGCGGGGCCAGCAACCCCTGCCTCATCAGCCAGCCGAGGCGGGGGCGAAACCCACCGCCCGCGCCGCTGGCCCTCCGCCGGCTCTCTCCAGGGCAGCGGCCAGTGGCCTGCATTGTTTATCTTTATCGGCTATGTCTAATGGTCCATCGAATGCCCGGGTGTACATTTTAGACAATGACACGAAAGGCCAGGGGTCGTCTGAACACCTTGTGTCAATGGCTACTGGTGGTTGGAGAGGGCTGAGGGTCGGCACCGGCATACATTGAGGTCGAAACTGAGAATAACCCAGTCCTCTGGAATGAAATTGTTCAGTATTTTAATCCAAGCACATACAGGTTTTATTGCTGGAAAACCAGAATTTTGTTCGCCTGCGTTTTTTACGCCTAACGAAAAAGAGAGTAAGGCTGAATTGAAAAGAGTTGTCCGGTGCACGTCGCATACTGTCAGAGACGCCCGCTCTAACAGCGGAGACAAAGTGGCTGTGCTGAAGTCGACGCAGAACTGGAAACGAGATGCGTTATGGATCGGCAACGCTTCTGCCAGAATGCCCCCGAGCTAAACACGATTCCAGCGTGTCGAATTTGTCACTGTTGGATTGTTCGTTTTAGCTGCAAAATCCGTTTATGTAGGTAATTAATTTTTACATTTATTTTGTCACCCTGGATGGAGTCGTACCCTCGATTGACGCGACAGCCCAGATTTTAATGCATTGGTATTCTTTACTTTACATTATTGTTTGGTCGCCATTGTTAGCTAACAGCACGCTGCAAGTTAGATTTCCGAGAGTTTGGTCTGTTAACACGCGCATTGACGGGGGCGGGTACTCGCCCCCTCGGGTTTTTCAAAGATAGTAGAAAAACGGCGGCGCGTAGCGCCGCCGAACTTGGTATACCTTTTCCCTCATCATTTTTACAACTTCTGTGAAAATTTTAAGGTTAGGTCATCTCAGGTCAGGTCACCAGTACAGGTCAAGTGACCCGACCTCAAAAAAGTTTAAGATAGCATAAGTCGAAGCAGGGTGAACTTATCCGATTGAAACTCATATCACATAATGGCCCTACCGAGTTCTCTAAAATATGTTCCGGTATTTTTTATATCGATGACCTAAGGTCAGGTACGACGCATGACCTCTCCTTTGGAAATACATGGGAAAAATGGTTTTTACGGAATAACTCAGTAACGGATGGTGATAGAGCATTTATGTTAGCTGCATTAGACTCGCCTGGGCTTTGCGGTTCTAATGATATGAATTTTATATAATTTGACCCTGACCTGACCTCAGGTCAGGTCAAATCCTTGATTTGACCTAGCAAGGTCAAATTATATATCATTCGATTCGGCTTGCTAAGAGGATTCATACAGTTCAAGTCGTTTTGCTCTATCTTTACTTGTTCAGATGTACTGCTCGAAAAACTGAATTTTACATGTTATCCCTATGACGGGCATGTTTTGACCTCTCGTGACCTTAAATGTGACCTGACAAAAAAATGGTTCAAATGTTTTCGATGGAGAAGTGGATGGGCAGCCCAACGCCGTTTACCGTTTTCGCTACCTACCGTGGTTCTCGAGATCTTAGGGGGGCGGGTACCCGCCCCCGTCAATGCGAAGGTGGCTCAGACCCCCGTCAATGCGCGTGTTAAGTCTCCCTCTAGCACTCACGAGTGTAATTATGTAATTGCGGATTTCGCTGGCTTGCAATTTTCTTGATTTGCGGATGGATTTACCGGGATTTAGCCAGAGAGGTTTCTGTATAACTTCTGAAGATCAAACAAAACACACAAACAGCTCTCTCTCTCGCTCCCTCGCTCTCTCGCTTTCTCGCTCTCTCGCTTTCTCGCTTTCTCGCTCTCTCGCTCTCGCGCTCTCTCGCTCTCTCTCTTCTCTCTCTCTTTCTTTTTCTTTCTCTCTTTCTCTCTCTCTCTCTTTCTTTCTCTCTCTCTCTCACTCTCTCTCCTCATGCCCTTGTTCTTTCAGGATGATAGTTTTGTTGTTTTTCATTGAAGCTCGCTAACCTAAAGCCTATGTTTTATCGCGGCACTGGTCCCTCCTTGGTCGCCTCTCATCTTGCATAAACCCTTCACTAAGTGGTCAGCAGACAATTTGACGACTCTTTGCTGTCAAGATTCGTCAGTCTTTGTTAGTAAAGTATACACACCCGCATGGGTCTTCACTTTGTTTGGGCTATATGTTTGCTACCCACTGAGTACGTTTTGAACTGTTGTGCATTCAGATATGCATTGGATCATGGCATCCGTTTGTTGTATGATTATTATACATGGCCTTAGGAGCCCTCAGTCAGCCATCTGGGAAATTGCGGGGCGGACTCATATGCTTCAGAACCAAGACATTTACCGAGCAGAATTGAAGGCGCAACTGTGTACGCGCTTGATCTGCATTTCCTTGAATTGCCCATCTTTAATCAGTCTTGTTATGTCCTCCTTTATCGACAAACTTCAAGCTGTGCCACTGGCTTCGAGTGTTCAGTCTTAGCCGGGGTTTCGCTGGCACAGCCCGGTGTAAGCTGGCACTCAGCACAGATGTTGCCTGATAAGGGTTCCGGCCCACTGCCGCCAACTGGCGAATACTGGTCTGTATTTCCACACTTCTGTTCTTGGCTGGACCTCGCAGGTTGTCGCTGCAAAATGTAGATCAACGCAGCTTTTGCGCTGGAAATGCGTAACTCACGCCGTTGTAAGGACGACTCGGTCTTTTATTTGTACCGCAGTTTGAACTCCTCAGCCTGTGTTTTTGAATCCTGGTGTGATGCGCTTCAAGACCAAAACAGTCACGTAGACTCTCAGGGTGCGCTCTGTAACGTTTTTGTTCTATGCTAAATCATTGAGGGACTTTCTGGGACATTCGCAAGTGTCTTTAAGTACTAGGATACACTTCAGACGCATGCCGACCTTCCAGAGATCAGCTGCAGGCACAAGTATTCGCCGTTGAGCTACTGTCGGCTCTTTGCATATTCCAGTATTTCTGACTTTCCAACTGTGTTTATGCCAGTCACGCCAGTTCAACTCCAGCAACCTCCACTTGTCCAAGCTCACGCCTCCCACGGAAACGGTGATTAGTCTCGTTTAGTCCCAGCTTGCCCTCAGGAGTCCGCCCCCGCGCGCTGGGTGCGGCCGGCCCCTGCCGCCAGCTGGCGGGGTGACCGTGTTCCGCCCCGCCCGCTCCGCCCAGACGCCGCTGCCGCCCATCGATCGCCGGCGGCCGCCGCTCTCCGGCCCCGTCGCGGCCTGCTGTCTCCTCCCGTAGCTGTTCCTCTCCATGAACGCCAGCGGCTGCTGTCCGGCCCCGTCGTGGCCGGCTGTCTCCTCCCGTAGCTGTTCCTCTCCGTCGCGGCCTGCTGTCTCCTCCCGTAGCTGTTCCTCTCCGTCGCGGCCTGCTGTCTCCTCCCGTAGCTGTTCCTCTCCGTCGTGGCCTGCTGTCTCCTCCCGTAGCTGTTCCTCTCCATGAACGCCAGCGGCTGCTGTCCGGCCCCGTCGCGGCCCGCTGCCTCCTCCCGTAGCTGTTCCTCTCCGTCGCGGCCTGCTGTCTCCTCCGTGGCAGTTCCTCTCCTCTCCGTCGCGGCCTGCTGTCTCCTCCTGTGGCTGTTCCTCTCCGTCGCGGCCTGCTGTCTCCTCCCGTGGCAGTTCCTGTCATCTCCGTCGCGGCCTGCTGTCTCCTCCCGTGGCAGTTTCTCTCCGTTGCGGCCTGCTGTCTCCTCCCGTGGCTGTTCCTCTCCATGAACGCCAGTGGCTGCTGTCCGGCCCCGTCGCGGCCGGCCGTCTCCTCCGTAGCTGTTCCTCTCCGTCGTGGCCTGCTGTTTCCTCCCGTGGTGGCTGTTCCTCTCCGTCGCGGCCGGCTGTCTCCTCCTGTGGCTGTTCCTCTCCGTCGTGGCCTGCTGTTTCCGATCGTGGTGGCTGTTCCTCTCCGTCGCGGCCGGCTGTCTCCTCCTGTGGCTGTTCCTCTCCGTCGCGGCCTGCTGTCTTCTCCCGTGGATGTTCCTCTCCGTCGCGGCCTGCTGTCTCCTCCCGTGGCTGTTCCTCTCCGTCGCGGCGCGCCGTCTCCTCCCGTAGCTATTCCTATCCGTCGCGGCCTGCTGTCTTCTCCCGTGTCTGTTCCTCTCCGTCGCGGCCTGCTGTCTCCCCCCGTGGCTGTTCCTCTCCTTCGCGGCGCGCCGTCTCCTCCGTAGCTGTTCCTCTCCGTCGCGGCCTGCTGTCTCCTCCCGTAGCTGTTCCTCTCCGTCGTGACCTGCTGTCTCCTCCCGTAGCTGTTCCTCTCCGTCGCGGCCTGCTGTCTCCTCCCGTGGCTTTCCTCTCCGTCGCGGCGCGCCGTCTCCTCCCGTAGCTGTTCCTCTCCGTCGCGGCCTGCTGTCTCCTCCCGTGGCTTTCCTCTCCGTCGCGGCGCGCCGTCTCCTCCCGTAGCTGTTCCTCTCCGTCGCGGCCTGCGGTCTCCTCCATGGCAGTTCCTCTCCGTCAACGGCGGCCGCCGCTGTCCGGCCCCGTCGCGGCCTGCTGTCTCCTCCTGTGGCAGTTCCTCTCTGTCGCGGCCTGCTGTCTCCTCCCGTGGCAGTTTCTACGCCGGCCGCCGATGTCCGACTCCGTCGCCCACGCCACGTCCTTCACGGCACGCCACCTCCTGAGGCGGCGAGGAATGAGCGTGTGAAGCTGTAGGGGCAGATCCTCCACGGCAGTGCTACCTCCGCAGCGCGCGGGGGTGGATGCGCTGGAGTAGCAGAAAGCCCTTCCTTTCTCGAATCTTAAACTAAAGAGGGCACACTGCTCTCTCTCCATTTACGTACCTACTGTCTTTTAAAGCCAAATCTAGATGGCCTTTTCACTCCTTGCTTGGAGGCTGCCGCGGCTTGATGCCCCCTCCCCCTCCGCTGTGTCCTGCCATTCATTGTGCCGGAAACACCCGGCTGCGTGGTTGTTGTGCAATCACAACGCTGCTGTCGTGGGCCCGTGTTGAACTCATAACCATAAAACGTCGCCTTCATGAACTCGCTTGGCTCGTTGGTCAAATGAAAGCCTGGGTCAGCCGCTTCCAAACGATGGAGCTCTTATGGAGCTGGGGTAGCAAGGACTCTTGTAAGCAGAACCATACACGTCACCTTTCAACGACTCTGCTGCAGCATCCATTGTTTAATACCGACTGATCGATGGCTCCTGCCCCTTTAGAAGGCTGCCTGACAACTGAATACATTTTTTATCTTTGCATTTTTCTCATTTCTTTCTCTTTTCTTGTTTTACTTGGGACAAAGGAATTAAAACATTTTTTCGGAGTCGGAGAGTTAGAATAACTCAACTCATTGTGACATTTTTCAGAAATCGAAAGTTGCGCTCTTTTTACCAGACGCTTTTATTCCCCTTCTCGCCCGATAACCTTAATGAGGGGACCACAAAGGTCTTCAGCGAAGGATCCAACATCCTGTGCGGATAAAGGTGCAAATGTGCTGCAGCTGGCAACTAGAAGGGCACTGAGCCCCATCGGAGGAAAATTAGAAGGGCCGGAGCCAATAGGGGAGGCTGGGACAGAAAGTATTCTGTTAATGCATACCCCCGATTTGCCTGTTTTGAAGGATGAATACCTATCTGCGAATGGAGCACTCATTGCCCTGCGCTGGGTCATAGCGCTTGGAAGTTTAACTATAAACTACTGCTGGCGGATCTTTTGAAGCAAGATTCAACATGTCAAATCCTTCGAGACGTGCCCGCTGACATTTCCACGATGTACGTATTTAAGAACCTTTTTACCGTGATGGACATCAAATGACTGTTGGAACCTAGAAAATCACTTTTTCGAAAAAATTGAGCTTATCTCCTAGCTTCTGCATTTATTAAGAGTCATAGTGGTCGAAATCAGTTGTTAACATATTCGAGCGGTACATTACGAAATGAATAATGCCATTGTTAATCAGCCATCACATATTTTGAATGATGGGGCTATTGCGACCTTCAGCTGCTGAAATTGAGGCATGCTGAGGCTGCTGGAAACGACTGGTCTGGGTAGTTGCTCCTTATTTTCCTTAGGGGGTTTCAATGGTCCTCTCCTTTAGATTTTGAGAGGCCCGGATTATATTGCTTCATAACTCCCCCTGATTGGGTTTGCGCTGTACCGGCTCTCATTTTAGGATGCTTGCTCTGGTAATCATGTGTACCCTCTTTGCTAATTTCGGCAACTTACGTTTTGACCAGACTTTCATGTGTATAGTACCAGCATTATTTCAAGACTGGTCATCTACTTTGTTCTACAAATTACTTTCGGGTCAGTTCAGGACCACTTCCAGTTCTTGTTATGTGTGCCAGGCTCGTTAGTTCCTTTGAAAGCCTTCTGATTCCGCCTAAGAACAAGTTGGAAACTTTCCTGTTGCGGTGCTTCACAAATTGTGGTGGCAGCTTTATTTTGAGACACGCTATTTTTAGTCTCGCAGGTCCGTTAACCTGTTTGTTAGCTGTGAGCTAGAGGCGCCATCGATCGTTGAGTAGCAGAGCAAAGGGACCACGCGTCTTTGCATACGTGGATCCAGGGTATAAAGAGGCACAGTCGCTACCCCAGTCGGGTATCGGCGACGCCAATCTGCTCCCGCTGAACGACGGCGGCGCCGCCTCAGACCTCGCGTCCTTTTCCTCACCGTCCAGCTGGAGGTGTGAGTTGCAGTGCCTCCGCCCTGGGATCTGGCGCTCCCTGACTCAATCACGCCGCCGAAACGCAGTGTTCTTTGTGTACATTTGGTGTCTCCTCCCGAGGTGCACATCCATAGAAGGTCTTGAATGCACTCATGCGACCCCAAAGGTAGCGTCCATTCGGACGTTACCTTTACTATAGAAAAGTCGATTTACTTTCAAACTTGCCCCCTCTTTTTATGGGTCGCGCTGTAGTATAGTGGTTAGCGTGCTCGCTTTCCACCCGGCGGACCCGGGTTCAAGGCCCGGTGGGGTCTGCGAGCAAGGAGAAATCTGGCTTGCCCGGATAGTAATAATTGTTGGGTTTTAACTACGCACCAACTGCCAAGTCTATGCGGCGTCTCTCACCCTGTTGGGAAGGATTTGGGGCATCAGATCATCTTATTCAGGGGCTCCGTCGGAACTTAAGCCAAGGACAGGAATCCAGAAGACAGGAATGCTATCCACTAAGCCACCCATCCCCAATTTGGCTCCCCGGAAACTTTTTTAATAGGGACAGAGTTTGCGGTGTCATATCATCTTTGTATTTCATCCTTCGGTAAGTCCCACAAATTGATTAATTATGTATCCTTATCTTTTGTTAGTTGATGCCCTATTTCAGCAATGGTTTTATCTGTTTTTATTTCTAGAAATAATAGTAGAGGATCTTCAGCAAGCTTTGCAATGACAAAGCTTGCCATTTCAAAAACAAATATGTTCAAGTATGGAGTTTGTCCTAAAAGGTATTACTTGTATAAATCGAAAGCTTGCAAACTTAATGCACTATTCGTTTGATTTCACCTTAATAATTATAAAAACACGGTGTCAATTATCTCGCCTTATGTCCGGGTACGAATGGTCTTACCATCCCTGCTCAAATTTATCCATTTATGCATCTGCTACTAGTGCACGCATATTTTTCCCTTCGCTCATCTACGTGTCAACGAAGGCAGGGTGCGTGGGCAGAAGCCTATTTTGGCGGAAAGGTGAGAAGCCGGAAGCTAAAGGTCATTCCTTTCATCGCTCCAAGCAAAGGTCACGCTCAGCCAGGCAATCATTGTTGCAGGCGGCACCCAGTGTCATGTTCTCGCCAGAGCCGCGCCGTCTGGAATATTGAATCGCTCGTTATCCGCTGCTTACATCCACTGGTCACTGACCTCCCCGCGCCAAACGAAGGCTTCGTTAGCGTCGCAGTTCACCGGGGTCGCTGGTCTTGCAGCAAACATGCTATTTTCGGTTGCACCTGCTCGCTGTGGGAAGGGCAGGCGGCGATGTGCTTTCATCGAAGTTTGGCCGATTTACAAGAGGATTCAAGTTCGAAGTGCATTGCTCTGGATAAGTTGCTGAGCCTTGTCTCTCAGCTTTCTTTGCCAAAAGATACCCACAGAAGCTGGTCTGAAGCGGATCAAGAGGTAGGAAAGGGCTGTGGAATCCAATTTATGAGAAAAGTGATTTGAGGACGATGTTTTGCTTCACGGACTTATCGATTCTTCCACCTGCCCTGCCCCCGTCTTCGAGCATCTGCGGTCATTCTGATTTTTTTCAAGGACCTGCGGGTCTATATACATAATTCACAATCTTCTATTATAATCTTTTTGGATGCAGTCCTGGATGCAGAGCCAATGTTTCTGGTGTTATGCGCACTATTAGGTGCGAGGGGATAGAAGACGAGCATAAGCCACGACATCGATTGTTGCGGCACGTTTTGGATTGAATTGTGGTGCGCGCGCTTCTAAATTGCATTCCGTCTGACGGGTATGAAACTAAAAAAGTGTCTATGCTCGCATTGACTTATCCTCGATAAGTACATTCGTTTTTCTTTTGGTTGTTCCCTGTGTTTTCCTTCATCATCCGCGTTATTCCAACTCACTATGCCGTGCCTGAGCAGATTTGTTCTCTGTGGTTGGAGTAAGATTCTCCTTTGTTAATGGTGTGTCCATCGTCGGAGTGCCGTCCTGTGTGCATGTGGTGTGCGTATGAGTGTGAGCTCGTTTCACCTATCTGACGTGTCCCCGCGTGCTAACGTGTACCCCTGCTCCTGACGCGGCGCTAGAGCAAGGAGGCCGGAATTCGGACTCTGGTGGCCCTGGACGACCAGGGAGGTGGGTGTCTGTTTCACTGGTCTCCCCAGCGTCACCGGTTGCCCGCCGTTTTGTCCATAGCACCACGCCCCGCCGCGGTTGCCGAGCGCTGCTGTGTGTTGCCCGAGGCAGTGGCTCCCACGCTATGCGCGTTGAAGTCGACGCCGAAATGATCTGTTGTAGACGCAGCGCTTTATAGTGAATGTATTGTCACCGCATGCATCGGCTTTAGGCTTTGTTTTATTTCTATTATCCTTTTGGTTCGCACAGTAGCGATGTTATCTGTGTGATCCCGGTATTTGCGAGATATTTTTTTTGAAACCGTTGTTGTTATGAATTTTAAAATATTCTGTGCATTGTAGTGTGCTCGGTCAAAGCACGGCGACCTTCTCACGTTGCCATAACCTTACAGTTGGATACTTTTCTGGGCTAATGTGCGTGGCGATGATGCTAGAAGCCGTCGTAATTGGGGTGTATTTCGTGTCGACTGGATGCAAGAAGCCAGCATCAATAGACGGCATGTTTATAACAATATCATATGGACTACGTGAACTTTGCTGTGATCATCACTGTGCGGTTTTTGGGCGAATCGACATCTGGGGTCACGTGGTGTCCGCCTGACCCAGTGTGAAGTCGGACATTGCGGTGGCCGCTCTGACTTCAGTAGGGCGTGCGACTGCGCCTCCTGACCGCAAGATAATGCGCTGAAGGAGGTCTGGCGTGGGACGGCACACAGCTTCAGGCGATGTGCCGTCAGGGGCAAGAAGGAGGTGTAGTCACGATTCACGGGATGTACGACTGAATCGGCCCCAGCGGCATCGTTGAAGCGCTATCCTGATAGCCAAGCCCTGGAGAGCTCTTTTTGATTTGTATAGAAGAATCTACCGGATAAAGAGTGCTTGATGTCCCTGCGGACATCAAGCAACTGTCTCCTGGCTCTTCCCGGAAGCATCCCAGGACAGGGCAGCAAAGTATTTGTGAATTTTAGATAGTCACGTCTGAGAGAATTCATAGAAATTCACGTTAAAGAGAATCATAGACACGTGTCCGCGGTAGTTTCGCGCCCTAGGCTCAACTTTGCGTACATTGGCTTGCTCAAGCCTACTGATGTGTCTCGCGCCGGTATTCTGGGACCGATTGCCGGTCCTTTTTAATTAGCACCATGCCTAGGGTCCCGGAAATTCCTGATCTGATTATCTGCCCAGGAAATCAATGGTTGCGAAATAATGCTATTTTTAAGGTTAGTGAAGATACCATTTAATATAGTTAGACATTTGCTATAGAATGTTGTATACAAATAGGCATTCCACCTGGCAGGCAAGACCTGGATATAAAGCGACTACGAATCGGTGAAATTAAAAATGATACCTCAAATACATCGCGAGTAGAGATAACACAATAAACGCAATTTATTGAGAAATCCGACTCAGACTGGGTCTTTTCTCGGATATTGGTCGTACCGGTTGTCTCTCATAATTTCTTAACCCAACGTTTACGGAATTATATGTTGGTGGTGTCAGAATTTTACGAATGCGATACTTTCCGTTGCTGCTATTTATTCCAAATAAAACAAAGTGTTTTTGATCTCTGATCGCAATACCCTTTATTTGATGCCTGCTAGCTCAAAATACAATGTTTTGGCTTCAAACCTGCTGTTTTAGTGGATTTGTTTCAGCTATATATTTAAAAATGGAATTAGATTCCTCATTTTTTGCCATTGTCTGTTCTTCAGTGACTCAACAGGACAAATTTTTCCTAGTTGAAAATCACCGTGTCGACCGTCGCCGTCTCTTGACAGGTGCCACCCAAAAATGTTCGCCCACACCCCGCCATAGTATTTCATTGCGGCAAAACGCGGTTGGCGGTGCGCGGCAGCCAACCGCTGAGTGGCGCGCTCAGCACGTGCGCCGGTGATGGCGCTGGCGCCGCCTGTAATAGCCATTGGGTGAATGCCGGCCGTCAGCGTCAGCCTGGCCCGACTGCTAATGGCGGCGGCTTCCTGACCGGCCGGCCGTGTGGTTACCGGTGTCGCGCCCGCTGTCGCTGTGGTCGCTCCTCCCGTGTGTGCGCTTCATTGAGGCGACGGCGCAGTTCGGACCCGAGCTCAGCGGCATTGGCCCACGGCAGTGCAGACTGGATTCAATTGTTCGGTGGTGGCCTGGACTTTCGGAGCGGCGGAACCGACGCTCTTGCCATGCTGGTGTTCCGTGTTTGATTCAGTGAAAGCAGGGGTGTCACCACCAGGGTCAATCTAGCTCTTCTTCTTTCGATAAAAGAGGGGACTTGGTGGCCTTCACGTTTGGCCGGGAGTGTCGTTGAAAATGTTGAGTTCCAGGACGAAAATGGTCTCTTTTGCTGCTTTCATGCGATTGCACCAGTGTTTATCTACCACAAAAGTGTTCCGCTTCCTTGTTGAGCCGACCGAACATGGCAACAAATGGACATAGGTATCCATCGCTGGGTCCCACCTCAATCTCGAAAATCATTGGCAACGCCCCTGACTGGAGCGGTAGTGTTAGCAGTCGCAGGCTCGGCCCCTGCGCGAACGGGGTGACATGTAGCTGCACACTTCGAATAAGGTGTCGTCGGAGTAGCTGAGGCGCTGTCGTTCTGTTAGAGCGACGAGGTCACGTATTGATCCTGTCGTTACTGATGGTGATTGTGACGGTGGCGATGGCGTCATGTGACTTGCAGACGGCCAAGTGGTGGCGAGCTAGATGACCGCCACGGGGTTTTCCATTGTCTCAGAGATGACTCTGTCATTTCGCGACTGAGCACAGTCCGGCTCTAGATGCATCAGGCACGTTATGGCCTCGTGTAACAAGCATCGCCTGTGGCTGAAAGCCATCTGCATTCAGTAGGCTGTGAGCCCATCAGCAGCGATATCCTGGAGCGCGGAAAAGGTCAGCGTGTTGGGCGGCTCCATATTTGGTGGAAGCGTGCTTTCAAAACAAGTAACGCCGCCCACGTGCATTGCTGAGCGCGCGTGCTGACAGTATAGCAAACGCCACCTTGCGAACCTAGACAGCTCCCGATCCACACCAGCGCACCGACAAAACAATACATTACGGCGGACTCCCAAAGTGTGAGAACGTGGTACGCACTGCGCTAGCATTGCCAGACATCAACAAAATCTAGGCAAGGCAGTCAGTCAGTTTGTCTGGGAACCAAAGTTAGGCCGTCGGTTTGTCTGTGAAACAAATTTAGGCAGGCAGTCAATTTGTCTGGGAAACAAAATTAGGCAGTCAGTTTGTTTGGGAACCAAAGTTAGGCCGTCAGTTTGTCTGGGAAATAAAGTTAGGCAGTCGGTTTGTTTGGGAACCAAAGTCAGTTTGTCTGGGAAACAAAGTTAGGTGGCAAAGCCAACCTTCGTTTGTAATTGTAATCACAAACGACGAATTGTACGACGTCGAGGAATTGTAATGACGTGCCTCCACCACGAGAGACCCAATGGCGCACCAAATATGTATAGAGAGTGACAATGTATTTGTTGTCGGAAAGTGAGGTCAGGTGAATAGATACTGTGGGCGCCTCCCACGTCTCGCTAGTCTTTAAAACACGGCTGGTCATGGGTGCTGTTAGCGGCTCCAAGCGGGTCACCGGAGTTTTCCGGAAAATCTTCAATTCTGAAATGTGCGCGAACTGGCAGGGTCAGAATGGCGCGATACCAAATCATTACGGCTGAATCTAATCCAGTGCCCTCTTATGAAATGTACGCCCAATCGGTCACCCTGGGCTCAAACTGAAGAATTGAAGTCCAATCGCCGCATCAGGTTCTTTGCAATGGACTATAAGGACCAATAGGGTCGGCATCAGATGTTAGTATACCTGGAAAGTCTGGTAGCAAACATGCGCTGGCTTAACTCGTTTCGAGTTTGTCCACTTGATATTCTCCCTGTCCATGGGACGTGGAATGTGTCAAAGGAGGGTAACTGTTGAACCTTCCAAGCCATGTCGGGGTCCCAGGAAATGAGAGGGCAGACCAAGCTGCTAAGTAGCGTGCACGCAGCCTCCGATGCATCGGTTTAAAGTTCCTGCCAGTGACCTGAAAGCTGAATTTAACGAGCTCCTGAAGGTAGAATGGCAGGCCAGGTGGGATGCGGAACCAAGCTGCACACTTAAACGTCTGCGGTGTAGAATAGGGAAGTGGGAGTCCAGTAATCGGAGGAACAGACAAGAGGAAGTATCATTAACTAGGCTGCGAATAGGCCACACATATGCAACGCATGCTCATTATTTGTGTGGCTCCGACCCAAACCTCTGCTCTCACTGTGGAAACCGGCTGACCATGGAACATGTGCTCGATGCTGCCGCTGGCTGCGAACAGATTCGCAGAATCCGCACCAGGTTCTTCCCACCAACACCGTTGAATGACTTACTCGGTGACAGTGCAGCTGTAGACATCCGTAGCATCCTACAGTTTTTAAAATACATCAAGTTCCAGATCATCTACAACCCACGTTAACCCAGCTTTACATGTAGACATGCTCTACTACTTCATTACACTTCTTTAGTTATTATTATTATTATTACACACCCTTAGCCTAACTCACCCAACAGCGCACTGGAAATGATTTAATTAGATAACGATGGGCACATATAGCCTCGAAGCTGATGCCCTAAACCCAATTCATCATCTGTTGAACCATCCTGTGCGGGCAGTGGGAGTTAAACCTGTCGTAGCTCCAGAACGGACGAGAGAAGGCAAATGCTAGAAACTAGATCACGCCATGCAGTGAATAAAGCAGTGGTTACCGATGACGTTTCTGGCCTTTTGTAGGGACCTGCCGCCCTGCGGGTGGGGTCCTATGATCTGTTTTACTGGGAACGCAGTTAACTATCAGAAAAAGTATTGCTTTCTGGTCATTGGTGACAGTTAACTCAATTTCATTTACATGTTAAGTTTCATGGAAAAGTTTTCGTAATCAGCTGTTTAAAGCGTGCGTCGTGAAGGAAAGGTGTCATGTATTCATACGGCTGGCGCTTCCCGCCCAACATTGGAGATATCTTCGTCGAATGGTTCATAGCTGTCATTCCAAGGCGCATACTAGGGTTTGGAAAGCTGGAAGTAGCAGGGATCAGCCCCCCTCCTTCCCCATAGGCCGGGACCTCGCTGTCCCTACTTTGAGATTTAACCGATCAATTTTCCCAAAAGGTTTTCACTACTTTGGCTTTTGGTTCAACAAACGGTCTGGTCTCCTTCCCGCCCTTACAAATATACTCGTATCTCCAGTATTCTCCAGTCCACATAAGTACAGATCTTAACATCGCTTATAGAGTCAGCCTTGAAGGCGATGCTTATCCCATCCACCTACGACCTGAATGCACGTATATATAAAGCTACAACGCTCTTCGGTGCCCTCATTGGAAATTTGGTCGATGAAAACTCTGAGGGGCTTGCACGTTGATCACACTAGACGGCTATGCTTGAAACGTAGACGTTGAATTCTATTTCCGCGATAAGGTCTGGGTCCGGATTCATGCAACTAGTTAATTATCGGTCAATCGCCCTTGATTAACTTGCTGCTGAGTCGATCGCCCGGCGCTTTATGGTTGAAGAACCGACAGTATCGATATTGAGCTGGTTGAGATGTTTAATATCGCCAGATTGTCGGAAGTAATGACCTCAAATGCGACTTCAGTGCAAGAGCGTTCTGTATTAACGTGATAGGTTACTAGAATCGTTTTGAGCTTTTAAGGAACGGTGGGAGCGCGGTAGTGAATTGGTCAGCGCGTCTGCACAAACCAGGGCTTACATCGGTACCCATTCGTCCGTTTTAACACACTGCACATTACCTGCACTGTATGATCGTGCAGACACGGGCGAAATATTTACTTCGGTATGGTTAAGGTCAATTTTAGCCAAAACTAAAGGCCACGTGTGATGCTGCAGCCACAGACAGAGCGCATGACATATTTCCATGATTCCATAGGAATTGGCTGGGCAATTTCGTTTAGTGCGGCGCCGCCTGGTCTGGAACTTCCCCCCCCGCAATTAGAAAAAAAAAAAAAAAAGGCCCGGCGCGCCCACCCCCCCCCCCCCCCCCCCCCCCAAAACCCCCCCCCCAAAAAAAAAAAAAAAAAAAAAAAAAAAAAAAAAAAAAAAAACAAAAAAAAAAAAAAAAAAAAAAAAAAAAAAAAAAAAATTAACACGCGCATTGACAGGGACGGGTACCTGCCCCCCCGGGCTTTTCGGAGATAACAGAAAAATGGCGGCGCTTAGCGCCGCCGTACCTTGCATACCTTTTCCCTCATCATTTTTACAACTTCTGTGAACATTTTAAGGTTAGGACACCTCAGGTCAGGTCACTAGTACAGGTCAAGTTACCTGACCTCAAAAAAAGTTTAAGATAGCATAAGTCGGAGCAGGTTGAACTTATTCGATTGGAACTCATATCAGATAATGGGCCCACCGAGTTCTCTAAAACGTGTCCCGGTATTTTTGATATCGATGACCTAAGGTCAGGTACGAGGCATGACCTCTCTATTGGAAATACATGGGAAAAATGAATTTTCCTGAATAACTCAGTAACAGATGGTGATAGAGCGTTTATTTGAGCTGCATTAGACTCACCTTGTCTTTGTAGTTCTAATGATATGCATTTTATATCATTTGACCTTGACCTGACCTCAGGCCAGGTCAAATCCTTGATTTGGCCTAGCAAGGTCAAATTATATATCATTCGATTCGGCTTGCTGCGAGGATTCATACGGTTCAAGTCGTTTTGCTCTATCTTTACTTGTTCACATGTAATGGCCGAAAACATTCATTTACATGTTATCCCTATGACGGCATATTTTGACCTCCGGTGACCTTAAATGTGACCTGACAAAAAATGGTTCAAATGCTTTCGATGGAGAAGTGGATGGCATACCCAACACCGTTTACTGTTTTTCGCTACCTACCGTGGTTCTCGAGATCTTAGGGGGAGTTCGGGTACCCGCCCCCCCGTCAAAGCGAAGGTGGCTCAGAACCCCGTCAATGCGCGTGTTAAAAAAGCGTTGCACACTTTAATGAAGTGTTTCGGGGAAAGGAGTCGGCGATAAACTTGTACCTGAGAATGCACTGGCATTTCTGCTGTGCCGCCCCGGTGGGTTGTGAAAAATACGTGTTTAGCGATTTCAAGGGCGCGTGGGTGGAGTGGGTGGGGCGGTATGTGTGGTAGATAGGGGATATCCGGCCATTCTCTTAAACCTTCGAGTTTCGCCTATGAAGTACCACCGCGGAAGGCCCGGAGACCTCACGATAGCGGGCGGGCCCGGTCTCTGAAGAGCCTGCCGGGAGGACCATGACCCGTCGCGGCTGGGTGCGGGCGGCTCCAACGAGACATCGAACACCGCCTGAACCATTGACCCATTTCTGCGGTCTGGCTGTCGCTGGCTTGCACGATCGATGCCCCGGAGGCACGGGGCGGGGGCGGCCCCTCCCTAGGTGATGGCCCAATACCTCCACCGTGGCCGCCCCCGACATCCGCCCGGGTCTGGGAGATCGGGCGTGCGACCCGTTCTACCACAGCGTGTACTGATCTTGATCGTGCTGCGGTCGCTCGGTCGGGGCACTGGTGACCTGAGCCTCTTTTCGATGAAGCAGGCTAGTCAATCTGCAGCTTCCCGTTCTAATTTGGGGTTTTCAGCGCAGACGTCCTCACTGCTCTGTCCAAAAGTCTGGTTTTACGCGCCAGGTGTCGGAGATGGTAGCTTTATTATCAGGACAAAGACGTTAAGATCATCTACGCGGCCCTGATATGGGGCCTTTCCGTCTGTTCTTTGAGTTTAAGGACGCGGCAACTAGTGTTGTCATATAGGGCCCAGAGCCTGTCCAATGTCTGATGGGTTAATTGTGAGGTTATGTGCCCAGCTCCCCAAAATCGTGGAAGTCAATTGATCATTGTAGTTAGTTCGCGAAAGATTCGGATACATAATCCACGCTGAATCCTTTTGATGTTTTAAACATTTATTTTCATGTAGGGTTGCAATGTACATCTTCTTCGGGTCAGGTTCCCTTTAGTCTTATTTCACCCCCATCAACGTTGATTTTAGCCCATCCGCCATGTAGAATATTCCCACGGATTTCATTGAAAAGCGATACAAATTTATCACGTCTAACCATCCACGTGCTCGTCAACTGTTGGATACAGAGACTTTTGCGGTCGGCTTTTGCGGAAAAGCGGAAAAACGGGATATTGTAACGTCCCGTTTCGTGTAACGGCTCGAGATCAGCCGAATGCCCATTTTTAGACCGGATGGATGTATTCACAAACGGATTCGGTCACAAAGAGCTTTTTCAGCTCTTTGTAGATAACCCCTACATGAAAACTAATTATTAAAATGTCAAAAGGATCCAGTCTGGATTATGGCTCCGAATCTTTCGCGAACTTTGGGTGTTAAAGTGGGTCGAATAAGATTTTCAAAAACGTCGCCAGAGGCACAAAGTAGAAGGGTTGGGGTTTATCAGTGAAAGCTTAATTTCTTGCTGAGAGAAAAGCACCCCAACCAGATTCACGAACCTTGGATATGAGCTTATCAACCTCTCGTTACGCTCCCGATAAGTTCGGTCAGAACTCGGCTGAGACAGGACACTTCGGGCGAAGACGGGACCCCTTTCCCCTTGCCCTGCTGGAAACGGCCTTGCCAGTTTGCATTCGATAAAACGGCCTGATTCGAAATCGCCGGGTTCATTTGCGGCGCCCTCTGTTCACGGCGTCGCGTGCCTGGCGTTAAACGGGCTGCGTTGCCACGGCAACGAGTTATTGCCTGCGGCTGTGCTGCCGTCGGCGTGTGCAGGGCACATGCCAGCCGAGTAAATTTAGCCGCCACATCCGCGACTGGTCAGGATTAGGCCGCAGAATTAGATTGTGTCGGATCTGTACGGACGGAACTGGCTGTCGGCTCCCCTTCCCGGCTGTGGCGACAGAGTGCGCTACTGTAGCGTTCGACATGCACCGAAATAGACCTTCCGCCGCAACTAGGCTTACCGAGTGGTTCCATGGAAACCGAGCTTAGGGATTGGTTCGCCATTATAATGTGTGGTATCCATCATCATGACCATCAGCTAGTTGTTGATGGCGGCATCTGTGAATTCCGCGGCACGGTCTGTCTTCATGGATGGCTGGGATTGAGTGTCCTCCCGGCGCTTTAGGTTTCCGGGATTCTGTAGTTGGTATCAGTCGACGTTGTTCTGGCGCGCATACATAATTCTTGGTCAGAGGGTAATCTCAGTTGACGTTAGGCGGGGCCCATCTCGAAGTGTTGGTAGAGCATAAATTTTAGGGGCGCGCAAAGCCCGTTCAGTTGATGGGTCACGCGCCCTGGTGCCACCTTATGCCACTCCATTCTCCCGCAGCGTACGGCTACACAATGTGTGTAGTACACATGCCTAAAAACGACCGAAGTATTTGAGGGAAAATGTTATTTTTAATTAATTCTTACCATGAGACATCATGTGACGAATGGTAATACTATCAAGTATTGGGAGCATCACTCCTGTGTTCTAATCCCACGTGTGGTCGATTATGGCGGGTGGCGGGTGGAGCTAGCGTCCGGGTGGTGAGGTTTCATCGTCTCGCCCAGACCCGCCCATGTGCCGCCTTCAAGCGTGGTGGAGGCTGGTTCGTCGCGACGTGTGGCGCTGTCGCGAGCCGCGCCCCGCGAGCCGGCTGGAACGTCCAGCAGCGGACGTGGCTGCGCGGCTCGGAGACGACGCCGGGCTTTTGGGCGTTGCTTTGGCGCGAGGCATAATGGCAAACCTTCCAACCGTAGGCCGCAAGATCCTTTTACATCGGCTTGCTTTCAAAATTGGTCTGTTTGTGTTAACGCGGACCCTCAAAATGAGAACTGTAACGGAAAATATAAGTACCGATTTCAGTCTTCGATTAGCTTTTCTACGAGTGCGTAGAAAATCCGTCGCATTCGCAAATGCCAGTATCTTATTATGATCGATTCTGCCAGCTCGCTAGCCGCACTGCAGTTATGCCACCCGAAACCATGCTGGGTTGCGCTGGCGATAGGAAAGCTCCTTAGTACGCTGCCAGCCCGGGGCTCGGAGGTGAAATTGTTATGAGCCCCGAGTCACGTCGGCATCGTAGGGATCGAAAGGGCAGACCGAGCCGTGAAACAGCGTCAGAGGAGCCCCGCCATGTCGTTTTCTGCCCCAGCTTCAGGCCTGGAACCAGTTATAAACGAAATCATCCACAAGGCATGACAGGCGAGGAGGGAGGCCGAACCTGGCTGTCCACTAAAGCGTCTCAGACCTTCTGTAGAAGGCTGGTAATGGAATAGTGTGTGAACCACATGGGGGTCTGTCTCACCAGACTTCGCATCGGCCAGTGTCATGCCACTCATGCCCTGACCAGCACGGGCCCCCAGACATGCCACTCGCCCTCATCACGGGAGCCGCCTCGCTGTGCAACATGCAGTGGACTGCTGTGACGAGTTGAAGCGTATTGTGCGACGGTTCTTCTTTCCGGTGTCCCAGGGCAGATTGTGGGGGAAAAGCCTCCATAGACTTTGGGCAGGCTCTGACATGTTTAGTAGAGATAAAGTTAAACTTAGTTTACGTTTCCAACGGGGCTCTGCAGACCTAAAGCTCCCTGGTACAGCGGCAAAAACTCAAGTTTTCACCGGTAGTGATGCAGCCCTAATTTTTTTGTAGAAAAATCATTTCTCGTTTAGACCAGGACTAGGAGCAGGTCTAGAGCAGGACTATCTAGGTACAAAGCAATATTCAACCTGAATTTGAACTGGTTATAAAAAGACGCTCGTGGCTTCTAAGCATTCAATCTCGGACGTATTTTACGACGAATAATACATGCCGTGGCTCAATATTA
This sequence comes from Lepas anatifera, assembly GCA_034440635.1. Taxonomy (NCBI): domain Eukaryota; kingdom Metazoa; phylum Arthropoda; class Thecostraca; family Lepadidae; genus Lepas; species Lepas anatifera. The sequence goes on from JAOTON010000341.1 coordinate 685,076, forward strand.
TTAAACGTAAGATTTGTTAAATGACTTTTATTTTGCATTTCTTTCTTCATCCGCTGTGAAGTTATACGATGTGTATTGTACTCTCACAATGGAAGTGTCCAGTCTGGAGTTTTATCTCCGTGGTGGGACGTTTTTGCCCGGCCTGCTGACGTGAGCACGGGTAAATCAGAGCGGACCTTGTGTGAAAGCGCGGCTGCCTCTGTTGTGTGCAGTTACAGCTGGATGCTTCAAAAGCCCGCCGCCCATCGGCGTAGATCGCGGCCTGTTCTGGGCCGGGCCCATCACGGTCACTGCCAAACAGTCCACTGCAAACGCGGCGTGTATTGGATAGGGTGGCAGTCGTGCGATAGTTCTATGTGTAATTTTTATACAGTTGGGTGTAGATTATCTAACTATCAAAACAAAGGCGAGGTGACGTCTATTTGGCGCTTGTTTGGCAAAGTTGGCTGCTTTGTTATAGAGAGGGGCACTTTTTGTGTCGATGATTTGCTGGCCGTCGCAGTAGTTCTTGGCGAAAATGTATATTATTGTAGCCTTTGTGAGCATTTGCCATGGTTCTTTTGGCACCAAACAGCCTTCGATGTTTTTCTCAGCTTTGTTAGACATTTTCGTGTCCCTGACTGACGACAGCTCGTTACCAAACAGCGACAGCTCGTTTCTAAACAAGTGATGATCAAAATAGTGGCGATGATGCGACATCTCGTTACGCTCTACAGCGACGTTGTTGAGGGACGAAAATGTAATGACACGCAAAATATTGGTTTACCAAGTGAGAAAATACCAGAAACTATCGATTGATTTCATTGGACCGACTAGTATAGCGATTAATTTGATCCAGCAGGGTGACTTAAATGGAGCATGTCTCATTAAAGCATTATGTTCGAGCATCATGTGCGTTACGTTTTAGTATCATTGAAGCGGCTGCTTTCGTTAAGTTTGTTAATGGGACTCGGTATTCTGACCAGCTAGTCGTCAGCTCTTGCCTGCTGGTCATCAGAGGAGAAACATTCATTACACTGGTTGTAGCTGTGGCGAATTCCTTTTAAAATTCAAAAAGTCTCGCGGTTCAAAATCTTCCGCTTTATCTACTCGCGTATCCTGTGCTAAATAAATATAAGCTCTTGCCTACTTTCACGCGTTGCTGGGGTGGAAGTTTCTCTTCTGAGGCTGTTCTGCCGGTCTCATTGTCGGCACTGTCGGCATTGTCGGCACTGTCGCACTTGGCAATCCCGGCTGAAGCCGTGGGATGAAGTTGAGCTGTCGGCGCCCGGCCTCGTCTCACGCCGACGGCTGAGCCGCAGCCTGTTCACGCCGTAGCTGTTGTCGTCACCTCTGACCTTCTCCAGCAGCTGCAGCTGGAAATGGTCCCCGGTCGGCATGGCCAGGCCTGGGAAGCATAATGTCGACCTTTTGGCTGCTATGTCGGGATGTATCAGTTTCGAGAGCTCACTCTTGTAGGACTCTGTTGGAAAAGGCTCCCGACTCGGGAGCTCTGTCGTTAGATGTCCAGTGTGGTGGCGATTTGTTACACAGGTCCCACGTGGAATCTTGTTTTCGTGGCATGTTGCTACCTCTAGTTGCTTCTTGAAAAGTCGTATGATTGTTCTGGAAGCTTAAAAAATGGTGCTATCTAAATGGATGAGATAAAGAGAGTTTGATGTCTAACTTCTTTCCTAACATTGTTTTGGATCTGTTACCCTTTTGATGTTTTCACCGTGGGATGCTGGCCTATTATCCAATGAGTTTTGGCCAAGTTCATAACTGGAAAGAAATTCTCCATTCAAGTATTTTAGCCGAAGTGAGCAAAGATTGGCCAGGCGGCTTGCGATCTATTAAGTTGGCGGGTCAGAAAGGATACCTGAATTATGAGCTGCTATTTACTTCTATTGTGTGCCGTGGACGGTGTTCTCTTTTCATTGTGATGGACCCCTTCAGCGGAAATGGAGGCTTAGCTGTTGGTTTCTATAGATGGAACGAAAGATGGCGGATCGTGAGTGGTAAGATTGGGTCGCGGATTCCGTGACTTGTGGCGGAAAATATAACCAAGATAGATAGCATATTTCAGCATGGGCAAAGGGCTTTGGCTTGGAAAAGTTTAAGTAATACGTTTGTGTCATTTTGGATCGGAGACACGCGATGGAATGCGAGGAGTGCAGCGTATTAGTATTCTCGGAGTGGGTATATCCTGGCCACAGCTCTGGTTTCGTCGTGCTCGCTCTCTGCCCGGCCTGATGATTGACGATAGAGCTTTGAAGCTTTGTTGGGCGACACTCAAGCCGATGTGGTTGAATCGAAATTCGGAACCAGTTTGGAAACATTGTGGGCAATGTTTTTTAAAGTTTTGGCTTTTCCCCGGCTTTGCTTTTCAGGGTAAAAACTTCACGCTCATCTGGTTTCAAAATATCTGTGCAAGCTATGTTTGATAAGAGATTAAGAGCTGATATGTCTGGTTTTATAAAGCTGAAACTCTTGGGTCAAGTGGCGTCGATGGTGGCGCCTTACAAAAACTATTTTGATTCACAATTTGCCACCTTTGTGTGATTCAAATTGGAAAAAATACCAGTCTTGCAGAATATAAAAATGATCACATATTTTGTTTGTCTCAAACTCATCGTATACGGATTACTAGGTGTTTACTCTGCGGAAATCAGACTATCCCGCATCTCCACAGCCTCGCGGTGGTGTGGGGTCGCTAGGAAGCGGAGTGGGGCGATGGGGCTGAAGACGCAAATATTCGCTGTCCTCCGCAGATGGCGGGTCTCGGCACGAATTATCACAGCAGAGGCCAGTAAACATCCTCTGTATCAGGCATGTTTTTGTACACGGCTTTTTTCGACAAAGCCCCACCGTGCAGTGGTTTTTTACCTGTCTTGTCGACAACAAAAAACATCAGGTCATCCTGCAGAATGGCCTGATGGAAACAGCAGAAAGAAAACAGACTCGGAGTTGGACACAGACCACACTCGTTCATATAGCTCCCATGCAATTTGTGGCAATCGTAATTAGACGACGTAAACGGCCGTTGACCGCTCAGTAGAATAAAGACAGTCATTCCACTTGAAAGAAAACATTCGTTAAGCATGCCGTATTCCCTTGAAACGTTTCTGTTACATATCTTATCGTGTCTCTGTCATGAAAACAAATACTTATCGCCTTTCGCGTTTTTTTGGCTGTTTCTCTTAACCTCGTACCCCATAGAAGCTCGTCCTCGGCTCGGCCATAAGCCGGCCAGCGCGTCACGTGACCGGCGGCGGTGTTGTGCCGGCGGCGGTGGGTTTTGCGGCACGTGTTGCCGTCGCCGTGTCACCCCGCCGCCGGCTGTGGCCCGCCGGCGGCGGACGGTCGATGGCTCGCGCTGCTGGTCACTTACAGCTGCTGTTGACACCGGCCCGGCGGCGCTGAATCTGTAGGTGCCGCTTAGTGGACCTGGTGTCATTGACGGATGACGCCGAGCGATTTATCGGTATTACTGGTTTCATTCATGTATGATTCAATGGGAATTGTCGGTGCAGGTGTGTGTTCATTGATTGCATCGATACCCGGGCTGACGGGCTGTTCGTAGTGGGTGTTTTTTTAACAGATCGAATGATTTGTAATTGTATTGTGGTCGTTTAAAACATGCGTTCAGTTTTGATGGCTATTTGGATGCACCATTTGAAATTTGGGCAGAAATGGCTGTGTGAATGATTCCTCCTGTGTAGCCAAAGGAGTCTCGCCGAGATTCCGCGGTGCGGAATGGTGACTACTCTCGGTGTGGTTTTGGCCCCGATAGTTGGCTGGAATGGAGTCTGCTAAGAGGGATGTTCTTGCTTTGGTTTCGCCCGGTTTTTTTAACATTCCAGCTTAGTCTGATATTGAAAATTGATCTGGGACTCCTGGCAGGCGCAACATACTTTCAGAATTCTAGCTAAATCAGGAGTAAACATGGATGATCATCAATATCTCTTTCTTTTTCCTCAAGGTGATAAGGAAAACGGGTACCCATTAGAGCGTTCTCAAGGTGTCGTTCGGTGGACCTGTCCTGGTCTGCTCAAAGTCCGTGCGACTGCGTTGGAAGGCTCGAGCAGAGTTCCTTTGAGACGCTCCGTCGCTCAATAATTTTTCCCCGCTTACGTCGGCTGGCAAGTGACCCGTGAGTGGGTGACTCGAGTTGGGCGCCTGCTCCCATGCTTTTAAGAGACATTTAGTGTTAGTTTGAAAGTTTATCGCCAGTGCCACGTTTCTGACAGTGCGACGAGCGTTTGAAGCGAAGTCCGGGATAACTTAATCGGGTCCTTGAATATGCTGAACAAAATTACAACAACAAAAAACGGTATAATGGGGGCTTATGACGCTTTCAGAAGTTTTGGTATATCGCGTCCACAAATAAAAAAACCGGTTGGGGAGTAGGACGGTGGCTCTGAGAGTTCCAGTACTGTAGCACCAGGACTGTGGCCGCCGGTTCTCTGCGTTTCCGACGGAGCGTGGGTGCTCAGCTGGCCTGCGGTCTCTCTGCTGACATTCAACATCGTTAGCGTCGCTGCCGGGCTCATTGGTCGCGTCCGGACCGCTGCCACTGATCGCTGCCCCCCCGCCTGCCCCGGCATCCAGCGCCGAAAAACCGCTCCAGTGGTAAACAGGTTGTCACCACCTCTAACTTATGGCGTAGAATCTATTTTGAATTGTAGATGGAGTAAATGCTCATACTCAAAGGGTGCCGCCATTTTCTCTGTAGGGAGCGCGGAACACCGCATTTCCGCAGTGCAGTTTTCAGGCTTGTTTGGATTCTGTGCAGAAGTTTTGGCCGTAGTTGGCGGGCGCAGCGTAAAGCCTCGGCGCGCCTCGGCTGGGGGGGCGCGCCACTTCTGGCCGAGTTATTGCGGTATCGATCGGGGGCGGCTGCTCCTCGCCGCATTCGCCGCGTAATGCTTCCCGCTCACGACCAGCCACCAGCACCGGCAGTACGACCGACCGAAGCCGAGCCTCCAGCAGGCAGTGGCCGCGCGGCGGGGAGGTGCGACGTTCTCCACAGCTCAGTAGAGGCCAGGCAAAACGTCAGCACCATCAGCTAATGGACACAAGTGCTCCGAGAGCTGGCTCGGAGCGGCCGAACGGAACGGCGTCGCTTGGTCGGTGTCGAGTGTTGACTGAAACTGGCCTGTCGCTACCACGCTGACGGATAATCCCAGCGTGGTGGTTCGCACAGCCGTCGGCCAACGCCCCGGAAAAGGGCTTCGGCGGAGGTGACGTCACACCCAACGGGATGGCTTCCGAGGGTGGCGGGTACGGCCGAATACAGGGATAAGTTACAGACGAATGGAAACACATTTTCTCAGATCACTAGGCGTTGATCTAGGAATTGACTGGTTGTTGGAATGTGTTCTGAGGCCATATGTGGCTGGTATATCCAGAGATATTGAGTTTATACCACTGAATCACTGACATTTGCTTTCATGTACTGCAAGCATGCGTATCTGTTGGATATACACGTCAATGCGTAATAAAAAAGTTCCGCAACATGCGCTCAACTAGAACTGGGGCGTGATAAGCGTATGTCGCTTATTCCTGTGATTCAAAGAAGGGAAAATTACACTTTTGGGGGAGTGTTGGATTTTTAGCGATGGCGAGGTAACGCCGTCGGGTTTAGTTCTAGTCACTCTGAGGGCGCTAAAATATATCAAACCGTAGTTCTAGACTCAATAAACTGTGGCATGGACTTGCCATTTCAACGCCAATGTGTTCTTAGAGTTTGTGGCTGAAAATATGTTGACTGGAATAAATGAATGTTGTTCCCCAAATTTTGTTCCAGTAGTGTTTGATGACTTCTCCTTTGTGTAACATTTCGTTAAACACGGAATCTGCCGTGTTTTTAAGGATTCATCCTCGATCACTTGTTTGTAATATACCCGGCACTCATTTCCTGTATCTACCTAATATTTTTTCATTTACTTCTGCAAAACCTGTTCACTGGTTCTTTGATACTTCAGACGGAAATAATTGTAACCGAAAGAGCATGGGGCTTTATGACCTGAATGGCACCAAACAGCGCTAATGATGGCGATAAGCGATCTTGTATCATTGATCCCATGCCTATGTATGCGTCCATCCTCCACCCCCGCACGCGCACTCTGATCTTTGTTGCTGTTCCATCCAGCCAGTGTTCCGTCTTTCCAGCTGCCTGCTCCTGAATGCCACTCCCAAATGGCTCGCTGATGGCGGTCTCGTTTGCTGCCGGCGCGCCGATTTGGTAGCTCTCAGGGAGATTTGGTAGCCGGGCTGGGGATGACGATGTCCCAACGAGCCTACAGATGGTGCGGGAGCGCCTCCAGCCAGATAAGCCGGAACGTCGGAAGCTGGCTGGTGACGATGCTTTGATCGGGCGTTTCAGGGCGAGACCTGAGCACAACATTGTGGTACGTCTGAACCAGTCACACGTACTCGCTGATTTCAGCCAGCGATCACTCCCAGTAGCCCGCTGTGCTGGCGAACGCCCTCGACTGAGAACTGTGGTGTCCAGTTCTCACGACTCGCTCTGATGTCGCCGTATTGCCACTGGCTGGATGGCGCGCCCCTAAACCAAAATAACCAATCAATCCACTGATGGAGCTGTGTGTACGGCTCGGTAGGCGAGTGACGCCGGAATTAAGGTTGTCTGTCTACTGGACGAGCAGGGCGGTGAGTCCGTCGGCTCCGACACGTGGCGTGCAGGGTCGTGGTGCCTCAGTTTGGAGATTTGTTGGGGACAGTGTGGACACTATCGAGAGTTCTCTGACGAAGGGTGCTGGTGAGCTTCTCTGGCGCATGTTGCAACAGTGCTGTCACCACTGCTGTGGATGGGCAGAGTTCGGTGTGGTGCCTCGGCGAAGCGTCGCTATGGTGATTTGCGATGGACGGTTGGGCTGATGTACGACAAGGTCATCCAGGGTTCCATGGTTTTGCCGTTCGCCTGGGGTAAAAGCGGTGTCCTTTCTGCCTTTGTATGGTCCCTCACTGGTGTTTTGTTCAGTTCGCGTTGTTTTACGTGAAGAATTGCTCTCAAAGCTCGTATGTTTGTTCTTCTTTTATTCGGTGTTTGCATTGTCATTGGGTGTAAAATTATGTTTTTTTGTGCACAACTCTTTATTGTTGCATGCACCTACATGGCTTTGCGATGCCCAGGAGCATGTTGGCAAAAGGCTGAACAGGTTTTCTTTTTATTTGGCGAGTTTTCTGTGTGTTATCCCGGCAGGCTGTTGATTTATCGGATTTATTTTTGGTGGCTTCGGTTTGTTTATTGTTTTATTCTTATTTCTTTCTAGAGTCAAACAGCTGGTGCAAAGACGTTGGAAAATCTGGAGCACCAAGGAGGTAAGAACTATTTTGGTCACACGGGCCAGCTAGAGTTGTTGGTATCTCGACCAGTATGTATTGCATGGCTGTTGGACCTATTGGTACCGTACAATAGTTTTGTCATAGTTTTTCTAGCAAGCTCTTGTTTGCTCCACAATTTAACGCAAAACTGCCGTGGAAGCTTCAGAAATCAGCTGCTGGTAACTTGTCATTGTCTGCACCAGCATCCCAGCCCTCTTTCTATTTGAAGATATCCACATTGTTATATTTGAAGATATCCACATTGTTATCATAACGCTATGAAAACATAACCCTCACTGAATGCGCTGTACGGTCGGTCTGTGCGCTACTGTACGTGTCGGCGGACGCTGACCTGGCCGGTTGGCATGTTGCAGAGCAGCTGGACCGGATTGAGGAGGGCATGGACCAGATCAACGCCGATATGCGCGAGGCGGAGAAGAACCTGACCGGCATGGAGAAGTGCTGCGGCATCTGCGTCCTGCCCTGGAAAAAGGTGACTGGCTGTGTCTCCGATCGTCCGAGGTAAACCCGGCCCGGGCCTCGTCCTCGTCCGCAGGGGCGTCAGTGCGTGCACCCCAGCTGGAATGAGGCTGGTGGCAGGCTGCCCGGGCTGATTCCAGGGAACCGCTGGGGCTTCAGCGGCTGGTACCGACGTACCCTTTTATGGTCAGAATTAGATTGGGTACTGCTGATGTAGCCTACCAGGTCTGCAGAGGCTTTGAGCGCCTGGTGAGTAAGTTAACCTGTGAAGTCTAAATGACGCTAAACGTTTTATCCTGGTCTTGATAGACGGTATTTGCATTATCCCTCGTTCTAAAGATGTCGCCGCCCCGTGCAGCGCGTGCTCGCTATAACGGCTTGATAGTTGAGCGGCGGGCCCGCTCCTCAGGTGGCAGCGGTAGTGAACCTGCCGGCCCACTGCCGCTCTGGTAAAGGTCACCGGGTCACGCCGGCGGCAGGTCCCGCCTGTCGGCAGCCGCCGAAGTTGCGACCTAGATCGGTCCCCGCGCCCACATAAATGCCAGAGGCCACTAAACACGAGCGCCGCCCTCCGACTGCCAGTATTGTCCTGGGATGTGCGGCAGTCGTTCAGTTAGACTGGTCAAGTTAAGCTATGCTCGTGACGCCGGTGCATGGGACTTACCCATTTAAACGGCTCATTGGATGCCTGGGCTGCTGCACCAGACGTTTTTCTTGTAGCTCGTGATGCTACAAATTGCATGGGTGACATATTTATATGAATAAATATATGGTGATCGTTAGTGTCCCCGCATATTTTTATCATTCAAATCATAGGTCACAGGGAGACAACGTGCTTCTATCTCCTTAGATTATTTTATCTAGGGATAGAAATGCGTTCTCTTTTTGGCTTACGGTTTGATTTAAGAAGAAAAGAGAACATTTACTGCCATGCCAACGATCATCAACATTTTTTATTCATAAATAACATCGTTACCACTGTAGAATTATTTGGTCATGCTGAACTGACCACAGCCAGGCAAAACTTTACCTGCGCTGGCCACTTAAAACAATTACTTAATTAGAAATACATTTAATCGATGGTTTCTGAAGAAAAGTTATTTGAAGCACGGGCATATTTCGAGCCTAGTGTTATATCCCATCCCGAATAATTTTTTTGCGACGCTCTAAAGAACCATACGCCAACCTTTTCGTGGTTCGTGCTAGACATGGAGGCGTCCTACATTCGTGGCATCTTATTGTTTTGCTAGCAATGTGGCTGGTTTCGGTAACTCATTTGACTTGATTCTAGTTCTGCAAACACTTCAGTGTGCCAAGGAAACGTTTTCAGCTCGGAGTAAATAGATTTCAGAACGCTGGTGCAACGGGCGATTTCAGAACGGTCGACGCCAGTATGGCGATACTGTTTTTACCCGGGAAAGGGAAATCTCACGCATGTTACATGTTTCCAATATCTTGTGAAGGGTTTATTACAACTCAATAAAAATAATACATTGATATAAAACATGTTGCCCATTAAATTAACCAAAAGATCATGAATATATCTACCCACACCTCACAAAATTGTCACGCGTAATTTTTAGGACGCGGGCGCAATATGACCGGAACGATTGGTGCGTCCTTACACCAAAATAACCGACTAACACAGTTCGGAACGTTATTTTCCCAGATGGTATTATTGCCTTCCACGGCACAGTTTCAAATGTTTAATCATTTTAGCCTTTCCATTTACTGAACAGGACATCCTACCACTTGCTTCAATAGCCGAAATACACTACAAAAATCCTTGGTAGCGAGCAGTGCCACATAACGCTTCACATGCTACACTGCTTTGCGTCGCTGGGAACCCATATTTCTGCGTTGTTTTTCAGCTAATTTTGTTTGCATCCGTCTCGCGGGCATAGACGGCTATAAGTAAAATGAATGGAGAGATGAGGTAACTCAGTTCGTCCACGCCAAGAAGGCTCCGGGTTGTATGACCCAGGGGAGACAGGAGAATTGCTGTAGCGGACTAGTCTGGCACGGCACACATTATTTGGATGGAATCGAATGTACGAACGACATACCAGACGAGCAGGGCTCTGCCAACAACCGTATATCCAAAGGTGATGTGTTGGGAAGCAGATTGGGTGGTGAGCGTCCGTTCACAAGTGCTCCGATTGTGCGGTAGTGACCGTGAGCAATGGACGATATTGAGCCATGAACCGCCCATTTCGGCGTGCACGCGTCACGTGGCTGACTGCCGCGTAGAAACCACTTCGGGTTTTTAGCGTCTTATCTGCTGGTGCTAGAGCATGCAGTTTCTGAATTGTCCCTAAATTGCTGTTCACACACTGCTTGATACTACTGGTGGATCCAAAGGTAGGGAGGAAAACCGGGAAACTGCCTCAAATTTTGTTTTGTTGCCGAATTTCTAGAAAAAAATGTTTTTCACGACTTTCGGCCCCTTTGCCCCCTCCCTCCTCCCCAAACCCTCGGTCCGGATCCGACCCTGTCTGTACTACTGCCACAAACCCATTACAGGCCTGCTAGCAGCAGAAAAATATTCTGCACAGTGTATTCTTTTCAATCGTATCTATATCTCTCCTTTGAACTTACGTAGGGAACGAATGCTTCTAACAAACCTTACGCCATCTATTTGCAACGGTATCATTCAGCCGGTTCTTATTGAGTCGTAAACAATAACTTCAACACTGCCACCTATTGGCGGACGTTCTCACTGAAGCTTTGGCGTGTGTCCGCAGGGCGGCCAGTTTAAGGAGGACGACGGCACGTGGAAGGGTAACGACGACGGGAAGGTGGTGAACAGCCAGCCGCAGCGGGTGATGGATGACCGGAACGGCTGTGGGCCCGGCGGCGGCTACATCGGCAGGTGGGGCGGCTCTCCAGACGACTGAGGAGTGATGCTCGCAGGATTAGTATAGAGTAGTAAACCTATCCAGCCTGGCGAGGCGAGTTTTGTGTTGCCGTGCTCTCCCATGTATCGGTTGGAATTTGTTACCTGGTGATGTATGCCAGCTTAAAATTTATGTTATGCATTTTTATTTTGAAAACGTTTATTCATCGATGTCTATGCTCATTTCATCTTACTAATGCATGATATTTTAAGCTGGCTTTCGGACGTTACATGTATAAATTTATACATCAAACACACCGTGGCGTCCGTTCCAACATATTATAATATTTTAAATATTTGGAGTTTTTGTGGCCTCGAATGTCCTCGTCGGATCGCCGTGTATGGTGTCGCGCCATTCATCTGCCCGGCGTTCCGTGCAGGATAACCAACGACGCTCGCGAGGATGAGATGGAGGGCAACATGGAACAGGTCAACACCATGGTGGGCAACCTGCGCAACATGGCCATGGACATGGGCTCCGAGCTGGACAACCAGAACCGCCAGGTGGCCCGGATATCCGCCAAGGTGGGCTTATGCCACAGGGCTCTCCGCCTGTGTACTTATCACGTGGGTCGCTGTGGGTGAGATTGAGTTGTACTGTACTGGCGGGATGGACCTACGTGGTTATGTCTATGGTGGGTGGTGTGTGGGGGATATTTGTAACCCTTCCGTGGGCTGAGAGGTGACTGTGTGGTCAGTCTGCTCTGCGTTATCACGCCATGTATGCACCGGGCCCAATGTACAAACTTGCGCCGCGCGCCCTTCGTTTGCATGTTTAGAGCTAGTTTACACCGGCTGTGCTTGAGGGGCTGCATCGGGAGGGGGCGGTGTATTTACTGAGGCACTGCCACCCACAGCACTGCTATGAGGCCGTCACTGCCGCCCAACAGGCACTGCTAGACTGAGTGGGGGTAGATATGTGTGCGTGTGTGAGGGCGGCGCTTCCTGTCATGCGCACCGCTGTGTATCGAACAGATGACAGATTCTTAATGGGAGTGGAAGTAGGAAGAAGCAAAGCCTCAAATCACTTGTATCATATCAGTGTGCTCGTGAACCTTCTACCCCAGCCACGGTATCCGGTACTGATCAATCCAGTTTTTACTCAGTCCAGTCAGACGTTGAAAATTCGCGTATGGAGACGATCGGATTCAATGAAAAATTTTACCGTAGAACATTACATACCTCCAATTGAGCCACAAAGCACTGAATATGCATCGTATAATCCCACGCGCCCGGATTCGTTCTGTCGTTCAAAATGGGTGTTCGTGTCGCTCCCGCAGAGAATAATGCCCATCTCTCTGAGTGTGACGGGAGATGAGTTACTTCTTAACTGATTAATGCTGGGCTCGAAATTTATTCTGGCGTTATAAATAGGTATTGTGAATATGATAACATTTCACCTGACAGCGAGGGTGAACCTTGTGAAAGTGAGGATAGGACGCATTTTGTTATCTCCATTTGAGATGTTTTGAGATATGCTAAGACACATTTTTTATACATGTTGGAACATTCTTCATTTCGTTGCTACATTTGCTTTCAGACGCTTTTTGTTTGACTGATCATGGTTGCTATGTTGATAAAGTGCACTATTGAGCTGGGCTATGCGAGCGTTAGAAGTGATAGGACCCTGCGTGTATGTATGTGCCCTGCAACAGCCGTAGTTAGAAGTCCCATAGCGTGCGGCGCTGTCTCCTGCGCGGCTGTGCGAGCACTATCGCTA
>JAOTON010000341.1:700000-734546 GCA_034440635.1 Lepas anatifera
AGAAGACATTGTCAACGAATACATCCCATGCAGTATTACCACGGTATTTCCGGACCTCCTGTGACTGTGTTGTGTGCTACGTGTCCTCGAACCGTGATTAGTTTTATTTTGATGAGTCGGGAGCCATGAACCGAAGCCAGTGAAGGGAGGCCTCTGTTTGTTTCTATATTTGATTGCATGCACGTTGAAAGTACGTCACAGCGCGAGATATACCCAACTGACGTTTGGGGACAACTGGTCAACATGGAAACATCCTCTGCCGTGAAAACTGCGGTGCTCAAAGTTGGTTAGTGCTGCTGAACTCCTGTTCTACGCATAACGATTACTCGTGGTCGCTCATTCCAAAACTATGTTATCTCACGATTGCGGTATTCATGGTGGTGTAAAAGAAATATGGGAGCTTTTCCACTCTATGGATAGGCCTGAAATCGCCATTTAACCCCCCATCATCCCCTGGTTTTCGATGCAACGACGGACGCCCGCTGGGCTTATTTGAATTCCCATATCCCTAATTTTACCGGTCCGGTGGTCCGACGAGGTAACCGGTACCACTTCCTTTGGTTGAGTAATTTAGTATCGATTTAAACTTCCTTTGACCCTCCGGTTGTGTTATTATTCGTGCCTGAGGTCGGTCCAGCCGACCTCTCCCATTGAAAGCATGGGAAGTTTTTGATATAAAGCCACATAATGATTGCAAATACTCGACTGTCGAACAACGTTTTGAACCTTTCGATCCCAGGTATATTTGCTTTGACTTTAGGTCATGTCCATGGTCAAAACAGTATTTGCAATAACTTTGACCTAATTGAGCTGAGCGGTAAACAAACACCATCGTGTTTGTCTTGTACGCTTTATTTGATATACGGGGTTTTGACTTTGTGACCTGTATATTAGGTCCGGTGACCGGGTCAACCACTGGGAGGTCCTGTTCCCATAGGAAAAGTACTGGCAATTTGTATAATGTACTTTACCGGCCTCATAGCTCTAATGACATAGGTTTGCCCGTTGTTAGTATTGCATTTTGAGTGAAAATAGCCATCTTGACCATTGACCTCTAGGTCAACCATTGACCTGAGGACTAAACATGCGAGATTCTTACTGAATCACGCGAGCTTTCTATTGCACTTTCGATTTGCTAACGCTATTTTGTTAGGGCATTGGCCCCCGTGGGGAGGTGCCCCCGTGGTTAATCCCCGCGCTCAAGAAAGCTAGGCGGGATATTTGAATGATACCTTCTAATTAAAAAAGCCTTTGTAATCACTGGCCCGTCTGGCGTGGGTTACTTTGGTCGTGTCGCGGCGAGAACGACAATTTCTCTTCGCTCCCAGCCGGCGAGTGGGTTCATTCCCTCGTTGCGTCCACTATTCTGTTGGCTGCTCTGTCCTATTTAGCCGGTGCAACTGACCGCACAGCAATGTTGTCTTGTGAGTGTGCTTCTCTGCAGCACTGCTACCGACTGCAGTGCGTGCTACACTGCTGCATGCCCGGCCCCCCGCCGTCGTCAGCTGATCATTGTAGCATACTCACAACCTGGGGCCAACTTCACGAACGGCTTTGTTTGTGATCACACAAACAGTTTCTTATTATGAGTTGTTTGCTATTATTATGTCATTGACATGATTTATTTATGAATTGGAGGCAATTTGGTAACAAAACTCGTATTTTTAGAGGATTCCTAAAGGCTTAGAATTAAATGAGAAATAATTGTATCTGTATTACAAATGATAACGGTCGTGAAATTGGCCCCGTTTAGACCAGGATGCGTGTGGCTCCGTATTACTGTCAGTGCTGTCTAGTGTGTTATGAACTGTCGTTAATGTTCATATTATACGGCATTCGTTGCATCGTGTGTATATGACAGTGCTACACTGTATGAGAGTGGAAGTAATTAGTCACATTTGATTATATCGTTCTAACTTTTTGGCATCTTCCCCGATAATGTACTTCTGTCTTATCTACCCTTGACCATTTTTTCCAAACTACGAGATTGAAGAAGAGGAATGTGCTTGTTTTAGTTTTGTGTTAAATGAACAATTTTGTATTTTTTCTTCCTTATTGCCCTGAAAACGCCCAGAAAAGACACCGACTTATCTGTAATTCGATGGTTGTTTAATGGTCTCGAGATTTGCGATGAGAGCTGTGTCGCCGCTGTTTTGGCACGGGTCAAGTTCGGGGACGGAGGAACGTAGTCATTACCTCTACCACCGGGACTGCTGTCTGAGCCCAACATCGCGCTGATGCTCGTGCTGGTCGTCACGAGCTCGCTCGGAAGGCCCCCGTTACCGCAGGTTTACTAAATTAACCCTCCTGATGGCATTAGGTAGTTGTTGTATTAGTGGTTAAGCTGTGTGATGGTGCTTAACAAGCTAGTCCCGTAAATAAGTTACATGCACTGGATTCCCTCCATCCCCGCTACGGAGAATCGGCTACTTTCACGGCATTCCAAAAATGACTTCTTATGGACAGTATAAGTTTGGAAATGTGAAATCCACATTTCCCTTCCGCTTTCTATCGCTCAGAGCAAAAATGTTGCCCTTATGTCTTACAATTTATGATGTCATCTAAACAGGATGTGGCTCAGTTGGGGTTTACCTAACCATCGCGTGTTATTACGGGGCTGGCCGTCACGGTGCCGCTCGCAGCAGTTCAGGGTTACCACAGCGTTGCCATTGTTAACATTTAACCGCCCTGGTGGCGGTGGGAGGGGTTGATTTGGCAATGATTGTTGCACCGGTGGGACTCTGAAAGCGCATGGTTTTGTTAGGTCTAAGGCCATTATTTTGAACTTTAAATTGTGTGGAAATGTAATACACTGTGAATTTAATTAAACACATATTTAATACACACATTTAATTCACTTTTGGTGGAACGAAATGTGGCAGTTAGGACTTCTCTACACACTCTACAAAACTGGTATCTCAGTTGAAAATCCCCTTATGAATGTGGAAAACTCCCTTTAATGCGGTGAATGTTGATTTAGCCATTATGGTGTTTATCCTCAACGCTAAGAAATCTGGGTCACGCGCGCTTCACCCTAATCGTAGCGCAACTATTGGGCGTGTTTTTTTACGCTGTTCTGTTTGGCTTAATCTGATCATGTTAGTCGTTCCATCTATTTGCAATGATGTTAAAAAGAGAACGACCTGACTGTTTAAAATGCATGCTCTACCTGTGGGCGTTAATTTGGATGACGATTTTTGTGTGATTTCGTTTTCAGTCGGCTCAAAGTAATTGTATCGTTTTTTCCTCTTTGAACCTGTGAATATGGAGCGTCATTTATCCTTGGTGCTTCACCTCGGCCTATTTTTGTTCTCACTTTGATCTCAATCTCTCCCTAAGAATAAATATTTATTTTATTTCCACGTTTCGACTCGGGAGATAAATATCCCTATGCGCTGCAGTACAAGTCTTTGTTTCTTTGTCCCGTTAACCGCTTGGTGAATACAGGTGGACTGCTTAACAGGACGGATGATGTTTGCAGAATTTCTTGCTGGAACTCCCAGATAGTCCAACCATGCTATCGTATCTGCAGAACCATCCGCCCTGTTTGTACACCAATTAATACAGAATACCACCTCAGCGGATGTCTTTTCCGTGACAGGCGTGGCTAATTCTGCTGGAGGACTTCCTCTCCGCTATTGGCGCCACTAACTCTGCCTCTCGGCCTTGTTTCAGAGTCAGTCCAACGAAGCCAGGTTGAAGTTGGCCAACGATCGTGCCAACGTGCTTCTGAAGGCGTAGGCGCCACACCGACCACCACCGCCTGCTGCGACTACAGTTAGCGCTCTCTTCTCAGTCAGCCTCTGTCCCTCCTCACCTGCTGCTCGCGCCCTCCCCGTCTCCAGCGCCATCCTCGGCTACATTCCAGTCGTTCCCTCGGCCGTAATGCTACCTGTTGGCGTAGCTAGTATCGGCTCTTACTCAAGCACGCCGTATGTCCGCGGGGTCGTTTTCCAGTTTGCCGGACAACGCTGTATGTCCAAATGCTTTCGCGGTGTAATTTAACTTGCCCCAAGTAGGATCTTGGCTGGTTTATTTGGAATTACAGACCAGATCGAGCTCATTATTTCACTTTGGGTGGAATAAAATGTGCTAGTTAGGGTTTGAAATGCGTTTTGGTTTTAGTCCTTATGCCTAAAAAACGTGCTTTATATAAGATACTTGTGGCATGTAAGCCGGAAGCCCCACGGGACAGCCCATAATTTTATTCGATAAACGTGTAAGCTGGGTCCTAGTGAAACGTTGGAAGTGTGCGTCCCCACCGCCCGGTCTGTCCCCTGTGCGCTCTCCCCTCGCCCGCTGCTCCCACCACAGAGCTGTGGTCTGTGTGTGGCTGACTTCATCTGGGCTGCACCCACTCACTGGGCCCCGCAAATTCCCTGACTCGACCCGGATACCTAGAGCTACTGATGTCTAAGTCCCCACAACGCTACCTGCTGAGATGCGGATGTGCCGGCGTGACGTCATACAAAGCTCTGTGACGTCACCAAAGAGCTGCTGACGGCATCTGGCCCGTTCTCCCATACATCGAATTTGTTACGGCGGGGGCGACCGCTGTCCGCTGCCACCTCAGTTCCCAGACCGTTGACATATAACGCGGGTTCCCCCTCGTACACCTGTTAGCGTCGATTAGCTGACCCAGTAGCCCACCCCATCAGGAGATGGTCGAAGGTGGGTATTTGAAGCGACCACCCAAATACAGGCGATGGTATAGGCGCATTCCCGGGTATGTTACAAATCGGAATGAGTCGCGCTGCGCGGTTAACTGCGGCGCAACGCTTGGTCGCCTCCGTATTGGCCTCGGCTGTTGATTCCGCTTCTTTCACGTATATACCGCATACATACGCGAGCGTTATTGCGTTGGTTGTTAAGTCGTACCGTTTGTGATGTGCATTGGGGTTGGTTGGTTCTTCGCCGACCGGGGGTCACGAGGCGTTTTTTAGGACCTGTTTTGTCTCGTCCCGTGCATTAGTTGGGCCGTGCTCTTGTTCGTGTTCAGATGCGAACTAGACAGGGAGCACGGCTTTAGCCTCACATTTAGCCTCTAACCGCACGCACTTCCGATGTCTGTGATTGTCCAATACGCAATATGAGTCGTTTCCTGTTCGTGATGTGTGGTATTTGCCTCCGATTATCTTCTTAGAAATACTCCCGGCAGAAGGTCCGTTAACGCGGGCTGACGTGGCTCCAATATCGCGCTGGAACTGGCCGGGCCCGAAGCTGGCCGTTGTTGCGTGAGCAGAGTTCCACCTATACCGCATCTTTAGGCAGGCGACCCGCGTGCGGACTGTAGTGCAGCGCCGCTCGGCGGCCGAGTGTGGAACTAGTGGACCGGACACCGCAGGCTACAGTCGGCGCCGGCACCCTCGTGCATAGCATGGCATATGCGCTCGCTAGGATATGCATTCTCCGCAGGGCCGCTCTGCCTATTACGGTTCGCAGAATTCCGCCGTTTTACGCAGTTGTTTGCGTTGTTCGTTTCTGTCGGTCGGACAGGTGTTTGCCGTTTTTACGAATGTATTTATCGCTGTGTGCGGCCGGGCAGTCGGCTGTCGACGCTGGGTAGAGTAGCTGCGCACAGGCGGTAGCCGCGTCCCTGTGTATATATCAGTTGGCCGCAGCGCAGCGGCACTGCCCGCCGTTCAGCACGTTCGTTTGAGATGAGTTGGCGACGCTGCAGTTCAGAGACGCCGCGTGAGGTGCGGCGTTGGCGCTGTAGGTACCCGCGATGCCTCTTCGTGGTGACGAGCCGTCTGGTTTACAAATATAAATTACAACAGTGAAGTTGGACTTTGCAATGTCACCGTGGTATATAGATGCCTGTCTGAGGACTATCTGCAGTGCAATTCATTCCACAGTTCTTTGTGTGATATAGTAATAATTTGGTAACAAAAAGTTTTTATAGAGATTTAGAACGAAGCACAGATAATTGTATGTAAATCGCATTTGATGGCAGGCGTGACGTTGGCTTTGGGAGCTTTACATCAGGGATAGGTGATGATCTTCTGACTGAAGATCAGTCACTGCCAAAACACCTTCTCGTGAGTGATCTCTGGTGACAACTTCCCGGTTTGGGAGGGTGAGGCCTTTCTTCTACATCTCCGAGATCTCTGTTCCACATATGACGTATGTGGATGTGATCTGAGATGCGGGGAGAAGTCTGATATTTCGCATTAAAATGTTGCTGATGCAACGTTTCACGACGCGCCTCTACGGATAAGCATCGTGGCATGTGCGGCTTTTCATTTTGCTGCAGTGTAAGGCGTTGTCCTAACAGGGGCGTCACCGATGGTCGGCGACGGTCGGTAGCAGTCGCAGAGCGGTCATTGACCTGTCTGCGGGAGTTTTGACCGGCAGAGGAAAAGTTCAGCTTTGGCAGCAATCTGGCAGCTCAAGTTGTAACGAATTGTTGGTCATCAACAATCGAAATGAGCTGGCAGCTAGAACTATTAACACGCGCCCCGCTGGGGGGCGAAATTCGCCCCTCCCCCTCCTGGTTTCCCCAGATAGCTCCAAAACAAAGAGACGCAGAACAACGAAACTTACCATACCTTATCCCTGATCAATTTTACACATCTGACCAAATTTTTTAGTTAAGGTCATGTCAGGTCAGGGAGATATTCAAGGTCAAGTGACCCGACCTCAAAACCTAAAATCACGAGTTTGAAGCGTCGCCCAGGAAACACCAGCAAACCGATCAGTTTAAAACTTCCACAATATATAAGGTCATTAAGGTTTACAAATCTGCTATCTCAGAATTTTTAAATTGTTGACCTAAGGTGGGTTCAATTTTTCGGTCACTCCATTATAAGTCTATGGTGAAAACCAGAACGGTCTCGTTTTCAGTAAATACTGGATAGCTAAAGCTGAAAATCCTCTAACCGTCTATTCTTCCCACAATCTTGACCTAAAAGTTGAGTTTTTGACCATCTGACCTCTCAAAGGTCATGTCAGGTCACGGGAGCATAAAGTGATTGTTTTGCCAATAACTTCTTACTGAATTGAGAGAAAGCTCCCATTTTGCTTTCATTGTGATTATATTGTCACGGGGAGTCGATTGATATGCAACATGACCATACCAGGTCACTCTGTGACCCTGACCTAGCTCGAGGTCAGGTTAATTTTCACTATTTGACCTAGCAAGGTCATATTATACATCATTCGATTTGCCGCGATGAGAGGAATCCAATGATGCATAAAGATTTGCTCTGGCTCCCCTGAGGGCAGATCTAGAGAGAGAAACGTACACTGCTCTGTTGTAAGCTTATGGGACCTTCTTTGACCTATGCTGACCTCAATATTGACCTGACATAAAAATACTTCGTATAAAATCTCTTCGTCTTGTCAAGAGCTTTCGAACGCCGCTCATAATTTTCCTTTAGCTTTCGTGGGGAATGAGATACGGAGGGGGACGAAAAACGCCCCCCAGCGGGGCGCGTCATGCCAGGGACCCCAGCGGGGCGCGTGTTAAAAGGACGGTTTAGGAGAAATAGGCGACCATGTCCAATTCCCATTAATTTTTAGTTTGAATATCAATTTGAAATATTCGAAAGCACATATTACATTTTATTGACTAAAAATGACAAATAAAACGGCGATGGCCTTCTGACGCAGACCGTCGGATTCAGAAGTTAGATAATGTTCAACTTTTGCTGCGACGCGTTGAAACGTCGTGCGGGGTCTTGCGGCGGTACGTTTTTTGTTCTTAGCCAAAAAAATGCGGGTTGTTACGACAGATCAACGGCTTGCGACGGGTTGCAACCCCGTGTGTTTAGATTAGGACACCGTGTGACACTACAAGAGAAGGCCTGCGTCGTCTTGCCTATCTTCTTTGGACGTGCTGCCTTCAGACTGTCAGACGTTAACTGTCACAAAAAGAATTAGCGGATAATCCTCAACGATCTGCGCTACTCCGCTATCTACAGCCTAGCCCTCAGTTCCACGTCAATCGCGGTTATTCAAGAACTGGGGAAATGCAAGAGGACCTGGAGAAATGCAGTTGGTGGAGACCTGGTGAAATGCAAGCATTACAGCATAGCAACACTACGGATTACATCAGCTCGAAAGCTGCAAGGCGCTTAGGTTAAAGATGTAAGCTTTGCATGTCAAACCTCCCGCTTACCGCTCAGCCTAGGAGTCAGAATTAATGACTGTAGCCGTCCAGATGCCTCCTGTCTGCAGACGGTATTAGCATATGCAATGGTGTGCATTGTGTATTGCAAAGCTGGATATCTTCTCGCCCCAGGGGGTCCTGGATGGGTCAACGCCGGCACGACATTATACAAAATATATGGGAAACCCAAAACCCAGGGGGTCATGACCCCCACCCCGGGATCTCCTGTCATGGTGCAATGTGTATTGCTCAGAGGCTGTTCCCGACAGCACGTATATTTAGTTTGTCCGCAAATATTCCAGGCAATTATTCAGCGCACGGACTTTAGAATACGATCAGGCGCCGTCCGGACGTTCCTCACCAATGAATTTGTGAGATTAAAATGTTCTGGGTTATTGCCTACACTCTCCTTGGTCATGCGATGAAAACACACTTAGACTCGTGTTATCCGATGGCATGCAGTCTAAGTCGACTTGGTTTGTCCATTCGGCACTTAGGCACTGGCGAACCCAGGTATTTGCCAATACACCAGCGTGCCAAAGTTGATAGGTTTTTGGAGTGCTGAGGCGAGGAGCATGGTTATAAGTTGACAAGGTGTGTACTAGCCTGCCTCCTCGAATCCTGGATGTAAAATATTTTACATTTTACATCCAGTGTAAATGTGTATTTTACATCCAGGTTTCGAGGGGACAGGTTAGTTACATTGTGTGTTTTACATCGAGGATTCGAGGAGACAGGCTAGTATACACCTTGTCAACGTGCCAAAGTTTTTAAAAGTATGCTTCCTCGCTTTTTCCGATTGCTTTTGATCAGCTTCTCGGATCTTTTCTGCGTGGGTTTTCTAGCAGGAAGCTAGTCTTGTTTGGGCATACGTTTTCAGAGACTGAAGATTGGGTTCGCTCACCGGATTTCACTGTAAGGCTGGGAGAATGGAAGACTAACGATACTCGTGGTGAGGCGGATGAACAGGGTGACCGCCCCTGCCCCTCCCTCGCCCAGATGAGTTGGTCCAAAGATGCTCGTCGACCACCTTTCAAGGTGTGGCATGGACAACACCCCCAGCACTAACGATCCCAGGAGCATTTGCTGAAAGAAGTGGCGCATATACTAAATGTGGACTGACATAAAGAATAGGTCCGATAAAATGTTCTCAGATAGGAGAATAGGCATGTCAAGGTTATTGGCCTATGGCGTCACCATGTGATATAATCCCCATAATGTACTCTATAACTAGCAATTAAGTGCCCGTTAGGCGATAGATTAGAATTTGGCCTTTATCATGACCTTTGGCCTTGACCTGTGATATTGATCTTAGCACCGAACAGCTTTAACATGACCTTATAACATAATATACGTCATGCTGAGTGATGCATGATACACTGATAACACAGTCTGACGTTACGCAATTTTAGACAAGGCATGAACAGCTGGCATCAAGGGCCACATAGGGTACTTTTTTACAATTTTATTAAGAGACGGAAGTTCAGAGTGAGAGTGGGCAACTCCCTGTCTGAGAGCTTCTGCCAGGAGAGCGGTGTGGTCCAGGGTGGCATTTTAATCGTAACCCTGTTGGCATTTTGATTAATGACGTCTACGACATTCTACCCCCAACAGCCGAGAAATCTTTGTTCAGAGATGACTAGTCAGAGATGACTAGAGATGACTAGATGTACATTGCGATCTCCATCTGTGCGCGAAAAAAACACTGCCCGCAGAATTGCTGGCCATAGCGCTGCGTAAAAGCGGCTCCTGTGCAGACAGACCAGGCCCGGTTTTACACCGATGGCTCAAACTCTGCCGATGGTGTTGGAAGCGCCTTAGTAGGGGAGGGACTTAGTAAGGTTTTAGCCTACCAGCGACTGTTTCAGTTTTACGACAGGACTGTATGCTATTATCCCGGTTTTAAGACATCAGGTATTCTCAGGAGGATCGGTGTCTTATTATAACGGACTCTGCTAGCTCACTGACAGCACTCCAATCTCATCACACACAGCAAAGCTGGCTTATACCGTCAATAAGAAGGCTTCTGCAGAAGCCTTCTTAGACATGTCGGCGATCTTCTCCAGAGGCACTGACGCGCGCTTACTTTTGGGTGCCGAGCTATATTGGAATTTCAGGAATTGAAGAAGTCGATAAGGTTGAAAAACAGGCGTCCCAACTACCCCCTTCGCGACAGTTTGGGATCCCGGCTGCAGGCTTCAAAGCATCGTTCAAAACGCTACAGGACGCTGATGGCAGTCGAGGAGGGCTGCAGAGCCAGAGTGCTCTCTGAAACGCCTGCGCACTGCCATCGAGAATTGGGAGTCGAGCAACAGAGTAAGCAGAAGAGAGGAGGAGGCCCTATCTAGGTTCCGCATTGGCCCCTGCTATGCCACTCACGCACACCACCTGAATAGCTCTGCTCCCAACCTGTGTTTACAGTGTGGTAACCGTCTTAGTGCTCAACATGTTTTACCCGAGGCAGATGGCTGTGTACATCTGAAAAGGCAAATGCCTCGATTCTTCCCACTGGTCTCTCTAGCGCAGTGTCTGGGAAATGACCCCGTTGTAGACATCATACATGAGAGAGATAAAGTTTGATATAGTCTGTAGCCTTCCCAGCGCTTTTTAGCGGCTACATCATCGGGATGGGAAATATTTTAACTAACCGAGAAAGTTTTGAACTGATCTAGTCTGACAATGCTGGGTACATAGAGCCAAAGCAGCTGACATGCCCTAAACCCCCAATCATCATCATCATCATCATCATCATCATCATCATCATGCTGGGTGATGCCATCTGACCGGAAAGACTGGGGTCCATGTATTGGACAGTTTTTTATGTCTTTGAACTGTGACCTTTTACTTTGACCTTGACCTTCATTTAAGGTGACCATAACATGTAATCCGAGTATATGACGTTATGACATCACCGCTTGGTCTACAATGCAAATTAACTGGTGCTGCCGTTCAATTGTGGCGGGGCAAAGATATTGGTATCACTTTGAAAGCCCACGAGGCACGACATTATTGACCGATTTTAATAATTATTTCACTGATCGACGCGCATCGATTTTCTCAAATGTTGCCGAGTGGCGTTTTTGTCCCGCGAACAGGTGGGGGCTCCGGTCCGCCACTTTATGGCCCCTCCACTGCGCGTCATAAATTTTTGAAAAAGGAGAGGGAGCTATTGCGTAACATTGCTATATTCTCCCTTATTTGTATCGATTTGGGTTATTAATCTCGGCCTCGCTTACAAAAGTTTATGAATACCTGGGCTTCTCAAAGCTGTGCCAAGAACTAGTCCTTTGAATTAATTAATGGCCTGTTCACAGCGCTTCTGCAGCAGCTTTCATAGGTACGGAAGGCTCGCCCGAAGCATCCGCGAATCCGCTGGCATTCGCACGGCTCCCGGGCTGACTCGCCATCAGTACCGTGAGCCACTGCCGCTCCACACGGCGCAACGACTCGGCGGAGGGTGCGGCCTTGGCCGACACTCACCGGACAGACGTGGGCCCAATGATCGCAACACGTATAACATTCGCCCTCCCCTGCACTCGCCGCAATAAATATTAACGATGTCTTCTCAAAATCCAGCTCTAACATTGTTTTTTTTTACATCAGGCCAGTGGCAGATACAAGGGGGCTAGGGGCTCAAGCCCCCCATGTCAGAGTGCCTATAGCTCATACATAGCCGAAGGCTACTCAGAAGAAACGGTGGGGAGGCTCAAACCCCGTGCCACCCCGAAATGTTGTCCTGGATACGCCACTGCACAGGCGTATGCATCATATTTCAACCACTGAATTAAAAATGGCCGCCATGACCCGTCTGTCGTTCAGTTGTCGCATCAGTGCTTCGCAAAGCGGAGAATAGACGATGGGCGAACAGAGAGTAGCACTGGCGTGGTAAGTGACACAAACATGATACGGATGATGCAAGCGGTCGTCATCAGCGGAAAGTCGGTTGCGAGCCCTGTGATTGTTTGACAGTGTATTTGAAAAGCACCTGCATGGGATTTTCGGCCTGCCGAAACGCTGCGCACGGCTAAACAGGTCCAAGTACCCGGCATGATCTAAAGCACGCTGTTCAACCTTCATGAATTTGCTAATATTTCGATATTGTAGAATCTATCATTATTAAGAAGTATAATGATGGTACTGGCGTTTTAACCCTCGCCCCACCGGGGGGCCATCGATGGCCCCCTAAGGTTTTTCCGGGATAGCAGAAAAACGACGAGGCGCAGCACCGCGGTTGAGGGCTCTACCTCTCACTGCATCATTTTCCCATCATCCCTGAAATTTTTTACCCCGGGTCACCCAAGGTCAGGTCACCAGACGAGGTCAACCAAGGTCACCTCACTTCACTTTAGAGCTCTGTAAGAGCTACATTTCAAAGTCGATCGATTTGAAACTTCCTACACTTCATGACCCCTCCAGGGTCTACAAGGTGTATATCCGGGATTTTTCAATTTCGTGCCCTGAGGTCAGGTCACGAGGCGACCTCTCCCATTGGAAAAGCATGGGGAAAAGCTATTTCATGATATAAAAGCCACAAAATGATTGCAAATACTCAGACTGCTCAGAACAACGTTTTTGGACACCCTTTCACGGATCCCAGGGGTCATATTTGCCCTTTGACTTTTCCAAGGTCATCCAAGGTCACCGGAGGTCAAAAACAGTATTTTGACAATAACTTTTGACCTAATTGAGTTAGAGCGGTGAAACAAACACCATCGTGTTTGCCTTGTCACTGGCTTTCATTTGATATACGGCAAGGTCACTTTTTGACCTTTCGTGACCTCAGGTCATATTAGGTCACGAGGTGACCTCTGGCGGTCAAACCACTGGCGGGAGGTCTTTACGTTCCACATAGCGGAAAAGTACAGGCAATTTGCTATCAAATGTACTTTACCAGGCCTCAATAGCTCTAATGACATAAGAGTTATGCCCAGTTTGCTTAATCATTG
Organism: Lepas anatifera; assembly: GCA_034440635.1. Taxonomy (NCBI): domain Eukaryota; kingdom Metazoa; phylum Arthropoda; class Thecostraca; family Lepadidae; genus Lepas; species Lepas anatifera. The sequence continues at coordinate 713,060 of JAOTON010000341.1, forward strand.
CATATTTGAGTGAAAATAGCCGATCTTGACCTAATTTGACCTCTGGAGGTCAAACCATTGACCTGAGCACTAAAACATGCGAAGTAATTTCTTACTGAATTCACGCGAGCTTTCTATTGCACTTTGCAGATTTGCGCTAACGCCCATATTTTCGGAGTTAGAGGGGGGCCATCGATGGCCCCGGTGGGGCGAAGGTGGCGCCGGACCCCCGGTGGGGCGGGTTAAAATGGCTATGAAGACTTCAGATCAGATTTTGCTCCCTGGTATCACCACTTGACCTTCAATTTTCGCCCTCGCAATGCTTTCTGGACGCTGGCACGGTCTCCTCTTCAAAATCCGGTTCGTAAGCTAGTACTTTGCAATTGCTCTGATGACACTGAGCCATAAGCCTCAACACTCGGAATATGTCGCACGCTATCTGACTATGAAAGTTAACGTGATAAGCGGACACCACCTCCGCAAAAGCAAGAGTCAGACGCAGTTATCGAGATGTTCAGAGCGAAACAAAGCTTTTCGTGGATGTCTTCATCAAATACACTTCAATATGAAAAACAAACTAATTCATGGGTATTCATCTGAAAGCAGATCCTCCAAACCTTGTGTGCAATTACTCCCCGATGAAAAGTCGAGCTATGGTTGAAGTATTCCGCGAATGATATCATTTTCCTTTTCAGGACATTTGATTCGATTAATATGGTTCTGTAGGTATGTACCTATCGAAAAGGGATAAAAGGACAAGCTAACTCTTAATGTGAAGGATTTAGATATTGCTTCAAATTCTGGCATCTCCAATAATTTTCGGAAATACATGCCGCTGTTATGTTCGTTTTCCCGTTAGCTATTCCCGAGAGAACTACGAATCACATTTTGAAGTGCTGTACATAGGCTGCTAACATGTATGTATGTATGTATGTATGTATGTATTGACAAAAAAGACCATTCCACACATGTTGGGCTATTCAAAGGTGCTTGTCATCACAAACGTCAAAAATCAGTGCTACTATACCTCGTCAATACACATTACAATAAAAGCAATGACATAAACGCAGGTAAAAATTAAAAACTAAAATGTCTAAAAGCAAACACGGTACCATGCACTTAAAAAGAACGACTACTCCCCATGCAACATTTGCCTTATAGCTTTTTTAAACATTCCGTAGCTCATTTCGTGAGGAGATCCGAGGGTCATGCATGATGTGTTAAAGAGCTGAGATCCACGGCAAATGAAATTTCTTTTGCCATGGTTCTTTCGTGGTCTTGACAATGCCAAATGTCCTGACGGTCTTGTTTCGCGTTCCAATTGGTCCCTATTAAAACTCAAGCAAGAGGCAAGTGACATGGGCTCACCGGAAGTGATCAACCTATGCATCAGACATAAATCAAAATAGTCAAAGTACTTCCGGGCGTCAAGCCACTTCAAATCCTTAATAACATCCGAAATATGATCAAATTTTCTTCTTCCGGATATAACTCGTGCAGCAAAATTGAAAACTTCCCGGATTCTATCTTTGGATTCGGAATTTGTGCTGCCATAAATCTGAAAAGAGTGACGGATGTGAGAGAACACTAATGAATCAATAATGCGTGGGAGCACCTCCACAGGTAGAAAGTGTCATGCATGATACAGGACTATGAGAATTCCAAAACATAGGTCTGACACAAATTTTACATGCTGTGACCATGATAAGTGGACAGTCCATGTAAACACCTGAATTCCGAACAACATTTTTGCTTACAATTTCTTCACCCATGAACTTGACCCGTAACGGCTGCGGTGTGGAACTCCGTTGCCTGCGGTCTCTACAGAGAATCACCTCTGTCTTGCCGGCATTGATCTTCATGCCATTCTGTTGGAACCAGGTGGTCAGTATATCTAAGACTTTTTCCAAGCTTCCTAGCATGTCCGGTATTTGTCCACGTGGCCCAGAGATACCAATTTGGATAACATCTGCATACCTAATACAATGGATCCTAAACCTGTTAAAGTAATCTGGAACGTGACAAGATAGGTCGTTGTCTATAATGTTTGCAAGTATCGGGCCTAAGCAAGTGCCTTGAAAAAGGCCTATATCAATTGGTAGGGGTTCCGAAATTTTGTCTCCGATTTTCACTTTTTGTACATGGGCATCGAGATAGCTTTTAAACCAACCAAAAATTAGAACCAAATCTGCCAGAGTTCTAATTTTATCAAAAGTGCTGTGTGGTCAATCACATCGAAAAATCGACTCAAATAAATCAAGGTGAGCAGAGTAATTTCCGGACGGTTCATTGCTTTTAGAATTTTATCACTTATGGTGATAAGGGCTGTAGCTGTTGAACGCCCAGATCTGAACCCATGCTGATCCTCAGTCAGGAGGTGTTTTTATTTAGATATTGCAAAAGTTGATTCAGTGCTAGTTTCTCGACAATTTTACTAATAGTGGGATTCGTTTTGACCGGTCTAAAGTTAGCTGCGATAGATGGATTGTCTTTTTTATGCAGCGGACTGACTAACGCTGACTTCCAATTTGGAGGTACCGTTTCCGAAACAAAACTAGAGTTAATAATATGCAACAAAAAACGACCGATGATAGGAAAACTGATTTTCACAACTTTGATCGGTATATCATCTTGAATTTGAGAATTCTTGTTCGGCATCGAGAAAACCATTTTCTGCAGTCCATTCAAAGTAACCGGGGTAAGTCTAAGGCTGCCTGAATTTACCCTCGGTAAGCGAGTACTGAGGGCCACTCGTCCTGAGCATCTAAACTGTGTATTCACATCGTCTCGCGTAATTTTACCTATTGAAGTAAAATATTTGTTTAGATCATCTGGACTTAAATTATCTGGTTCAGTCACTGGTCCACGTTTTGGAGCCATTACATGTGTTAGATTGCGGTAAAAATTACCGAAGGAGTATTTCGAACCTTCTGACAGATATTGTTTCGTAAGTCCCTTCGAATAGCCCTTTTGGCCAACTTATTCAACTGCTGGTAAGACGGGTCATTTTCTACTCTAGCCTCACGTCGTTGCGCCATTAAGGCCAATGTTTCCTCAGAAACAGGAGGAGGTGACGGATTATGCACTCTAAACTGTCTCAGAGGAGCATGAATATCTAAAATTGTAGTCATTGAGGACGAAAAAGCATTCCACTGCTGTTCACAAGCTTCACTTGGTTTCACAATGCTGCTCCAATCGGTCGAACGAACATCTGCTAGGAAAGAATCAGAATCAAAGGCGCGCCAATTCCGACTAGTTTTATACATAGCTTTAGCATTAGCTCGAGGCACGGTAACGTTAAGGCAAACACGTCGGTGGTGACTTGTGTAGTCACATGGTTCTACAACACACACGGGCTCAGGTATAGTGAAGCAAATGACATCAGACGCAAGTATTAGATCGAGCTTCGGCTCAGTGTCGTCACGAATAAAGGTGGCATCATTAACCAAACAATTTAAACCATATTTTTCCAGTTCTCTTAGTCTAGCAAAAGCCACAGGGTTGGTCCGCTCGTCTGCGTTGAGATCTCCGGTAAGAATGATTCGTTGGGAGGGGTAAGAAGCCACGATGTCCTGTAGCTGATCCTCGATGACGTTGAAGTCAGCATGCACTTTCGCCGGGTTTGTTGTGGGAGGACGATACAGGCTTCCAAATAGTGCCGCTTTTCTTCTGTCCAGTTTGACTTTCACCCATATTGGTTCCACACGAGAGTCCCTTTCCTTATTAGAAGATGTAGTAATTTTTCTGCATGGAGACTATGCATGCCTCCGACACTGCTAGCTTCACATTTGAGAGTTATATTTGCAAACAATCCAATTATGATCCGATTTTCTGAAGTCTTGGAACAATGCATTCCAGTAACTGAGTAAAACCAGGGAGTGGATTTCCTCGAATCATGAGAGGTGTCCTAATTTAAAAATGAATAAATGACCACCTGGCCTGGTAATGGGAGGGGTTTTATTAGGAAAAAGCCAAGGTAAAGGATAAAATTATTTCTCCTGGAGTGCAAGAAACTTGCATGATTTCCTCGTGTGCATTTTTATCATATATGACTTAATTTACATTTCCAAAGGTAAAATAGCTCTGTTAACCCTCGCCCCACCGGGGTCCGGCGCCACCTTCGCCCCACCGGGGGCCATCGAAGGCCCCCTCTAACTCCGAAAATATGGCGTTAGCGAAAATCTGCGAAGTGCATTAGAAAGCCCGCGAGAATTCAGTAAGAAATTACTTCGCATGTTTAAGCGCTCAGGTCAATGGTTTGAACTCTAGAGGTCAAGAAAGGTCACGTTAGGCCATTTTCACTCAAATATGCAATGCTTAAGAAAACTGGGCATAACTCCTATGCCATTAGAGCTATTGAGATCTGGTTAAGTACATTTGATAGGAAATTGCCAGACCTTTTCCCGCTATGTGGAATGTAAAGACCTCCCGCCAGTGGTTTGACCTCCAGAGGTCACCTCGTGACCTAATATGACCTGAGGTCACGAAAGGTCAGAAAGTGACTTTCCCGTATATCAAATGAAAGTCAGTGACGAGACAAACACGATGATGTTTGTTTCAGCGCTCTAGCTTAATTAGGTCAAAATTTATTGTCAAAATACTGTTTTTGACCCCTGGTGACCCTGGATAACCTTGGAAAATTCAAAGGGCAAATATGACCTCTGGGATCCGTGAAAGGGTGTCCAAAAGCGCTGTTCTGAGCAGTCTGAGCATTTGCAATCATTTTTGTGGCTTTTAGATCATGAGACAGCTTTTCCCATGCTTTTCCAACGGGAGAGGTCGCCTCGTGACCTGACCTCAGGTCACGAAATCGAAAAATCCCGGATATACACGTTGTAGACCCTGGCAGGGCCATAAAGTGTAGCAAGTTTCAAATCGATAGACAAAGAAATGTAGCTATTATAGAGCTTTACATTTGAAGTGAGGTGACCTTGGTTGGCCTCGCCTGGTGACCTGACCTTGGGTGACCAAGGGTAAAAATTTTCAGGGATGTTGGGAAAATGATGAGGTGAGAGATAGAGCCCTCAACCGCGGTGCTGCGTCTCGTCGTTTTTCTGCTATCTTGAAAAAACCTTAGGGGGGCATCAATGGCTCCCGGTGGGACGAGGGTTAAGATAGATTTTTCTAGAAGTGGTTTGCGTCGTAGCGCACCAGGAGGTAGAATGAACAACTAGCGTAATCGAGAATTAATACCGTCATGGAGCACTGGTAACTGTTTGTGAAGGCTTGAAAACACATGGGTAAGTCGACTTTTGGACAGTCACTGGCTTACATTTACAAGCTGAAACGTTGAATATTTTGAGAACCATGACTGTTCCATCTGCTTTGGGGTATCATCCCGCCGCTGATGCTTACGAGATTTCAAAAGTTTATTGAACCGTCTATGACAGATGTCTCCTAGTTTTTAATGCCACCTTCACTAACCTTTTGAATGCTTTCCTGACATCAAGTGCTTGAAACTCGATCGCATGCTAGCTTCTTAAGTTTTGCAACAACAAACAACTTAACCCTCGCCCCACCGGGGGCCATCGATGGCCCCCTAAGGTTTTTCCGGGATAGCAGAAAAACGACGAGGCGCAGCACCGCGGTTGAGGGCTCTACCTCTCACTGCATCATTTTCCCATCATCCCTGAAATTTTTTACCCCGGGTCACCCAAGGTCAGGTCACCAGACGAGGTCAACCAAGGTCACCTCACTTCAACTTTAGAGCTCTGTAAGAGCTACATTTCAAAGTCGATCGATTTGAAACTTCCTACACTTCCATGACCCCTCCAGGGTCTACAAGGTGTATATCCGGGATTTTTAGATTTCGTGCCCTGAGGTCAGGTCACGAGGCGACCTCCCCCATTGGAAAAGCATGGGGAAAACCTGTTTCATGATATAAAAGCCACAAAAATGATTGCAAATACGCAGACTGCTCAGAATAGCGTTTTTGGACACCCTTTCACGGATCCCAGGGGTCATATTTACACTTTGACTTTTCCAAGGTCATCCAAGGTCACCAGAGGTCAAAAACAGTATTTTGACAATAACTTTTGACCTAATTAGGCTAGAGCAGTGAAACAAACACCATCGTGTTTGTCTTGTCACTGGCTTTCATTTGATATAAGGGCAAGGTCACTTTGTGACCTTTCGTGACCTCAGGTCATATTAGGGCACGAGGTGACCACTGGAGGTCAATCCACTGGCGGGAGGTCTTTACGTTTCACATAGCGGAAAAAGGTCTGGCAATTTCCTATCAAATGAACTTTACCAGGCCTCAATAGCTCCTAATGACATAAGAGTTATGACCAGTTTGCTTAACCATTGCATATTTGAGTGAAAATAGCCGATCTTATCCTAATTTGACCTCTGGAGGTCAAACCATTGACCTGAGCACTAAAACATGCGAAGCAATTCCTTACTGAATTCACGCGAGCCTTCTATTGCACTTTGCAGATTTGCGCTAACGCCCATATTTTCGGAGTTAGAGGGGGCCATCGATGGCCCAAGGTGGGGCGAAGGTGGCGCCGGACCCCCGGTGGGGCGCGGGTTAACTTTTGTCTGGTCAAAGGGACTATCTCCCACTGTATTTTTCGAAAGCACTGATAAGCTCCTTCCTCGTCGGTAAGACGTTTGTAGGAAGATCAGAAGGCTGGCCAACAACGAAATCATCCTTGTCTTGATGGCTTCAAAATATGGTATAAGCCAACTAAAAGCACAGAGGACCGTGCCACGTCAACCTTCTGAAATACAGCCACCCTTACTGATGCGTGCCTTATTTCGTATTTAGTGTGCCCACCCTCTAAAATGAGCAGTGATGCTCAGTGTCGGTTCTTGGTGTCAAATGCGAGGTGACTCGAGGAGTGGATCAAATGTATGGAGGCTGCAAATGAGAGAGAGAGAGAGAGAGAGAGAGAGAGAGAGAGAGAGAGAGAGAGAGAGACAGACAGACAGACAGACAGACAGACAGAGAGAGAGAGAGAGAGAGAGAGAGAGAGAGAGAGAGAGAGAGCGAGAGAGAGCGAGAGAGAGCGAGAGAGAGCGAGAGAGAGAGAGAGAGAGCGAGAGAGGTTTTTATCAAGGCCTCTCACAATAAGCACACGTACCCAATTATAGGAAGTATTGATAAGGGTGAGGAAGAAACCTATCCAGCGGCCCAGATGGGGACGGAATGTCCCGCTGTGGGAATCGAACCCACGCTAATCCATGCCGTCGCAGGCATGCGATGAAGCCACCAGACCGCTCAGCCCAAGCTGCCGTCAATAGTTCAAATAGAGGGGCACAAACGCACGTATACCATTTCTCTGGCGGTGCTCCAGCGATTGCTCGCAGTTAATTTGGTTACCCGATGTTGGCATATCTTAAAAGGGTATTCAGGTTTAGTGGTAGAACGTGTTCCCAGAGCCGTAGATCCCGGGAGGCCTCGGGAGGGAGGGAGGTGAAATCGGTCTCGGAGGGTTTTTAAAAGTATTTTTTTAATCCCTAGAATTCCTTTTCGCAGGGAGAGCTGGCAACCTTTGTGACATTAGTGGTCACTAGATCATTGAATCCCGACCATTACGTCTGAAAGGAGGACATATCCATCCATGGCGGCAGTTGGCTGACCAACGTATGTACATACACACAGAGAGAACTTCCAGCGAGAAATGCCGCCGCAGAATATGTGCATAGCAAGAAATGCGAAGCCCCTTCCCGGTTGCGGTTTGGAGGCTCACCTACACGGTAGATTGAGCAGGGGTGAGGTGGGGTAACCTAACCGCAGCGTGGGGGGCAGACTCAATCACGTGGTGCGAGGCCTTCGACGGGCTATACGCCGAAAATCATTTGTACATCTGGGCAACTGCAGTCCCTGAGAATGACGGTGATGCGTGACAGGGAGCCACCTTTTAGGGATTACAGTGCCTCACATGAACACATGAACATGATCCATCTGCGTCTCCATCTCCATCTCCATCTCTATCTCCTCTCTCTTTCTCTCTCTCTCTCTCTCTCACACACACACACACACACACACACACACACACACACACACACACACACACACACACACACACACACACACACACACACACACACACACACACACACACACACACACACACACACACACACACACACACACACACACACACACACACACACACACACACACACACACACACACACACACACACACACACACACACTCACTCACACACACACACACACACTCTCATACATTTGATCCACTCCTCGAGTCACCACGCATTTGACACTAAGAACCGACACTGGGCATTACTGCTCATTTTGAGAGGGCGGGCGCACTAAATACGAAAGAAGTCACTCATCAGTAAGGGTGACTGTATTTCAGAGGGTGGACGTGGCACGGTCTATATGTTGAAACTAGCAAGACACGGATGATTTCGTTGTTGGCCAGCTATCTTCTTACAAACATCTTACCGACGAGAAAGGAGCTTATTAATGCTTTCGAAAAACGCAATCAGAGATAGACCCTTTGACCAGGCGGCCGAACTCCGTGACAAAAGTTAAGAAGCTGGCATGCGATCGAGTTTCAAGCACTTGACGTCAGGAAAGCATTCAAAAGGTTAGTGAAGGTGGCATTGAAAACTAGGTGACATCTGTCATAGACGGTTCAATAAACTTCTGAAATATCGTGAGCATCAGCGGAGGGATGATTTTTTTATTTTATTAGGGCCAATCCCAACAGGCACACTTGCCCAATTACAGGGAGTATTGGCGTGGGTGTTTAAGGATCCTCTCCACCGGGTCAGATCGGACACGGAAGGCGGTTTTCCCGCCGTGCGGATTACACCCACGTTAATCCATGCTATCCGATCCGAAGACTGGCAACGAAGCCACTAGGCCACCCCGGCCCCAATACCCCAATGATACCCCAATGATACCCTAATGAAGAGGGAACAGACATGGTTCTCAAAACTATTCAACGTTTCGGGCTTGTGAATGCTCTGACCCTTTGAACTGTCCGCCTGGCAGGGCCGATAAAGTGCCGGAGATAGAAGTCACCTTTTCTTCAAGAAAACAGAGCTGTGAGAAAAACCACAATGCGCTCAATCGACCACGAGCAAGTGTGGATCAGCTCAGTCTAATGAAGTGTGGTCTCACCAGGTACCTCCAATTAACGTCGAGACCGACAGTCATAAATAATCCATCGTGATCAAACGAGCTTTCAACTACCTTTCAAGCGCCCCTGGTTCTCCTTGGAATCTTCAGGTTACTGAATGTTCTATTATTTTTCCATTTGGCTCAAATCGGGAAAGTTTTCCATGGAAGTCCAGGTGCCAGACAAACCACGTTTGTAAATTCTGACCAGTCCATTTTTGAGACAAGTTCGAAGCCACGGGGCATATTATGTAAATTGCCTTGCCAGTGGCGTAGCCTGGGAAGGGATCATTGGACCATAAACAAACCGGATTTCAATTAACTTTTTCATGGATAAGTGAAAGTACTATGGGTCCCTCACTGCTAATTTGAGTGGTTCATTATTGTCCCCTTTGCGAATTTCTCACAACGCCACTGAATAAACAAAATTTGAATTATAAAGACATCAAGTAACGCCACTGAATGAACTTACTCGAATTTCAAAGAGAAAATTAGTTAATAAGGCTTTCATACTTTCCAGAGCTGGTCTTTCAACAGTTCTGTGAAAGTTTGCTGTCATTTAACTAGTAGGTATTTTCGATTCCTCCCACGTCACCTCAGATGAAACAGTCTAGATCCGCCTATGCCATAGAGACGAGACCATGAAATGTCAACAGAAGCCTTTGACTGTCCAAAAGTGGATTTATTTGTGTTCGAGCCTCCACAAACAGTTACCAGCGCTACATGACGGATATTCCTCCTGGATTACGCTAGTTGTCCATTCTGACGCCAGAGACGCTCCGACGCAAACCACTTGTAGAAAAAAACCGAATAACAGAGCCATTGCACCTTTTGAAGTGCAAATTAAGCCAAACGCATGGGATTTTGTTAGGCATGAGTGACCCATGTGCAGCGGTTTCTGAAGTCACCGGTACCGAAGAGCTCGGACGCTGAGTCGTCACCCGCTGCGGCGGGATTAGCGGGCGGATCCGGCAACTGGGGTCCGGTTGCGGTCCCCTATCTCATCGACTGATGTGCATAGGCAGCTGTCGGCGGACGCACCCGCCCCGGCCCCCGAGTGGGCAGATGGCTCCTGATTCACAGCACGTGTATAAAATGCGCTGCATCGCATCGAACGGCATCAGTTGCTGTTTCTTCACATCGAAAGAACTTCACATTGACCATGAAGCTGGTGAGCACAGTTGTTTGTCAATTTTCAGGTGGAATTCGTCTCGAATAGATCAGCTCAAGCCCAAGTCCTGCTTGAAAATAGAAGTGCTGCTTATGCTGAACTTAACTGGCTGTTCATGCTGCACCAGATCGCTTATTTTTCTGTATTCTCATTCTTTGCTTTATTTTTAATTATGTGAACATAAAATTCAGCTTAACAGAAAGATCTATGAATTCTACCGACAAATGTGAAACCTTACTCACCCCTCTCTCATTATAAGTTCAGTCAGATGATCTCGAAAAAAAACACCCCTGAACTGCATTAAAACTTTGCACACCGCACTGTAGTCACTCAATTTATATTCAATCAAATTATCTTTCCTGTTTTGGGCAGTTAATAGCAAATGTTTGCTAATTCGGGGAGAGTGTCACGTGTTTATCGTTTGGTTGGCAGTTGGTGTTGGCTTCCCTGCAGTGTTACGTGTTTATCGTTTGGTTGGCAGTTGCTGTTGGCTTCCCTTGCGTCTCTTGCCCTGGCGGCACCCCAGGTCTACGATGAATTCGGCAACCTAGTACAGGGCCGAAGAGAGCCGGAAATCAAAATCCTTAGCCAGTACTTCAACCAGGACGGCCGGGGCAACTACGAATACGGATACGAGCAGGACAACGGACAAAAGGTTCGGAAACTTATTTGTGGGCATGATATGTGTTTAGAACAGTTTTCTGTAGAACTGTTGCATCTTTAACTTTTACACATACCTGGTGTCAGTAGTTTGAAAATAATCATGCAGGTTCGAATACACTCCAGGCAGAACGGTACAGTTTTAGCTCTGAAATTGCGTAAACGTCCAGACGGTGGTGCCTCTCCACACCAACTAACACCACTGGATGTGTTGTTCTCAGGTTGACGAAGTTGGTCGCAGCTTCCCTGGAGCCGAGCCCGAGACTGGCACCATCACCAAGGAAGGTGCCTTCGAGTGGATCGCTCCCGACGGCCAGAGGTACCGCGTGTCGTACCTGGCCGACGAGGGAGGCTTCCAGCCCGAGGGTGCCCACCTGCCACAGGCGCCAGAGCAGATTCCCGAGTATGCCCAACTGCGCGCCCAGTTCCCCGAACTTTTCGTCCAACGGAACCAATAGGTGAAAAATACTGTGTCCCGAGATAAAAGACCGAGACGAAACTGTGTGCTTTCGTGGAATGCGTGTCCTGTTCGATATCTATATGTTTTGTGTTAATATTCATGTGCGAAATACAAAGCTCAGCTCCTGCAACTTTTTAATACATCGTTGTTTCGTAACGTGGGAGCCATCGTGGATAATACGTGGGAGCCATCGGCTTCAGTGGAGCAGTCTACCAAAGTCATCTGCCATAATTGCCATAATCTGCCATAATCTGCCAAAAGGAAGGCTTACAGCTCAGGAAGCACAACATTTTGTCAGAATTAGTAGAAGATTTTAACCAAATTCTCAGCAAGGCACGCCAGCGTCGTCTCCCGCAGCTAGCATATATATATATATATATATATATATATATATATATATATGTATATATAACTATCTATCTATCTGCATTACCAGTCAGACCACCCATCACACACGAAAAGGGCAATCCCCCTTGGTCTTGCGATTAGAATGAGGAGAATTTGTTCAAGGGATGTTGATTACATTTATAATAGGGATAGGTTGAAGGCTCGGCTATTGGAAAGAGATTACCCACCATCGCTAGTAGAGAGAGAACAAGACAAGGTAGATAAAATGGACAGAAAGCATCTTTTGAAACCTAATTGTGAAAAATCCAAAGCCTGCAGGAATGCTGTGCCCATGGCAGTCACTTATTCTAGATGGCTACCAGACATCAGGAGGATTCTGAGGGAAAAACGACACATTATAGAACGCTCGTCACACCTACGACAGGTCTTCCCTCGGGATCCCCTGATAGCATATAAGAGGGGCCGTAATTTGAGGGATATGTTAGTGCACCAGAAGACAGCACGAGCGATGGGGGAAGACAGAGCTGCAAAAATCTCAAATCTGTCGGGCACTTTCGAAAAAACCTCCAAATCTGTCGGGTGGTTAGGATAGGACTATTAAAATTGTCTAAAACCCATTCAATTGGTAAAATGTTCGTACTCTTTTTCCACATTCTTAATAGAAAATACTAAAATTAGCATAAAAAACTTCAAGTTTGGCACCAATGGATATCATTATCCTTATTTTTGTGCTCTGATCCTTATATGTGTGATATCCTTATTTTTCGTGCTCTGAAGCCGCCTATGGAAAATCTAAGTGGAATGGCACAAGTCTATTAATTTTCAAAACTCTAGAACTGAGACTGTTCTTCGGGTTTTCAATTATCAGACACGCTCAGGAAATTAAGGTTGTCGGCAGAAACCTATAACAAATTGAATACCGAACCACCAATTCCCATTTTCTGGAGTCACCATTGGTAAAGGAAATTTATTATTGGATGTAATTTGAGATTTGTGGACGTACAGCATACAAATAGTGTGTGTCAAAGTCAGCTCGACTGGGTCTTGAATAAGACTTAGTCTTGAATTCAGATGATTTAGGTCACAGGTGGAAATATACAATAACATGAAAAGCAGCCCCCCTTTTTCAGTCCTCTGCAGCCGCCATTGACAAAAAATGCTGCACTAGAATGAGAATAAGTGATATTTTGTTATTATGTTACATAGTCCAGCCCAGAATACTTAAGAAATATAGTTTGTAATGGAAGAAAGCTGACCTGGTTCCCATACCATGCGGTTACTTATGCCAGCTTCTGCAGATTTTCATGATTTCAGTTTTTGGAGGTGGGAGGGGGTAATTTGGAAGGAACCCCCAAAATTTAATATGGATTTTGCTCTGATGGCCAGACAGACAAGATTGGAGGGGCACTTTTTTGATATTCGAAAGTGTTTTTAAGCATCATGGCTACTTGTAGTTGAATACAAACATGTAATATTAGCTTTCCATGACTTTAAATGCATGTTTACATGAAAAATCCTAAATTTTGAAGCTGTTGGCTATCTCAAAGTTTTTATGCATTGCCGTGCTCATTTCCATGAGGGTACGTGGTCTAGGATCTGAAGTTCATGAGGCTAATAAATAACCTTAAGTCAGTTAGATAGTAAATGTCAAATAAATATCATGTTTCCAAGGAAGTTAAGAGTAAAAGGAATGAGTAAAGGTTGCACTAGGCTGTGTTTTTGTTATATCTTTGTCCCCTTGACATAGATCATAGGCATATTTAGGTAAGTGAATAAAATGAAATAGGAGAAATAGTTTGGTACTTAAAACTCAAATTAATGTGGAAAGGTGAAGAGTTTTGTTTCTTTGGCATCTACAAATCCACTGATGAAGGTATGCAACTTTTGTGGTTAATTCTGGACAAACAGGCATTGGATTTAAAAGAAGATGGAAGGGAAAATCAAATGTTTTAGTCTAATTTGACCAGTCTGCTGGTAAAATTCATTTTTCCCTTATTAATATCATTTAAAATTATTGATCAACAGTGAGCATAACATACTGTGTGGAAATAAATGTAAGCTGCCGAAGTTACAACGAACACCACATCACTTACTTCTTTGTTTTCTCCCACACTGTTCTGATCTGCCCGCTGTTTGATCCATGCTTCCAAAACGACCTCCTTGGCCAAAACCACTGTTCCTGAACTTGCAGGGCAGCCCAGAATGCTTGATTCGCTGATGCTCCTTAAAAAAACGTTTCTCGCCAAAATACCCACATCCCTCAAATCCACATTTAAGCTTGACACGGGACGGTGGAAGGGGCTTCAGCTTAATCGGAGCCATTTATCAGCCCTTCAACTATGGACGATGAAATCCAGGCTCAACCAGTTTACTCAAGATGTATACCAAAGTAATGCAAGAGAAAAATAATCAAAAACACAACCTTCCACAAGGCAACACACCAAACCGCAGGGCTGCTTTTCTTCAAACCAAAGATACCTTTTACACTTTTTACACTGGCTTTGCCGCAAGGGCGCTGTTCAAACAGCGCCCTTGCGGCAGCGTTGAGCGTACTTCCAAACGAAGGAAACGAAGGAAAAAAACTGTTTTGCCTGTCGCCTTTACCTTTACGGCGGCCTGTCGGGCCAGGCTGTCGCGTGCTATGGAATACAAATCGGGCCCGACAGGCCGGTGAAGGAATTTTTCCAGCAGAGGATTTTCTGGGTGACGTTTAAAAGGCCCTCTGTGCATAAGGCCCTCTATTCAAAGGTTCCTCGATTCATAAGTCCCTCGAAAAAGACCCTCTGTGCATAAGCCCTCGATTTTCCATCGGTTCTTGCCGCACACTGGCTTGATATGGGAGAGGTGCAAATTCATGAAAAACTTGTTGAGTGGAAGAGGTGACAATTCTAATATTGAGTTTTTTAGAACAAAAAATATTTTCTGCTTCCTTTCAAGATTTTTTTCTCACAGATTGTAAGATCTGTCGCAAGACCAACCGTGCCCTAAAATCTGTCGGGCACTTTATGACCCAAGAGCCCGACTTTTTGCAGCTCTGGGGGAAGATTTCAGGAAAAGGAGGACCGTGGGAAACATTGTGTGATTTGCAAAAGATGGTACCAGGGCGAGGGGGTGATACAGGGAAACGGGGGTTCGATGTGGTATGATAAATCAATTGGGTGCAGGAGCTACAATGTGGTCTACGGAATTTGGTGCCGGAAGTGTGACAAGGTAGCTATGTAGGAGAGACAGGGGATAAGGTGTATACCAGGGTTCAGAACCACCTGTCATCGGTAAGGGCGTCTAACCCTCCGACTGAGCTCCCGGTAAGGACACATTTCTCGTCACAGGGACACACAATAGATGACATGAGGGTAGTGGGTCTAGAAAGGGTGTGGGGAAATACACAATTTCATCGTAGGGAGAGGGAAAAAAGATGGATAGGTTTGATGGGGACGCTTCCAAACACCGGGAAGGATAAACAAGCGGTATGGGTAACATATGTTGGGATGGGTTGACTAGTTGGAGGGTTGTAGAGGGCTGGTGGCATTACTGTGTTGGTTAGTGTGATTTTTACTTTGATGCAAAGCCCTATTCATTACTCTCGTCTGTTAGTATGTAGTTCAATAGTCTCATTCATAAATTAATCCTGATTATGTCCTTTTGCCATTGTATGTTTTTGTGTTTGTGTGTTTCTTTTTGTGGGGGTGGTACTGTTGGTTATTTCACGCTGTAAAACTTGGTTAATTTTCAAAATGTCTGCCATGCCTACTGTCTGTTCTTGTTTGAGTTTTACGAACGATTGCGACATAATCTCACTGACGAAGGTTTAAAATAAACCGATACGTTTGAGTATGAGCAAACCAGTGTTTTTAGTGATGCTTAAATAGTGATACGTTTGTAAGAGTATATATATATATATATATATATATATATATATATATATATATATATATATAATGGATTGGAATGGCGGCCCGGCATCCAGTGGCCTTAGACTGTGAACGAGCAAGAGGCGCCTTGAATAAATTGCCTCGGCGTTTTTGCACCAATTGTTGTATATTTTGACTTTTGTGTTGTCTTTTGTGGAAATAAATGCATGTATGTATATATGTAAAATGAGTTTGGTGTTGAAAATGGCTGTCGGCCATTCGTATGTTTCGGTATTATCAAATAGGAGCTAGCTTGAACGCTGGCTGAATATTGATTATCACAGTGAGAATGGATTGGGTCCTTGCGCGAGTGAAATGGTTAACCCCCTTCACGCGGGGATAATCCCCTCGGAAAGCCGTAGCTCTCCCCCTTGTCAACAGCTCTGATACCTAGGAAGATACCGTGATCGGAGCCGTGGACATGCGAAACTGCCATACCGCGGCGCTCCGGTTTTGTCGTGTCTGCAGTTGAAGTCCCCGTCTCGTGGTGTTATGTCCTGTTCTATCACTGCAGTCTCCGGGGCCTTGAGGGGGCCATGGGCGTGGATTTATTGCTTTTTTAGGGGTGCCCGGCAGCGGCGGATCCAGGACCTCATTTGGAGGTGGGGGGCTAAGGGGCTGGAGCCTACCCCGCCATCGCCTCGGAACAGTCTCTGTCTGTGCACTAACTATAGACACTTTGGCATTTCCGGAGGAAGGTGGGCTCGAGCCCCCTAGGCCCCTGTACCCACCGCTGGCGCCCGGGAACCCCGAATGAAACGTCGAAATAGTGTTGCAATATCCTTTATATTTTCGTGTTTTCACTTTATACACCTTAGAATGATGTTGACAGTTAATCTATCTGGCCTGTGGAAACGCTAAAGGACGCTTTATATTGTACTGTTACCTTTTGATGATGGTGGTTAACGACATTGTTGGAAATTTGGTTACCCCAACGATTAAAAAATTGAGCCTAAGATCGGGACCCCTTGCATTCTGGAGAACATGTTTAAATTTGCCAGAGATAAATATAACGAGGAATCACATATGGACTTGGGTAGACACATTCGGCCGGCGTGCACGTGCCACCTAACCAGGCGATCCTTAGTGAGTAAAAGGTCGCGGGACGCAGTCGTACAGTTACGGGGTTTGATGGCCTGCCCTAGCCCAAGCCCATTTCATTCTCTTCTCCATTCAACGTCATATAGCTTTGAATTGAGAGCGTCATAAAACACCCGAGAAAGAAAAGGAGAAACCGGAGATAAATTATCTAACAAAAGAACATGTAAACTCAATAAGTGCTAGTCTCCATTCAAATCCAAAGCCATTTAACCCGCGCCCCACCGGGGGTCCGGCGCCACCTTCGCCCCACCGGGAGGGCCATCGATGGCCCCCCCTCTAACTCCGAAAATATGGGCGTTAGCGCAAATCTGCAAAGTGCAATAGAAAGCTCGCGTGAATTCAGTAAGAAATTACTTCGCATGTTTTAGTGCTCAGGTCAATGGTTTGACCTCCAGAGGTCAAATTAGGTCAAGATCGGCTATTTTCACTCCAAATATGCAATGATTAAGCAAACTGGGCATAACTCTTATGTCATTAGAGCTATTGAGGCCTGGTAAAGTACATTTGATAGCAAATTGCCAGTACTTTGCCAGGCCTCAATAATGACATAAATTATGCCAGTTCTGTCATTGCATATTTAATTAATATCTTGACTGGTAGCACTACCAGATAAACCATTCGACCTGAGCACCCCAAAGCTATGCGAGGCTATTTTCTTACTGAACGAGCTCATTGCACTTTACTTGAATTGCGTAACGCCCATGTATTTCCGGAGTTAGGGGGCATCGATGGCTGAACCCGTTGAGGCATAATATTGCGTAACTTGGATTTGAATGGAGACTAGCGCTATTTTACATGTTCT
The DNA here is from genome assembly GCA_034440635.1 of Lepas anatifera. Lineage (NCBI taxonomy): Eukaryota > Metazoa > Arthropoda > Thecostraca > Lepadidae > Lepas > Lepas anatifera. Next base: position 730,594 of record JAOTON010000341.1, read on the forward strand.
TTGTTGGAGACAATTTATCTCGGTTTCTCCTTTTCTTTCTCGGAGGCTCCTGTGCAGCTCTCAATTCAAATACTTTCTCGCGACATTGAATGGAAAATGAAGTGGGCTTGGGCTAGAGACAGCCGTAACCGCTGGCCTATACGACTGCGTCCCGCGACTGCGCTAAAGATCGCCTGGTCAGGAATGGCGTACGCCGGCGAATCTGTCTGCCGTCCTGTGATTTCTCGTTATATTTATCTGTTATTTAAACATGTTCTCCAGAATGCAAGGGAATCTTACGTGCAATCGTTGAGGCTAACAAGACCAACAATAACGCGATCAGCCACCATCGTAAGGAAAGTAACAGTAATACAACGATCGCTTTAGCGTTTGGAAGCGAATAAACTGTCAGCGTGTATAAGCGAAGCACGAAAATATAAAGGATATTGCAACACTATTTCATTTTTCGTCAGCGGGCGCCAGCGGTAATTACGAGAGGCTAGAGGCTCAGTACCTCTCGAAACAAATTCTATGGTCAGTGCGCAGACGAACTGTCCGGGCGATGGCAGTGAGCTCCAGCCCCAGCTTGCCTCCAAATAGTCTGAATCCGCACGCCTAACGCCCGCGGCTTTAGGCGGAAATTTTTCGATGAGAGCAGGACATAACACCGAACGAAACTCCAACTGCAGGCACGACAATTACCCTTATGGCTCTGTCCACGTCCAATCACGATAGGTATCAGGAAGCTGTTGACTCCGAAGGATATCCCCGCGTGAAGAGAGGTGCTTCGGACTAATCCACATTCTCGCTGTGATAATCAATATTCAGCCAGCGTTAAGCTGGCTCTGTTGTAATGCGAACATGGCCGACGTGTGCAACTCATTTTACATATGTATACGTGCGTTGATACAGGTGTACCGGTGTATTCAGGCGCTTACTCTTACTCTTGCAATCTAAAATAACAGGCCATTAATATCCGTGCTATATATATATGTAAAATATGTATGTATATATGTATATATATACTCTTGCAAACGTATCTTATTTAGCATCACTAAAAGCTGGTTTGCTCATGCTCAAGCGTATCGATTTGTTCGTCGTAATAGCGATCGTTCGTAAGCTCAAACAGGGCTGAACGGCAGGCATGGCAGGCTGCATTTGAAAATTGTGAAGTTTTGGCGTGAAGGTAACCCGTACCGCCCCACAGAAAAACACAAACACAAGAAACATACAATAGCAAGAACATAATCAGAATGAACATGAATGAGACGAACTACATACTAACAACGAGTAATGTCAGGAGCTTTGCATCAAGTAAAAATCACTGTAACACGGTAATGCCACCAGCCCTCTACAACCACTCAGCTGTCAACCCATCCCAGCATATGTTACATACCGCTTTGTTGCTTCCCTGTTTAAGCGTCTATCCCTCTCTACGATGAGTTATTATTACCAGCGCAATTCATGATAAATCATTGTGTGTCCTGACGAATGTGTCTACCGGGAGCTCCGTCGGAGGTTAGACGCCGCGAAATGACGGAGTGATTCTGAACCTGAAATTACACCTTATCCTCCCTACACTTCGGCACCATCCGTAGACCTGTGTAACTCCTGCGCCCAATTGACATCGCTCATCGAAAGACCCCGTTTCCTAGCTGTCTTCGCCTGGTACCATCTTTGCAAATCGCACAATGTTTCCACGTCCTCCTTTTCGTCTTCCCCGAAGCTGCTGAAAGTCGGGCTCTTTGGATCTCAAGTGCCAGCAGTTACAGGAACATTGTCTTGCGACGAATCTTACAATCTGTGAGAAAAAATCTTGAAAGAAGCTGAAAATTTTTTTTGTTCTGCCCAGTATTTAGAATTGTGCCTCTTCCCGCTCAACCTGCGCCACTCTTCCCCGGTGTGCGGCAGAGAACTGATGGAAAATCGAGGAAGCCTCTTTCCAGAGGGTCTTTCGAAAGGAGACGAATCGAGGAACCCACGATGGTGGACGTCGCGGAGAAAAATCTCTGCTGAAAAAGATTTTCCGCTCTCGCGGTTGTCTTCCCCGGCCACGCATTTGACAGGCTTTACCACTGCGCCCGAAAGTAAGACAACAAGAAGAACTACTTTTCCTTCGTTTCCTTTCGTTGGAAATTACGCTCAACGCTGCCGCAGGGGAGCTGTTTGAACAGCGCTTTAGCGCCAGTAATGCTGTAAAGGTAATCTTTGAACTGCAAAAAAGCTTTAGCCCTGCGGTTTAATCCGCGCCTTATTGAAGGTTGTGTTTTTGATTATTTTCTCTTGCATTACTTTTGCCCAAATCTTGAAGTAAGCTGGCTGAACTGGCCCCAATCGTCCCTGCTGAAGAGCTGCTCTCGCTCCGACTAAACTGCGGCCCTTCCTGCGTCCCTCGTCCAGGGACAGGATTTGAAAGGATGTGCTGGCGAGCGGCGATTTTAAGGAAAAAAAGCGAATCAAGCAACAAAGCTGAAAAGATTCAGGGGCGCGTGGTTTTTCGGTCGTTTTGAGCATGGATCTTAAAGTGGCGGACGAGGTGTGGGGAAAACAAAGAAGTAAGTGATGTGGTATTCGATGTAACTCGGCAGCTTACTACATTTGACTTTCCGCGCAGTATGTTATGCTTTTTTCTGATCAACTGGTACAGATGATATTAATAAGGGAAAAAAGTAATTTGCCGGCGAACTGTCAGAATGAACTAAAACATTTCCCAAAAAACATCTTCTTTTAAATCAATGCCTGTTTGTCCAGAATTAACACAAAGGCCATGCCTTCAGGAATCGATAATTTCATGGGAAAAACAAGAACTCTTCACCTTTCCCCGTGAACCTTGAGTTTTAAATGCAAACTATTTCCCTATTTCATTTTATTCACTTACCTAAATATGCTTATGATGTATGTCGAAAGGGGACAAGAATATAACAAAAACGCAGCCTAGTGCAGCCCTCATTCCTTTTGCTCTTAACTCCCGCGGAAAACGATATTTATTTGATTACTATCAAACGGACTTTCAAGGTCTTCGCCGAAATCTAGACACGTGCTCGTAGGCTGAGCGCGGCAATGCCAGCGAAGCCAGAGGTAAAAAACAGCTTCAGGGTGGGGGGTTTTCTCTGCGGCAAAACTAGAATCCCAAAAATGGAAAGCTGGCGCTATTCAGCCTGAAGCTAATATGATGGCAAAACACGGTCGAATATCCAAGAGGTGGCACTCCAATCCTTTTGACTCCCCCCCAAAGCACAATCCTTTATAAATTTTCGGGTTCCTCCAAATTACCCACTCCCCGCCTCCCCAAGGCTGAAGTCCGGAAATCTGCGGAAATGAAAACATAGTAACACGTATCTCTGGCAAGCAGATGGCTTTCTTCCATTACAAACTATATTTCTTAAGTATTCTGGAGAAGCTGAACCCGGCAACCTAACAACAAAGTATCGCTTATTCTCGTCTAGTGCGGCTTTTTTGTCAGTAACATACTGAAAGAGACTGAAAAAGGGGGCTTTACTTTCATGTTGTGCATATTTCCACCTGTGACCTAATGAACTAAGTCTTATTCAAGATTGATCGGCCTTTGAAACACTATTTGTATGCTGTACGTCCACAAATCTCAAATTACATCAATAATAAATTTCCTTTTACCAATGCAAATACAGAAAATGGGAATTATTGATTCGGCTATTCAACGTTACAGGCGATGCCGACAGCTGAATTTCCTGAGCGTGTCTGATGAAAACCCGAAGAACAGTCTCGGATTCACAGAGTTTTGAAAGTGAACTCAGACTTTGTGCCATTCCGACAACTTTCAAAGCGCAAAATAAGGGTAGCGCCCGTAAGGATCAGGCGAAAGCAAGGATGAAAAAAAGCCGGAGTTTTTATGCTGTTTTTAGTATTTTCTATTAAGAAATGTGGCCAAAGAATTACATTATTTACCAATTGAATGAGGTTTTAACGGTTTTAATAGTCTATCTAACCACCCGACA